>MU249638.1:1232966-1809178 GCA_018977245.1 Lethenteron camtschaticum
TTCAACAGCCATCGGGACAATTGTCCCGATGGCTGGAGGTCCTCCAGGAATTCGATTTTGACACCACCTATCGTAAGGGCATTCGCCACACAAATGCGGACGCTCTGTCGCGCATGCCAACCACCTCCGAATGCGCATGCCTCCTGGGGTCGGGGCGTTGCAAGCCAGCTGGGGACATGACGGTTCCAGTCCTGGCGGCCGCCGCCGATGTTGACACATCGCTCCCCGATGAGATCGGGAAACAGGGAAGGGATTCCCTGCTTGGGTTGCCTGTGATTGAGTGGGGACGCCTCCAGATGGAGGACGCCTCCCTCCTCGCGCTGCGTCGTCGCGCTAGAGAGAGGGGGTGTGGGACGGGTGATGCCGACAATTGGGAAATACACGCAGGCTTGCTCATGCATTGGGACGGTAAATCCCACCGTCACCGGCTGGTAGTTCCTGCGGGGTTACGGGGTAAGGTGGTGTGGGCTGCTCATGAGCGCCTCCTCCACCTGGGTACCCAAAAGACCCTCGCCTCGCTCCAGCTGGATTTTTTTTGGCCGGGCATGACACGGGATGTCACGGATCTGCTGGCAGCATGCCCCCGGTGTGCGCAACGCAAACCACCAGCTCGGGAGTCGAACCCGCCGTTGCAGTCCATCACAGTCTCCAGGGTGAACGAACTCGTGGCGTTGGATATCCTGGGCCGTTTCCCGCCACCCCTAGGGGCAATAGATATTTGCTAACAGGGGTCGAATACTTCACACGCTGGCCTATGGCCTGGCCCCTGGCAAATCAGTCGGCAGCAGCCATCGTGGACGCCTTTGTCCAAGGCTACGTCATGGACAAAGGTGCTCCGGAGCGGCTGCTGACCGACCAGGGTAAAAATTTTTCCGGGAACCTCCTCAAACAAGTCTGTGATCTCCTAGGTACAAAGAAGATTCGTACCTCTCCCTATCACCCACAAACTGACGGGATGGTCGAGCGTCTGCATCGTACCATCACGTCTATGTTGTCGCACCTGGTTTCGGAGTCACAGACCAATTGGGACTTGCAAATTCAAGGGGTCCTGGCAGCATATCGATTGGCCCCCCATGCTGCCACGGGATTTTCACCCTTCTTTCTCATGTATGGTCGCGAACATGACCCACCTGTTCGGGCACAGCTGCAGATCCCCGCGCCTCTAGGTAAAATAAAATTGGACGAGCACGTTAAATTTAACCTTCAAAAGCTAACTGAGGCGCGGGATGCTGCCATGCTCAATTCCCGCATGCGCCAAAAGGCGAATGAGCGCCTCAGACTCGCGCGCGCGCACGTGCTGCAGTGGAAGCCAGGGGACAGGGCATGGCTGCACTGTCCCCAGGTACCGCTTGCGACCTCCTCGAAACTGGTACGGCCATGGCGGGGCCCCGTCGAGGTGGTCGAGGTTTTGCGACCGCAGTGCGTTCGTATCAAGTGGGGGAGGCGCCGGTGGTTCGTTCACCCTCTAGACTAAAACCCTTCGTTGCGGTGCGGGGCTCTGCTCCACACGCGCAGGGCCAAGCATGTGAGGGGTCGACCGACCCGGAGGGTCCGCCTCTGTTGATCTCGCCTGACGTCTTGCCGGTTGCCCCGCCCCCAGGTTCTCCCGGAATGACGGGCTCGCGCACGTCCCTCACGGGGGATGCCGAGGGTCCCGCCGCTCAAATTGCGAACTCGCCTCGGATGGGACCGCGGCCACCGAGTGGTCCGCCATTTGAGGTTGGCCCTTGTGACGGGCCTGCGGCAAGGACGCGCGCTAAGATGCGCAGACTCTTATAAAACACTGGAACGCGAAGAAGAAGTGAGAACGAAACGAAAATAAGAAAATACTTTTTTTATTTTTTTTGGCGTTTTCTTGTACACTTTCGTGTGCTATGGTTACTGGGCGCCGCGTTCGTGTGGCGCTCTTGGCGCGTTGTTGTATTATGGCTGTGGGTGTGTGTGTGTCTTGTGTGCGTGTTGTGTGTGCGCTGAGGGTTCCGGGAAATGTACATATCTTGCCTCTACGGATTTCGTATTTATTCGGGGGGGGGGGGGCGCGTCGGTTTGTTCTCCCTTTGGGGGCATTGTTAGTATTGTTTGTTCAATTCTCGTTCTGTTTAATGAAAAAAATGGGGCACACGGGGGGGGGTCAAGGGGTAAAGATTCGTTGTTTAAATTGTTGCAGCCGGGACGGCTGCGAGCTATGTGGGGGGAGTGATGTAGGGATGTTAGAAAGAGGGCCGTTATGCATGGCAGCCTATGGGAAAGAAACACAGTAGGCGGGGCTACGTGTGTGCACAGGGAGATGCCCTCTGCGACGTCCGAGCCAGACACCCTGGGGGGGGCTGGTTCGGCGTTACGATCCCCCGGGGCCCCACCCTCAAGGAGGGTTGGGTATAAAAGGGGTCGTTATATGGGCTTAGTCAGTTATGTTATAGTTAAGCTAAGAAGTCGGAAGACGTCGTAGCTAGAGCCCTGGACTCCCCTGATCGCCGCCCTTATCAGGGCCCCACGGGATCAGGCCCGAGCCAGCGGCGTGGTCCCGTGAACCAGAGCCAGTGCTCTGGGACTCCGGGTACCGTAGCCCGATTACCAGTGTCGGGCCAGACAGCCTCCCCTAGCTCTTAGTGGAGGACTCAGGGGATAGGCTATGGATAGCTAGGGGTATTCCCTGAGTTATACGGGTGAGGGGCCGCTACCCCTTCTAGTGCTGTCCTGTACTGGCAACTTGTTAAATAAATATACGTGTGCCTCAACTCCGTTGTCAAGCGTCCTCGACGGGTACTTCATATGTATGCAGTGAGTGTATGCATGAGTGTGTAGGCAGTGAGTGTATAGGCAGTGAGTGTATAGGCAGTGAGTGTATAGGCAGTGAGTGTATAGGCAGTGTGTGTATAGGCCGTGAGTGTATAGGCAGTCAGTGTATAGGCAGTGAATGTATAGGCAGTGAGTGTATAGGCAGTAAGTGTATAGGCAGTGAGTGTATAGGCAGTGTGTGTATAGTCAGAATATGTATAGGCAGTGAGTGTATAGGCAGTGAGTGTATAGGCAGTGAGTGTATAGGCAGTGAGTGTATAGTCTAGAATGTGTATAGGCAGTAAGTGTATAGGCAGTGTGTGTATAGGCAGTGTGTGTATAGGCAGTAAGTGTGTAGGCAGTGTGTGTATATGCTGTGAGTGTATAGACAGTGTGTGTATAGGCAGTGTGTATAGGCAGTGTGTGTATAGGCAGTGAGTGTATAGGCAGTGTGTGTATAGGCAGTGTGTGTATAGGCAGTGAGTGTATAGGCAGTAGTGTATAGGCAGTAGTGTATAGGNAGTGAGTGTATAGTCAGTGTGTACAGTGTGTATGGGCAGTGTGTATATAGGCAGTGTGTGTATAGGCAGTGAGTGTTTAGGCAGTAGTGTATAGGCAGTGTGTGTGTATATGCAGTGAGTGTATAGGGCAGTGAGTGTGTCGGCAGTGAGTGTATAGGCAGTGAGTGTATAGGCAGTGAGTGTATAGGCAGTGAGTGTATAGGCATGTGTGTATAGGCCGTAGTGTATAGGCAGTGAGTGTATAGGCAGTATGTATAGGCAGTGAGTGTATAGGCAGTGAGTGTATAGGCANTGAGTGTATAGGCAGTGAGTGTATAGGCAGTGTGTGTACAGTGAGTGTATAGGCAGTGAGTGTATAGGCAGTGTGTGTATAGTCAGAATATGTATAGGCAGTGAGTGTATAGGCAGTGAGTGTATAGGCAGTGAGTGTATAGGCAGTGAGTGTATAGTCAGAATTTGTATAGGCAGTGAGTGTATAGGCAGTGAGTATATAGGCAGTGAGTGTATAGTCAGAATGTGTATAGGCAGTGAGTGTATAGGCAGTGAGTGTATAGGCAGTGAGTGTATAGGCAGTGTGTGTATAGGCAGTGAGTGTATAGGCATGTGTGTATAGGCAGTGAGTGTATAGGCAGTGTGTGTATAGACAGTGAGTGTATAGGCAGTGTGTGTATAGGCAGTGTGTGTATAGGCAGTGAGTGTATAGGCAGTGAGTGTATAGGCAGTGTGTATAGGGAGTGCGTGTGGCTGCGAAGTCTCTCGTGGTCCAGGAGGAGCCGTCAAGCTTTGCGAGCCAGCGTTCCCGGCTGCCCTTGTACCACAGCGCAGTCGCCACCTCGCAGCCGGGGCGCGCTACCACGAACGCGAGCAGAGCAGAGTCCAGTTCGGCAACCACACGGACTCCACGGCCTGTAGGCGGCACTCTGCATCGGCAGTGGTGACCGGGGTGGGGGGGGGTCTGGTTGGGGGGAACGGATTGTGAATTGGTGAGTGGGGGGCTCGGTAGTTGGGGTCAATTCTCTCCTACGCAAAACAGCGTCCAGCGCTCGATATTCCGTTTGCTGAATACATTCTGATGAGGTCATCGCACTCATTACACACAAAGTGTCGCCACAAATGAAACACAATCACCTTGGGACCTTTTTGCCAGTAACAAAAGGTCCCATTTGTAGCTGCTCACCCGAGCGAGAAATGCCCTGATAGTGCATTGTCCTTGTACTGTTCGCCTTTTGGCGTTCTCTAGTTGACACTGGTGAGTCTCGGCACTAAAGAAGACTGTCTCTGGTGTAGGCCAATCAGGTTCATAGAGAATGCATAGAGATTATCAGAGCATGTTGTGTATTTATGAAGTGAGTGTGAAGGCAGTGTGTATAGGAAGTGAGTGTATAGGCAGTGTGTGTATAGGCAGTGTGTATAGACAGTGTGTATAGGCAGTGTGTGTATAGGCAGTAAGTGTATAGGCAGTGTGTGTATAGGCAGTAAGTGTGTAGGCAGTGTGTATATATGCTGTGAGTGTATAGACAGTGTGTGTATAGGCAGTGTGTGTGTATAGGCAGTGTGTGTGTAGGCAGTGAGTGTGTAGGCANTGTGTGTGTAGGCAGTGAGTGTGTAAGCAGTGAGTTTTTAGGCAGTGTGTGTATAGCAGTGTGTGTATAGGCAGTGTGTATATANGCAGTGAGTGTATAGACAGTGAGTGTATAGGCAGTGAGTGTATAGGCAGTGAGTGTAAAGGCAGTATGTGTGNAGGCAGTGAGTGTATAGGCAGTGAGTGTATAGGCAGTGAGTGTGTGTGTGTATGCAGTGCTCGCCACAAGTGTATAGGCAGTGTGTGTATAGGCAGTGAGTGTATAGGCAGTGTGTGTATAGGCAGTGTGTGTATAGGCAGTGTGTGTATAGGCAGTGTGTATAGGCAGTGTGTATAGGCAGTGAGTGTATAGGCAGTGAGTGTATAGGCAGTGAGTGTATAGGCAGTGAGTGTAACGGCAGTGAGTGTATAGGCAGTGAGTGTATAGGCAGTGTGTATATAGGCAGTGTGTATAGGCAGTGAGTGTATAGGTAGTGTGTGTATATGCAGTGAGTGTATAGGTAGTGTGTGTATAGGCAGTAAGTGTATAGGCAGTGAGTGTATAGGCAGTAGTGTATAGGCAGAGTGTATAGGCAGTGAGTGTATAGGCAGTGAGTGTATAGGCAGTGAGTGTATAGGCAGTGTGTATACAGTGTGTATAGGCAGTGTGTATATAGGCTGAGTGTATAGGCAGTGTGTATAGGTAGTGAGTGCATAGGCAGTGAGTGTATAGGCAGTGAGTGTATAGGCAGTGTGTATAGGCAGTTAGTGTATAGGCAGTGAGTGTATAGGCAGTGTGTATAGGCAGTGAGTGTATAGGCAGTGAGTGTATAGGCAGTGTGTGTATAGGCAGTGAGTGTATAGGCAGTGTGAGTATAGGCAGTGTGTGTATAGGCAGTGAGTGTATAGGCAGTGAGTATATAGGCAGTGTGTATATAGGCAGTGAGTGTATAGGCAGTGTGTATAGGCAGTGAGTGTATAGGCAGTGAGTGTATAGGCAGTGAGTGTATCGGCAGTGTGTATAGGCAGTGAGTGTATAGGCAGTGTGTGTATAGGCAGTGTGTGTATAGGCAGTGAGTGTATAGGCAGTGAGTGTATAGGCAGTGTGTATAGGAAGTAGTGTATAGGCAGTGTGTGTACAGGCAGTGAGTGTATAGGCAGTGAGTGTATAGGCAGTGTGTATAGGCAGTGAGTGTATAGGCAGTGTGTGTATAGGCAGTGTGTTTAGGCAGTGATTGTATGGCAGTAAGTGTATCGTGGTATAGGAGTAACTGTATAGGCAGTGAGTGTATAGGCAGTGAGTGTATAGGCAGTGTGTGTATAGCAGTGAGTGTATAGGCAGTGTGTGTATAGGCAGTGAGTGTATAGGCAGTGAGTGTATAGGCAGTGAGTGTATAGGCAGTGTGTATAGGCAGTGGTGTATAGGCAGTGAGTGTATAGGCAGTGAGTGTATAGTAGTGTGTGTAGGCAGTGAGTGTATAGGCAGTGAGTGTTTAGGCAGTGTGTGTATTGGCAGTGAGTGTGCAGTGAGTGTATAGGAGTGTGTATATAGGCAGTGAGGTATGGCAGTNATAGTATAGGCAGTGAGTGATAGGCAGTGAGTGTATAGGCAGTGTGTATAGGCAGTGTGTATAGGCAGTGAGTGTATAGGCAGTGAGTGTATAGGCAGTGAGTGTATAGGCAGTGAGTGTATAGGCAGTGAGTGTATAGGTAGTGAGTGTATAGGCANTGAGGTGGAGTGTGAGTGTATAGGCAGTGTGTATATAGGCAGTGAGGTATAGGCAGTGAGTGTATAGGTAGTGAGTGTATAGGCAGTGAGTGTATAGGCAGTGAGTGTATAGGCAGTGTGTATAGGCAGTGAGTGTATAGGTAGTGAGTGTATAGGTAGTGAGTTGTATAGGCAGTGAGTGTATAGGCAGTAAGTGTATAGGCAGTGTGTATAGGCANTGTGTATTAGGTAGTGTGTATAGGCAGTGAGTGTATAGGCAGTGAGTGTATAGGCAGTGAGTGTATAGGCAGTGAGTGTATAGGTATGTGTGTATAGGCAGTGAGTGTATAGGCAGTTAGTGTATATGTAGTGTGTGTATAGGCAGTGTGTGTATAGACATTGAGTGTATAGACAGTGAGTGTATAGGCAGTGAGTGTATAGGCAGTGTGTATAGACAGTGAGTGTATAGGCAGTGAGTGTATAGGCAGTGTATAGGGAGTGAGTGTATAGGCAGTGAGTGTATAGGCAGTGAGTGTATAGGCAGTGTGTATTGGGAGTGCGTGTATAGGCAGTGAGTGTATAGGCAGTGAGTGTATAGGCAGTGAGTGTATAGGCAGTGTGTTAGGTAGTGAGTGTATAGGTAGTGAGTGTATAGGCAGTGAGTGTATAGTCAGAATGTGTATAGGCAGTGAGTGTATAGGCAGTGAGTGTAACGGCAGTGAGTGTATAGGCAGTGAGTGTATAGGCAGTGAGGGTGTATAGGCAGTGAGTGTATAGGTAGTGTGTGTATAGGCAGTGAGTGTATAGGTAGTGTGTATAGGCAGTGAGTGTATAGGTAGTGTGTGTATAGGCAGTGAGTGTATAGGCAGTGTGTGTATAGGCAGTGTGTGTATGGGAGTGAGTGTATAGGCAGTGAGTGTATAGGCAGTGAGTGTATAGGCAGTGTGTATAGGGAGTGAGTGTATAGGCAGTGAGTGTATAGGCAGTGTGTATAGGGAGTGAGTGTATAGGCAGTGAGTGTATAGGCAGTGAGTGTATAGGCAGTGAGTGTATAGGTAGTGAGTGTATAGGCAGTGAGTGTATAGGCAGTAAGTGTATAGGCAGTGTGTGCATAGGCAGTGTGTATATAGGCAGTGTGTGTATAGGCAGTGAGTGTATAGGAAGTGAGTGTATAGGCAGTGAGTGTATAGGCAGTGAGTGTATAGGTAGTGTGTATAGGCAGTGAGTGTATAGGCAGTGAGTGTATAGGCAGTGTGTGTATAGACATTGAGTGTATAGGCAGTGAGTGTATAGGCAGTGAGTGTATAGGCAGTGTGTATAGACAGTGAGTGTATAGACAGTGAGTGTATAGGCAGTGAGTGTATAGGCAGTGTGTATAGACAGTGAGTGTATAGGCAGTGAGTGTATAGGCAGTGTGTGTATAGGCAGTGTGTGTATAGACATTGAGTGTATAGACAGTGAGTGTATAGGCAGTGAGTGTATAGACAGTGAGTGTATAGGCAGTGAGTGTATAGGCAGTGTATAGGGAGTGAGTGTATAGGCAGTGAGTGTATAGGCAGTGAGTGTATAGGCAGTGTGTATAGGGAGTGCGTGTATAGGCAGTGAGTGTATAGGCAGTGAGTGTATAGGCAGTGAGTGTATAGGCAGTGTGTTTAGGTAGTGAGTGTATAGGTAGTGAGTGTATAGGCAGTGAGTGTATAGGCAGTGTGTATAGGGAGTGCGTGTGGCTGCGAAGTCTCTCGTGTCCAGGAGGAGCCGTCAAGCTTTGCGAGCCAGCGTTCCCGGCTGCCCTTGTACCACAGCGCAGTCGCCACCTCGCAGCCGGAGCGCGGCTCAGCACGAACTCGAACAGAGCAGAGGCTCCCAGATCGGCGACCATCTCGGACTTCACGGCCTGTAGGCGGCACTCTGCATCGGCAGTGGTGACTGGGGGGGGGGGTCCGGTTGGGAGAGGAATGTGAATTGGTAGATAGGGGGCTCGGAGTATTTGGGGATCAATTTTCTTCCTACGCACAACAGCGTCCACTGCTCGTTGTACTGGTTGTCGAATACATTCTGATCAGGTCATCGCACTAATTACACACAAAGGCCTCGCTACAAATCAACCACAATTACCTTGGGACCTTTTTGTGAGTATCAAAAAGGTCCCATTTTGTAGCTGCTCACACCGAGCTATACTATGCCCTGATAGTGCATTGTCCTTGTACTGTTCGCCTTTTGGCGTTCTCTAGTCTGACACTGGTGAGACTAGGCCAACCTAAAGAAGGCTGTCTCTGGTGTAGGCCAATCAGTTTCAAAGACAATTCATAGATAATTATCAGAGCAAGTTTGTTTTGCATGTTCATCACAAGTACGTGCGGTGAATGCAGACATGATTCCTTGCAAGATGTTTATATTTGGTGTTTGAACATCTTAACTCCTGTTTTATTTCGATTTAAAGCTTTCGTGACTGCAGGGATTCATCTTCTTGGTTCTTTCGGTAAAGTCACGTAGAAGGGAAGTAATAAATAATAAAAATAAAACAATAAAATAATTCTCACGACGTTTCGACCTGAAGACGGCTGCTTGCGTTGTAGCCGAAACGTCGTGAGAATTATTTTATTATGTTTTTTTTTATTATTTTATTACTTCCTTCTACGTGACTTTACCGAAAGAACCAAGAAGATGAATTTTTATTGCCAAAGTCAAAATTGTTACTTCACAATGTTGTGCTGGTCTCATAGGACTGAAGCCATCATCACCAAACTCCGCTCATCCTCGATTTTAGGAGCCTCGAACAAGTGGCGGTTACCGCCCGTCACGGCGCTTTCAATGCCTGCTTCTGCGGCCCTGAAAGCCTTCCATATAGGAAGCCACTCTGTTTTAAATAATCTTCACAGTTTAATTGCTTGCTGTGTTCTTTTGTACCATACCTCCGATTAGCACGGTTGGCTACGTACGGTGCAAAAGAAGTTCAACATACATACATACTTACATAGCTATAAACCTTGCAATGTAACTGGTAGTGGCCAAATATCGCCATGCTGATAGATGACTTCAACGTTATTCCAGACCCTTCTCGAACCAACAACTAAACCTACTCTCCCCTCCTGTCCCATGTGTTGCCTATCCTGTCGTGACAATTATCTTAACGGGTGCTGGGCTCCCCTAGGTCGACTCAGCCTCAAATGAGTACCTGGTGTTGCGGTGTGTACTAGGAAACGCCACCACCTTGGTGACAAAATGGCGGCCGGGCGTCATCCACTCGCGATTGGTTGCACGGGTCGTGAGTGATGAATGGTGGCGACGTGGTTCAACACTCTGTGAACCAGGTTTGATTCTCGCTCAGGCCAACGTCGGCGACGATTATCGGAACTGGGCATCAACTAGTCGGCTCAGCCTCAATTGGCTACTTGGTGCGATGTGTGATAATCGCACCACTGGGTAGAGGCAAAGCGGCCAGGCGTGGTGCTGGACACCCACCGTGCCAGCATTCAGCGGTGCTCGAGAACAGCACTTGCCCCCAAAAGTCTGTTAAGTCTATGGGGTGGGAGGGGATGTCTTTGAAGTCGAGTGTGCAGATTGCTTCTTGGAGGTGTTCTACAGGGTGCGGTGCTGCAACTGAGAAATATCTGTCCAACAACCCCGTGGTTTGTGTGCTTTGGTTGTTGGTGGTCGGAGTGGTGTTAGGGCTGTGGAGCAGAGTGATCTGTACTTTTGCTTAATCTGTATGAGTTTTTGATTGCGAGGTGGAGCTCGGTTGTGCATTGCTTTGTTGTTAACCTCCCCGTCGAGACATATGCAAGTTGCAGTGTTGGTGGGTGTCCCATTCACACTGAATCTCGGAGGCGCAAGCGACTTGTCATTACATTTATTTAGAGAGGTGTAGGATTAGTATCGCTGATATTTAAAATACATTAGACTCACCGCAGAGAACCGTAGCGACATGACCGCTACACTCTATGATAGCTGCCACCAAACTCTGCTACACGCAGCCCTCCCGCATGGCCTTGTGGTGGGAGCCATGGCAACTCACATCTTCTGACCTGAAGAAGTTACCAACACTTTTTATTTTAGGTGTTCTTCCGATTTCCGTTCTGATGATGTCAACGTTATGATGACATACACGTACACGCACATACAGCATCAGAAACGAATCGGAAGAAAATCATCAGAATGGGAAGAATGGGAAATTGTGAGGTGTATTCTGTACACTTGAGACCCAGGTTTAATCACGGCAACCAAATCCTGGAATTCGAGAGTAGGCTCCTCAGCGTGGTGACGTATGGTCAGAGAGCTCCATAACCAACAGGCTGCAGAGAGAGACATTCACGCGGCGGTGAATTGACGAAAGGGGCTCTTGTTATTTCACGCACTTTTAAAAAACCAAACGAAAAAAAAAAGTAATTTATTAGAGAATGGCAACACACGTTGAATTGCCATTGTGCGTATCACCAAGTGAACTGCATGAAGGCTTTGTAAGGGATTGTTTTATTTTTTTGGTGTTTGAAATCTGTTGGCCGATTGCGTTCATGTTGAGTTCATTGCCTTTAGCGGTGTCAACGACAACTGACGATGAGCAATCCCAGCAGGAGGTAACTGAAATAAAAAAAACTCGTGAGACGCTACGACCCTAAGAGGCACTGTGGTTACAATGAGACTGCTCTTCGTGCAGAAGTGAGGCGTGGACATCAGTGTGTTGAGGTACTCCTATTCCTAAGCTCGTATCTAATCCCTAAACCTTAACTCTGAACCCCATTCTAAAATCAAACTCTACAAGCTAACTCTGAACCTATTTTCATAAAGAGNTTTTTTCTCCATAACATTCTGGAATTAACTCAACCTACTCTTCCCCTCCTGTCCCACGTGTTTCCCTCCCCTGTCGTGACAATTATCTCAACCGGTGCTGAGCCTCTCCTAGGTCGACTCAGCCTCAAATTAATCATTGGTGCAATGTGTAAACATCGCCACTGGGGGAGACAAAGGCTGCCAGGCCTGGTGCTGGCCCACCCACCCCCTCGTTTGCCACAGTGCAGGCCTTCATAAACGCTCGTCGCTACTCACAGCACTTGCCCCAACAGTTTGTTAGGTTGTATTCCATCTGCGCTTCCATTACCGATGCCTTCTACCAACTCCTTTCCGCCACAAATTATAACTCAACGCAGTGGCTTATCAACGTGGGGAATCTATTGCAGCGGCCAATATACTCTTAATCGCATGTTGATTCTGAATGTGGAGGGACAAAATGGAGGCACCGTTGAGTCTGGATGAGGTGAGGGACTCGTCACCTAGCGTTGCTTTGTGGTCAAAAGGCAGACATGGGACTGCTGAGCACGCTTTGCAGGATGCATTGGAAGACGGGTGTGGTGCACACCGTGCATACTGCATGTCCTGTGATTCTCTTTGGCCAGTGTCACTTCCCGGTCAACACTTGTGAAAGAAGACTTATTTTCTTTGTCACCAAGGCAAGGTCTTTATTTTACGGCATGGGTCCACACCATCCTCCCTCTCTCCCGCAACGCTCCCAACTCTGCCTCCGCTCCCTCTTTTAACCTCTTCCTGGCTCCGCCCTCGTCGTACTCCGTCTCCACCAATCATTCTCTCTTACCCTCGCTGGCCTAACCGTTCCACCTGACGCCCACCCACTTACCCACCCAATCACCCACCCACTCCCTCTTTTAACCTCTTCCTGTATCCGCCCCTCGTCGCACTCCATCTCCACCAGTCGTCGCCTCTCTTTCCCTCCCCTGGCCTAAGTGTCCAACCTGACGCTCACGCAACCCTCCAGCTTTTTTACTTCTTGCTCCCGTGCAACAACCAATCAGAGCATTGAGTGGTTGCTTGATTTCTCTGTCCCAGGCATCATGTGGGAACAATCACTACACTTGCACCCAGCTGCGGACAACTTTGTATTGGTCAACGCACACTCTGATAGTCAACAAGACGGTACTATTCCAAATTCCAAACAACGGATGTGGACTCGGCATATTGGCTGTTACCGAAACCTGGGTACATGACTCACCGGACGTAATTAAGCGTGAGGTTGCACCTAACGGATACGCTGTTGATGAAAATAATAGGTTTAACCTTTTCTGACAATAATGTATAGTATAGTGTAGTGCATAGTGTAGTATATAGTAATGTGTAGTGTATGTATATCAGAATATCTTTTTGTCAGTATAAAAATATGAAAAGAATAGGCTTCATACCCTTTGTGGCAATAAAACAGTTGTGTTAAGATCCTGATTTGAAGCTTTCGTGACTGCAGGAATCCATACTCTTTGGTTATTTCGTTACATTCACGTAGATAATGTTCTATCTACGTGACTTTACCGAAAGAACCAAAGAGTTTGTGAAGCAGTTATATCTATGGGACCTTTTTGTCAGTATGGTGATGGATTGCACTGATTCACTGTGAAGACGTCTATGTGAAAGTCCTGAGCAACTCATTAACAATCACCGTCGTTCGAGCTGCTGCTTAGGGGCCGTCTATAAATGACGTCACGCGATTTTGGACGATTTTGACCCCCCCCCCCCCGCGGTCTCGTCATGTGCAAAGTGGCTTTACCGATTATCTGCCCGCCCATCACAACAATATACGGATATCATACAATATCATATGGTATCCTACGGAGACTAGAAACAACTGGACCACGACGCTTTCCGTCAAAAGATCCGGTTATCATCGGCGTGTCTAAATCCTGCATCGACGGTCGATTCATTTGCAGCTCAATTACCAAATGACATTGCTGATCTTCTTGATGAACGTGTGCCCATCCGACCACAAGCACAAAGCGGCTGTCACCGGAGGCAATCGCAGCCAATGAGGCTGGGAGCGTCTTTAGAAGAAAACTGGATCATGGACGATGTTGAGGGCTGCAATCACACAATCGATGTTGTTGCAGGCTACAAGATCACCTTTCATGAAGAAAACGGGAGATCCTGTTGACGGTCATGGAACATGTAAACCCTAACAACACCTGCTAGGAGATTCTACTGCTGCAGTCTGGAGCCCAACAGCTATGCCTTACTCTTGGATAGTTCCAAATCCCTGACAAGGCCTTTCAGAGCCGCCTGCAGATCTGCCAACCGACTCATTATTGAGTCTCGCAGATCCTTCTGTGCTCTGCACAGAAGGATCTGCGACTCCCTCCCAGTGCTCTATGGCGTGGCGTGAAGGGTTCTGCTGCACTCCAGACCACCCATCAACCAGTCAACCCGGTCTGCGCACAGCACACGTGACAATTCTTCACCAATAAAATAGCGACGATCGAGACAGCATTTCTAACTCCAAAGCAACGGCGTCCTCCCCATCCGCCATTCGAGTTTAATCAACCTGGAATCAATGAAACACTCGAGACCCTGGCAGAGGTGTCGATGTTCATCGCACGGCTGCCAAATAAGACATCGCCGCTCGACTGCATCCACGCCGTCGATTCTCAAATCGTGCTCGGACGGTGCTTGTGCCACCGATTGTCCACCTGCCAAATCTTTCGTTCAGCGAGGGGCTGTTTCCGAGACCGAATCAAAATGGCGCAGGTAGCATCACTCCTGACAAAAAAAGTTGGCTTCAGCCACAGTGACCCTGTAAACTATCGCCCGATCTCAAACCTGAGCAAGATTTCAAAGGTCAGAGCGCCTTCGTCTGAAGCGGTTGCTTCCCACGTCTCTGCAGATTCAACCCCTTTGCGGTCGCATACCGAAGTTCCACAGCACTGAGACGGCTCTTACTAAAGACCACCGATGACCGCTGAGATCACGGATGAGCGGTGAGCCGTAGCGTTGGTTGGCCTCGATCTCTCAGCTCCCTTCGCCAACCATCGACCATGAGATACTCATTGGGCAACTTTGGTCAAGTTCGGTGTATGGAGTATGGCACTTGGGTGGATTGAATCATACCTACATGGTTGATCACAGTCATTAAGCTGGGTGATGAAGTTACCGCCTATGCTGTACCCAGTTGGCATATCGCAGGGGTCATTACTCGGGCCCTTCCAATCTTCAACGTACGTCTCTCCCAACGCCTATGTCCTATCATCTCATGACATCAATTCCATAAATATGCCGATACATAATTACATAATTCTACACCGCAGTGAAGTCAAAGTTAGAATAGAGCCTCGGCAACCTCGATAGTGCAAGCGAGCAGTGCACGTGCGGTTTCTCCTAAACTAAATGCTGCGTAATCCAGGAGAATCGGAGGTTCTGCTGTTGGCACTCGGGTTCAGGCAGTACAATTTGTGGATCAGAATCTGTCGTTTGCTCACCAGGTGCAAAATATGGTCAGGTCTGCGATTTTCATATCAGGGTTCTACGACACATTTGACACTATTGAGTCGTGATGGCCAACACGGTTGGTGTGTAGGGTAGCATCGACAAGGCTGATAATTATTGCAACTCAATACATCTATGGTATTCTGCCAAAATCATTACCAAGCTGCATGTACAACATTCTTCGACGCGTGTCGTGATGGGTTACAAGATCTGGCCGTGTCCGTCCAGTGCTTGCCGAACGAATGCATAAGGTCGCACCCATTACGCGCAAAGTGCTGCCACAAATGAACCACAATACCTCGCTGATCTTGTCAAACCATCATCAGGCAAACTCCACTCATCCTCGCAGCGGCGGCTCTAGCTTGGCCATTAAACAATGACGGTGGTCACCACATCATCACGGCGCTTTCAGATGCACTTTTGTGGCCATCTGGAACGCTCTTCTTCCGACATTAGGAGCCACTGGAGCTGTGCACTTGTAAATCATCGAGATTGACAAACTAATTTATTTAGAGCTGCTTGCCGTTTACTTTGTGGTCCTTCCCCGCACCTCCGATTTGCATGGTTATCGACGTAGTGCAAAATGAGTTCAACATTTATTCGTGCAGATGTAAGAGATCTGCGAGCCACCCTCACGCACCACACAGATATGAAATATTCGCTCTCACTATAACACGCACCACACGCGCGGGAATTCGCTAGACGGGGGTCAGGGGTTAAAGGACAATGACGTCACCCAGACGAGGCATGCAGGGCGAGTATTGGGAACGAGGGCGCGGAGATGGAGGGGTTAAAAGGGGCTGTGGGATGCGTGTTCGGGGTTGGATTTGGAACGATTGTTGCTGTGCGATGGAGAAATGAGCTCAACCAGTCTCACTCCTTTTCACAGACATAGCTACAAACCATGCAATGTAACTGGTATTGGCCAAACATCCCCATGCTCAAATCTTACCTCAACACAACTCCACAACCTTCTGAAATGAACTAAACCCACAAAGACGGTAGTCAACATATCGCGTGGCGCTTTCAGATACGCTTATGCGGCCGCCTGGAAAGCTCTCCATCTAGATCAGGGGTGGGGAACGTCCGGCCCGCGGCCGTATAAGCCCGCGAAATAATTTGGTCTGGCCCTGCCAAGGCAACCGCAAGCGGGACACGAAATTCAATAAATCTCGGAGCAAACCTGGAAAAACAGTTGCGAGTAGCAACATCAATACCAGCTAACATCACACACACCTCACCAAAGAGAAGCAGTTCCAGCCATCACATTAGGGGTGAGTTAATTAAACGTTTGAGCAAATATAACAGGATATTTTTTTAGTTGATAATTTTGTATGGCCCGCGAATGATGTTATAAATATCCAAATGGCCCTTGGCAGAAAAAAGGTTCCCCACCCCGGATCTAGATTGACAAACTCATTTCTTTAGCACCGCTTGTTGCGTTTAGTTTGGCGTCCTTCCCCCGCAGCTCCAATAAGCAAGGTTGGCTCCACAGTGCGACAAAAGTTCAACAAACAATAAAATTGAGTTTCACAAAATGCACTCCCAGCCTTCCCTCCGATATAAAGCTTTTCTTTTATTGATCCCGATTCGCAATTGAAAAATAAAACTGTCAGTCTTACACAGCTGGGGGCGAATGAGCTGGCACACAATCCTTTAGTCAACGGCCATGCGTCTCCATCGGGGATGTCTTTAATGGCAGTGTCAGCAACACTGATCCGGTGACAATTGAATGCATTGGTCCAAACCATAGGCGTGAATGTTTCTCGGGTCTCTCTCTCAGGAGTTTCGTAGTGGCCAAACCCAGGGCTTGAACCAAGGAACAGCAACAGTGCTGGCCTCGGTGTCTCCGTCACAGCCGTTGTGAACCTTCCCTGGAGACACTGAAGGCACCAAGGCTCAAACCTAGCACCTTTAAAAAAAAAGCCCACCGTGTCTCCTGACACGCCACGCAGACTCATTGAGACATGGGGACACCCCCAGACGCCAGATTGGAACACAGAATATAGTAAGTAAAGAAAGTCAAGTCCACACACCATTTCGAATTTCTTGAGACAGCCAGACCAGGCGTTCGAACCCAGGACTTCTACTGGACAACTGTCAAAAAGAGCTTCATAGCTCATTGGATTCCTCCGATCAAAACAAAAGATTTAGATTTTAAAGATTCTAATTTTTAACTAGTGTCACTGGCTCGCAGTCTCTGACACGGCCATGGACGTAGAGGGAGGCACCCAGGCGTTTAACCTAGGATCGCAGTGGTGCTGGATCAGCGTCTCTGACACGTCCATTGTGAACCCCCATAAGATACACAGAAAGACCCATGATGCCCTGGGCATGAACCCAGAACCTCAACACAAGGCGTCTCTTGACACGGCCACTATTAACTCTTTGATCCACCCACTCCCTCCCATTGACCCTCCCCTGCTCAGTCTGGGTTCACGATGGCCTGGTGGTGTCTGGGTTGACGATGGCCTGGTGGTGTCTGGGTTGACGATGGCCTGGTGGTGTTTGGGTTGACGATGGCCAGTGGTGTAAACTAAACCATTTTTTTTATTTTACCAGGTAAGGCCCAGTTAGCTATGGAGCTCTATTTCAGAAGCGACCTATTTCAAAAGACAGCTTAACGAAATGGTGGCTTAATATCACGTGAAAATGTATATCAGCCAAATACTCCGAATGCGTGACGTGGAGGGAAAACCCCTAGGACCTGGAAAGCAAATCCACGCGACCAACATGGGGAAGGGGTGGGGGGGAGGGACACGCACACTCCAAATATATAACAGGCATCGTGAGGGTCAGCATCGAACCCACGACCGTCTGCAAACCAGGAGAAGTTAGTTAACGTCTTCTCGCCACCACCGGGCCCCCGTTCATGACGGGTTCACGACGGCCGACCGCCGCGGCCCTCAAGTGCCGTAGGTGGCCTCGTCGAAGGCCTTGCGAGCCTTCTTGAGCTCCTCGTTCATGGTGAGCAGCTCCTTCATGCGCGAGAATTTGCGCTCGTCCTTCCTGACGAGGAACACCAGGTCCTCGACCTGGAGCCGCCCGGGCCGCCCTACGGCGATCGCCCTGTGAGTCTGAGAGAGTGAGAGAGACAGGGATAGCCTTGTAGATCTGAGAGAGACAGGGATAGCCCTGTAGGTGTGAGGGTGGGTGGGTGAGTGTGGTGAGTGTGGAAGTGGGTGAGTGGGTGAGTGTGAGAGTGGTGAGTGTGAGAGTGGTGAGTGTGAGAGTGGGTGAGTGTGAGAGTGGTGAGTGTGAGAGTGGGTGAGTGTGAGAGTGGTGAGTGTGAGAGTGGTGAGTGTGAGAGTGGTGAGTGTGAGAGTGGTGAGTGTGAGAGTGGTGAGTGTGATAGTGGTGAGTGTGAGAGCGGGTGAGTGGGTGAGTGTGGGAGTGTGTGAGTGTGTGGGTGGGAGTGGTGAGAGAGTGTGAGAGTGGTGAGTGTGAGAGTGGTGAGTGTGAGAGTGGTGAGTGTGAGAGTGGGTGAGTGTGATAGTGGGTGCGTGAGTGGGTAAGTGTGTGAGTGTGGGTGAGTGGAGAGTGGGTGAGTGTGAGTGTGGATGAGTGTGAGTGAGTAGGTATGGTCGATGGGTGAGTGTGAGGGTGGTGTTGNAGTGGGTGAGTGTGGTGACGTGTGAAGTGTGTGAGAGATAGTGGGTGAGTGTGATAGTGGGTGAGTGTGAGAGGGGTGAGTGTGAGTGTGGTGAGTGTGAGAGTGGTGAGTGTGAGAGTGGTGAGTGTGAGAGTGGGTGAGTGTGAGAGTGGGTGAGTGTGAGAGTGGGTGAGTGGGTAAGTGGGTGAGTGTGAGAGTGGGTGAGTGTGAGAGTGGGAGTGTGAGTGAGTGTGTGAATGGGAGTGTGAGTGTGGGTGAGTGTGAGTGTGGGTGAGTGTGAGAGTGGGTGAGTGTGAGAGAGTGGGTGAGTGTGAGAGAGGGTGAGCATGAGAGTGGGTGAGCGTGAGAGTGTGAGTGAGAGGGGGTGAGTGAATGGCCAAGTGGGTGAGTGTGAGGGTGGTGTTGACCTCTCACCGTCTCAGTGATGAACTCTGTGAGGAGATCCTCCAGTAGATCCACACACTCCGTGTAGGGGTTCTGGTCATCTCCAAATCCATACATCATACAGCGCACTGCACAGGAGGAGGAAAACTAAATCCAAACAGCCATAAAGCTCTCTGTCACAGATGTCCAGTAGTGGTCAGCGAGTTAACATAAAACAACACAAACAACTACGTACAAACCATTTTTAACTAAGACTTTCTATCTTGATTTGAGGCTTTCGTGACTGCGGTATAAAATAAAATAAATCACGTTTCGGGCGCAACACAAGCGTCCGTCATGATGATTGCCCTCTCATACTCACAGGCCCTTTGGATTTCACCCGTTGGGTTGCACTCCCTCGTCGAGGAGGCCGCTCTTCTTCTTTTCTACAGTTACATGCTAACTTCTCACATTAACATTATGCTGATCCCTCACATTAACATAGCCACTTCAGTGCCCTCGTCCAGGAGGCCGCTCTCCTCCTATCTTACAGTTATGTGCTAATTTCTCACATTAACATCACTAGCCCCGGCCACTTCTTTATGACCCTTGGGCTATACCCATTTCAAACATTTTAAAACAGTCTGCCCCAGCAGCAGGCCACGCTTTCCCACCTGGTGACGGACGCTTGTGTTGCACCCAAAATGTCGCGATTCATCTTAATTTATAAATACGTGCATTTACCGAAAGAACCATAGAGATGGATAAGACTTTCTATTTTACCAGGGTAAGGGGCCCCCCACCCGGGCTACTGCGTAGCTCGGTTTCAGAAGCGACGTGGCCGTCACAAGATGATAGCAGCTCAACCAAGCGGCCGACATCGTCACCACGCGGCAAAATAATCTGTACCTGTGATGTTGATCCTAAATGTACACACGAACTTACTCGTCCACACAAACACAACACACACTTAACCCCACACACAACAACCGCCATTCGCCACAGTGGCGGTGATGTGACCACAGCGCTTGTGCCAGGCTATGTGCACGTGGAGACACGTGAAGTGTCGAATGCCCGCTGGCAGGTCACGGGGCAGACCCAGGTGCCATGGGTCGACTGAGATCACTCGTTGTTGTGAGCGTCGCTCCTCCGCCCTCCGTTGTTTTTGGAGGGCGACTACCTCCAACTGCCCAGTAGCGTCCTTCACGAGCCTCCTCCACAGAGGCCAATCTTGACACCGCTGGTACCAGTCATCGGCAAGTCCACTCAGCTCCACGTCCTCCTGTACCACATCACTCCATCTCCTCTCTAGCCCGTTCCGCGCTCATTTAGCCCCTCTATCCGGCTGAACAAAAGCTGTTTAGGCATGCGGTGGCTGGGCATGCGGGCTACATGACCCAGCAAACACAGCCTTGCCTGCTGGAGGAGCTCACCGATGGGACTTTGCCAAGATCTTTTAAGGATTTGTAAACTCGTCACACAATCCAGCCTGGTTACACCCAGAATGGATCGTAGGCAGGCCAGCCTAAATGTTTCTAACCAGCGAAGATGTTCCATAAGGGGGGTCCACGTTTCACAAGCGTAGAGAAGGAGGGAATAACTGTGGCCAAGAAGATCTGAAGCTTTGTGCGGAGCGACAGACCAGGTAGCTTCCACACAGCGTTACGAGTGGCAAGATATTGCCACTCGACTGAATCGGAGTGAGACCTCTGCTGTTAAACCAGAGCCGGTCATGAACACACTGCCCAGGTATGGCAAACTCTCCACTCTCTCCACAACTGCCCCATCACCGATTGGGAGTTGTGGGGATGGAGTGTTCGATGGTACAAAATACCCAGGCAAGTGCTTAGTTTTGGTGGGGCTGATGGTAAGGACCCACACCTCTTGGTGAAAGGTCCAGTTTCAGCAGCAGCGTCTCCAACCCCTCCGCTGAGTGAGCAGCAATTACCAGATCATCAGCATACATAACGTGGTTGACCAATAGGGAGCCATCCCTTGACCGCACCCGGGCATCGATCAGCCTCCCATTGTATCTGTACCAGATGCAAATTCCTCCGGTACAGCCATCGAAGGCTTCATGAACTAGATGGTCGAAATACTAACACGTATATGTTCAAACACTCACACTCATACACATACATGTACACATACACACATATACATACACACACTAACACACCCCCACCCCCGCTCACGCTCTTTAGAGAAGAGGCGGTGTCGTCCGCGCTGCCCGCTGGAGGAGGCGGTGGCGGTGGCTACGGCACCCTCCTCACCCTCCTCCTCGCCCTGCGGTCAACAACAACGACGACATCAACATGATGACGATATCGACAACGCTAACGATGATATCAACGACGATGACAACGTCAACAATGACAACGATGACGTCAACAATGACGACAACGATGACGTCAACAACAACGATGACGTCAAAACGAAACAGACTTTTTTTTTCCTTCGTGGCTTTTATCCACGACTCCATCATGGATAAAAGCCACGAAGGAAAAAGGTCGCCCGTGTAGCCTATTAACAGTGGATGAGTGGGTGGTGAGTGGGTGGGTGGGTGAGTGGTGGGTGAGTGGGTGGGTGAGTGGGTGGGTGAGTGGGTGGGTGAGTGGGTGGGTGGGTGAGTAGGTGAGAGAGTGGGAATAGTGGGTGGGTGAGTGAGCGAGTGGGTGTGTGAGTGGGTGAGTGATTGGGCAAGTGGGTGGGCGAGTGAGTGAGTGGGTGAATGCATAGCTGTCAACCCATACGGTTTACCCCGTATTCTTGTACAGGGAAATTGAGTTTTCAGGTCCATTTGTGATGGGACTTTGTAGCATGAACGTTTATATTTAGATGGGGCACGTGGTGACCAATAAGGTCTGAATTGGTCTGTGATTAGGTAGGGCACTGATGAGGGGTTGACGTGTTTGTAGTAGGGAGTAGCAGCAGCAGCGCCTACGAAGGCTGCCGGCACTGTGACACACAGAGGGGTGGGTGGCCAGCAACCACGCACGCCCGGCTGCCTTTGTATCTNCCCCCCCCAGTGGCGATGTTTACTACACATCACTGCACCAGTACCTCATTAAGGCAGAGTCTACCTAGCGGAAGGCCCATGACCGGTTCAGATAATCGCTGTCACTGGCGGTGGTGGTGGAGGAGGCTCGTGAAGGACGCCGCTGCTGCTGCTGGGCATTTGTGAGGCAGTCGCCCTCCAGCAGCAGCGGAGGGCTGAGGAGCGACGCTCACAACAACAAGCGTAGCGCCGGGCAGCTAAAGCACAGCGAGTTGGCGCAGTAGGGGGGGCACAGGTGGTGGTGCACTGGCCAGTCAACTCGGTCAGTCGACCTCCGTGGCAGCTGCGGGGTCTGTCCCGTGACCTCCTCCTATCAGCAGCGAGCATTCGACACTTCGCGCAGTAGCCTCGAAGTGCACCTGGCCTGGCACAGGCGCATTTGGTGACGCTTCGTAGCGTGAGCAGGAATCGAACTCGGTCTCGGGCCAGTTCGCAGCGCTGCCCGCCTAACCGCTGCGCCACCGCTCCCACAATAGAACAGCAGCTGCAGCTGTGGATCAAGCCTGGTCACGACCACGGTGGTGGTGGCCGTGGCGGATCTGCCGTGTCCAGGGAGCGGTGGGTGGGAGTGGTGGTGCAGTGGTTAGCGCACTGTTTGTGTGTGGGGAGCGGTTAGCGCACTGTGTGTGTGTGGGGAGCGGTGGTGCAGTGGTTAGCACACTGTGTGTGGGGAGCAGTGGTGCAGTGGTTAGCGCCTGTGTGTGTGTGTCCGGGGAGCGGTGGTGCAGTGGTTAGCGCACTGTGTGTGTGGGGAGCGGTGGTGCAGTGGTTAGCGCACTGTGTGTGTACGGTCAGTGGTTAACGCACTTGTGTGTGTGTCCGGGGAGCGGTGGTGCAGTGGTTAGCGCACTGGTGTAGCGGTGGTGAGTGGTTAACTGTGTGTGTGGGGGAGCGGTGGGCAGCGGAGCGTGCTGCTGCTAACCTAGCGACCCAGATCGATTATCGCCCACTGCACCAACACCGCCAGGACGATTATCTAGAGGTCCTTCCCCTACAGCACTTTAGCGTACACCATCCCCTGCTGCACCACCTACTACAGCACCATCCCCTACAGCACCATCCCCTACAGCACCATCCCCTACAGCACCATCCCCTACAGCACTTTCCCTACACCATCCCCTACAGCACCATCCCTACAGCACCATCCCCTGCAGCACTTGCCCATACAGCACTTTCCCCTACAGAACTATCCCCTACAGCACCATCCCTACAGCACCATCCCTACAGCACTTGCCCATACAGAACTATCCCCTACAGCACCATCCCCTACAGCACCATCCCCTACAGCACCATCCCCTGCAGCACTCCCTGCCCCTACAGCACTTTCCCTACAGCACTATCCCCTACAGCACTATCCCCTACAGAACTATCCCCTACAGCACTTGCCCCTACAACACTTTCCCCTACAGAACTATCCCCTACAGCACTTGCCCTACAACACTTTCCCCTACAGCACCATCCCCTACAGCACTTGCCCATACAGCTCGTGCCCATACAGCATCCCTACAGCACTTGCCCCTACAGCACCATCCCCTACAGCACCATCCCCTACAACACTTTCCCCTACAGCACTATCCCTACAGCACTTTCCTTTACAGCACCATCCCTACAGCACCATCCCCTACAGCACTTGCCCCTACAACACTTTCCCCTACAGCACTATCCTCTAAAGCACTTGCCCCGCAGCCTGCTAGAGGCTACACGGTGGCGCTTTGTCTGTGGCAGCGGTCGCGGTACCATGAAGTCGTCCTCCTCGTCGCCATGGCCCGGTGCGGTGATGTCATCGCCTGAGACACACAGAGGAGTGACGTCACTTTATAGTCCGGTGCGATGATGTCATCGTCTTAGATACACAGAGGAGTGACGTCATTTTATAGTCCGGTGCGATGATGTCATCGTCTTAGATACACAGAGGAGTGACGGCCCTTTACAGCCTGCTGCGGTGATGTCATCGCCTGAGCCACGCAGCGGAGTGACGTCACTTTATAGCCCCGTTGGGTGATGTAATCGCCTGAGCTACGCAGAGTGACGTCACTTATAGTCCGGTGCGATGATGTCATCGCCTGAGCAACGCAGTGGAGTGACGTCACTTTATAGCCCCGTGCGGTGATGTCATCGCCTGAGCTACGCAGAGTGACGTCACATTATAGTCCGGTGCGATGATGTCATCGCCTGAGCCACGCAGAGGAGTGACGTCACTTTATAGCCCGTTGCGATAATCGCTTTAGTCAAGCAGCAGAGTGACGTCACTCTATAGCCCAGTGCGATGATGTCATCACCTTAGCCGAAGTTAGGCAGTGGAGTGACGTCACTTTATAGCCCAGTGCGGGACGTCATTCAGCTGGGTGGATGGGATGACGTCATATTGGATGTTTTAATTGAAAGAGCTCCTGATGACGACTGCTCGTGTTGCGATCGAAACGTCGTTTTTTGTTATTTTCTTTGAACCTATCTCCGTGACTTTACCGAAAGACCCAAGAATATTTATTCCTGCAGTCACGAAAGCTTTAAGTCGGGATGACGTCGTTTATATCTCGCCCACACGCGTGGAGCAATGACGTGGCCCAGTGCGACACGCGTGACGTCATGTAATCCGCGCAAAGTGACGTCACTCCCGTGCTGGCGACCCGTGAGAGGGTGCGTGAACCCGCCGACGATTCCCGAGTTAACAACGAGAATCGATCTCTCCGAATCGATTTATCCAAACGGGGAATCGTAATCGGGGGTTGAGTTAAGAGGAATCGATTCCTTGGTGTGACGTCACGTGCCCCCCTCACCTACCACCCCCCCCACCTCGAGGTGGGGTCGGGCAGCAGTCAGAGTCGATCCACTGCTGGATGACTCCGCACCGCAGGCAAAAGCCATCGCGTGTCAACCCACAGGGTTTACCCCGAGGGCACTGAGAAGGGGTTGACGGTTATGGGAGTGAGTTGGTGGTGAGTGAGTGGGTGGGTGAGTGGGTGGGTGAGTGGTGAGAGTGAGCGGGTGGGTGAGTGAGTGGGTGAGTGGGTTGGTGAGTGAGTGGGTAGGTGACTGAGTGGATTAGTGAGTGAGTGGGTAGATGGGTGAGTGAGTGGGTGGGTTGGTGAGTGGGTAGTTGGTGGGTCGGTGAGTGAGTGGGTGAGTGAGTCTATCAACCCGTAGGTTACTCCCTATTATTGAGGGCAATTGAGTTTTCAGGTCCATTCGTGATGGGACTTTGTAGGATGAACGTGAGTGAGGGGGCACGTGGTGACCAATAATGTCTGAATTGGTCTGTGATTAGGTAGGGCACTGATGAGGGGTTGACGTGTTTGTAGCAGGGAGTAGCAGCAGCAGCGCCTATGAAGGCTGCCGGCACTGTGACACACACAGGGGTGGGTGGCCAGCTCCACCACGCACGCCCGACCGCCTTTGTATCTCCCCCCCCCAGTGCTAACGTTCCACACGCCACCGCGTGCTGTGCTCATTTGAGGCTGAGTCGACCTAGGGGAGGCGGCCCAGGGTCAGGGTTGAGATCTTTGGTGGGTGTCGCTGGCCGTGAGCGGAATGGAATCGGCCTCTGCCGGGTTTGGTGCAGCGCACTGCGCCACCGCGCTCACGGCGAGATGTTAACTACCTCGCCTGTTATGCAGGACAAGGCGTCAACATTGGGGGGGACCGAATCTTCCAGGGGGTCTGGGGGTCTTTCCCCAGAAAAAAAAAATCTAGATTTGAAAACGAATTTCCTGCCATTTCCTGCCTAAAATTTCAAAACATTCACTAACACATAGGATGGATTTTTTTACAATAATGTCTAATAGTGTATTGTATTACATTGCTGTTTTTAATTTGTTTACCTTTTCTTGTTTCATTGTATGTAATGGCAGAGGTTAGGGATTCATAAAGTACAATAATAACCACAATCATATAAACAGAAATCTATTTCATAGGAATAAATTGGGGGTATATGTGAGACAAATACTCCTGTAATTACGTTTATTATAATTTTGATTTGAAGCTTTCGTGACTGCAGGAATCCAACTATCCTGCCTCAGCAGTTCTCCTGCTGCATTATGTCACCTGATGACGATTGCTTGTGTTGCGATCGAAACGTCGTATTTTTTTTATACCTACGTGACTTTACCGAAAGAAACAAAGTATGATTCCTGCAGTCACGAAAGCTTCAAATCAAGATTATAAAACGTAAATTTTTCTATTAAAGTAAAATAACAATTGACAAGAACTTACGATGTCTCATCTTGATCTCGCATCACATTCTCATTTTATCTCTCACTCTCCGTGCCTCCCCCTCTAACGTCCGCGAGTTGTTCGCTCCTCTGAGTGATCTACTACTATTGCTTGTGTAATAAGAGAGCGCCATCTCCTGTATTATTGTGGGGGTTACATTACACATACAGTCCACGTATTTTTGATTGAAGGGATTCTATCTGGAGTAAAGGTGAATGGCGGATCTACCAGGGAAGCCTCTGAACGTTCTCGAAGGTTCCAGGAGGGGCGGGGTTTAGCCTCCAATAACTGAATAGGAATGTTCGGGGTCGGTGTTTGAAGATCGAAGAGCTCCCGTCACTGCTGCCCCACCATCTCCACCTGCCACGTGGCGGCGCGACCTCCAGCGTGCCACCAGCCAGGCGGTGTGTTAGCGAGCGCAGCCACGAGAGCGGGTCGACATCATGGAGAGAGTGGCTGTACCAAAGATTTACAATAAATATTGAAGTTACTTACTTGTGTGGGAGCCACTCATTACACGTGTGCCGAGGTCGCACCTCCATTCAATGGGTGACCCCGGGGAGTCGTTTCCCGTGTGGGTCCCCAAGCTGCAGCATTCACTTCCATCGAATATTCGATCTGCCGAGTCCCTCCGTTTAGTTAATCCCTACCTCGACATTTTTTTCCTGATTAATTTGGTTCTGTGTTTCGGGAGTGCGGAAGGGATATTTGTGTAATGGGTTCTATTGAGGCGCACACTTCCCTGTGGAGGCAACACTTTATTAACATTTGTTACCCACACTATACATAGGGTGGTGACCACCGACCTTCTCTCACTACACTCGGGTACATTAACTAGCGTGGCCCCGCCACGTGGGCCTTGGCCCCGACCTCTTCGTCTTCACGAGGCGTCTTCATCCGGGCGCGAACAGCCCCGTCTCTCAGCGGCGCCCGCTTATATGCCTCTCTAGCGTGGCCGGCCACACCCTGGCTACGCCCCCCTTCTCGAACCCTCGAGAAGGCTCCGGACCCCGACAACGTGACCCCCAGGGTAGTGACGCCATGTGTGTGCAGACCCGACATAGTAGTGACGTCACGTGTCACTACATCACCCCCCCCCCCCCCGCCGAGTCCTGTATATCCGTGTCTATGGATCCTGTGTATCTCGGTCTCAATAGTGGGTCTCTGCATCTCTAAGATTTTCTACGTGTTTCCTTCACGATCCACAGTTTTGGTCACGTGGCCATCATCGCACCACTGCAGCTGCGTCTTTAATCCCCCATCAGGTGCAATTATTCGGACGCCACTGGAGCTGTTGCAGTTTAAAATCTTAAGAGTGAAAACTCAGTTATTTAGAAACTGCTCATTGTTGTTGCGTTTAGTTTGTCGTCCTTTCCCCGCACCTACGATTAGCACGGTTGGCGAAATACATTCAACATACATAGATACATACTCTTTGGTTCTTTCGGTAAAGTCACGTAGGTATACAATAAAATAAATCACGTTTGCTGTGGTTTTCCCACCTGATGATGATTGCTTGTGTTGCAATCGAAACGTGATTATTTTATTTTCTACCTACGTGATTTTACTGAAAGAACCAAAGAGTATGGATTCCTGCAGTCACAAAAGCTTCAAATATAGATACATATGTTCAAACATCAAATAGAAGCCTTCTGCAAGGAATCGAGTCCCCATTAGCCACACGTACTTGCGGTGAACATGCAAACATGCTCTGATCATTTATGCAGTCTTTGAAACAGATTGGCTTACACCAGAGGCGTTCTCTGTAGGGCCTGGACAGTGCCAGACCAGAGAAGATCGAAAGGCCAACAGCACAAGGACAATGCCACACGTATCAGAACATTTCTCGGGTGAGCAGCTACAAAATGGGACTTTTTGCCAATATCAAAGTATGAAAAAATAAGTAAAATGAAATTTTTTTTAAACACGCTTTAATAAATGTACCGTACTAATAATGGAAGAACTCCACGACTCCAGCAATTGGCCCCGAAGCTTGCCATAGCGTAAGGGACCGTGGTGATTTACAGCCAACGTCAGTTGAGCGTGGACAATTAGACCAAAGCCGAAACATAACATATAAAAAAAATGTTAAAAAATATCTTATTTATTTTTAATGATAGAATATGGTATTGTCATCGGTATGACATAGGTATACCAAGTTTGCAGTCGATACCACATTGGGAAGTGGGTAAAATTGAGTTAAAAGATTTGAGGATACAACAAAGTGAGTTAATAAAAAGCGTGTAAAATTAGAATAGGTTTAACCCTTTCTGGCAATAAAACAGGTGTTAAGATGCTCAAATACCAAATGGATTCTAGCTTTCGCAAGGAACTTAGTTCTGTATTAACCACACACATTACTTGTGAACATGGAAACATGCTTGATAAAATGTTATTGTCTTTAAACCGATTGGTCTACACCAGACAGCAACCTCCTTGAGGGCCTCGTCTCACCAGTGTCAGACCAGGGAACGCCAAAAGGCGAACAGATACATAGATACATTTGAATCGATATTCTATTCATGATCATTTATTCAGGAACAGCCACGCTACCAAGTGGTGGGACCCTCAATGACGGTCTTGCTGCTGCTGCTGCTACACTGGGTTGTAATGGAGACGTTTGCGGGCCAATAACGAGCTGCGTTCATTATACAAGCAGGCAGGAAACCGCAGACACCCAGAGAACACCCCCAACGCCTTGCACGAAAAGAACTTCCAACATACACAAAGATNCCCCCCCCCTATGCGTAGCAGACTGTTGGGGCAAGCGCCGTGAGCACCTACGAAGGCCGGAACGGCACACGAGGGGTGGGTGGCCAGCACCACGCCCGGCCGCCTTTGTCTCCCCCAGTGGCGATGTTTACTGCACACCGCACCAGGTAACTCATTTGAGGCCGAGTCGACCTAGGGAGGGGCCCAGGACCGGTTCAGATAATCGCCACTGGTGTTGGTGGCCGCGAGCGGAATCGTACTCGGGTCTCTGCCGGTTCGTAGCGCGTGTGGTGCAGCATCGGACCGCTGCTGCTGCTGGCGACGATGATGATAGTTCAAGCCCTAAAGCCAGCTTCCTGCATCAAGTTACTCGGCGTTTCGGGCACTCCTCACGGCCGCTATCCGCAAGGGGGACACAAAAAAACACCTCCGACGGTTTCGGTTTTGCGCGGCAGAATTTTATTTCAATTACAACNTTTTTTTTTCCTATCCCCGTGCGGTCATTGGCAACGCGATTCCGGCACGGCCATCGCCGTGGTCCGACAACACAAAGGGGACAACCCCCACAGACTGCGGGGAGGCGGGGGGGAAGGGGGAGGCGGGGGTCACGACCTCTCAAAGCCCTCTCAAAGCCCTCTGGGCGCGAACGCACGCGGCCTACGAGCCCTCGAGTGCCGTGGTCCCTTCCCAACTCCACCCTCAATCTCGAACGGCCCGAGCCATCGGCGCTTGCTGTGAAACCACGGTGTCACAAATTCAACGGCCTCTCACCGGCGCCAGAATCCAGGGAGAGGGGGGGTAAGGAGGCGCACGCGGCGGTTCGCGAACGCGCCATGGGCCGAGTTGCCGAGAAGAGACGACGGAGCGACGGGCGGCTTCGGGTCGATCCATTTGGACGATCGCTCGGAGACCGGGGGGGGACGGGGGGGAGCCCATGTTACGAGTCCCCGGTGGGAAGTTTCGCATTAAAATGAAATGACATCACGGCCTCAAAAAAAACAGATCATCTACGACCTCCATTGCGATTTGGGCGTTTAGTGTTAAGGGTTAAATCGGAGCTCGGGGGCGGGGGGTGTAAAACAAATTAAAGGATCGGTTTTGACACGCAACCATGCCGAAAAGCATCTCCCCCACGCCCCCCCCCTGAGCGATCCTCACTNCCCCCCCCACCCCCTTCGTCGTCCACCGACCCGATTTACAGAGCGCCCTCTCTTGCTCGACATCCCCACGTTCGCAGTAAAAAGGCCACCCACCCGCACCACCCCCGCCACCTCTCTCTACGATCGCACCGACGAAGAGAACACGAACAACGACGACGATCACCCCCACCACCACCGCAGATGCACTGCAGTTCCAAACCCGTGGAACTGAACTCCGCCGCTGGTCTGCGTTGGTGCATGTGCGTTGTGTGTGTGCACGGACAAAAATATGTCGCTCATTTAGTGTCGGACGTTTCACCCCTCCCTTGGACCGACGGTGGAGACTCAATGAGCCCGGCGACGTCTTTGGTAAGAACAAAGCCGAAGGGTGGGGGATGGCCAATTACACCTCGGGGCAGCGCTCGCTTGGGGACACGGGGGACACGGGACACGGCACTGCCGAGACTCAGTCTGCATTGAGACTTTGGGAGACCGGGTCTCAATCTGCATTGAGACTCTGGGAGTCTGCGTCGTTGAGACTCGGGGGGGGGGGGGGGGAATTGAGATTGGATTAAGATTCAACAACAGCAACAGGCTGTTCTTCGCGTGTTGACATTGCGCAAAAAAAGACGCGAATAATTGTTCAAGTAAAGCGTAGAGCGTAAAGCACTTATCATCGCCATCATCATTATTGTCGTCAGCGCAAGAACGAACAAAAACTTTAGAAATACAAACTTCACGCCGGCATTTATGAGGCGTCACTACGACTATAAACCGGCGCGCAACTTGGCGCCGAGCGGCTGAAGAGAAACAAATCTGTTTCAGAATGCAGCAGGGTTTTGCGCCCAATATCATCCATGACAGAGGTGTTTTTAGGTTACATCGCATAGATACAAATGTTAGCGTTAAACCCGCCACCACCACCACCTGACCACAGCGAATCGGTAAGGGGTTTGTCACGTAAACAGGACCTGCCAATTCGTTACTATTACAGCACTAGTGAAATAGTAGTGGTGTATAGCAGTGTGGTATAAAGTAGTGTAGTGTGGAGTGTAGTGTATCGTAGTGTAGTGTATAGCAGTGTAGAGTGGAGTGCCGTGTATAGTTGTGTAGTGTGGAGTGAAGTGTATAGTAGTGTCGTGTAAAGTTGCGTAGTATACTAGTACAGCACACCGGTTGTGTGTTGGAGAGTAAATCCACAACATCTGGCTGTTGCCTGATGATGCTGGTTGTTGTGATTACTGGCAAAACGTCAAATTGTAAATCCACTAGTGCTGTACTAGTATAGTACACAATACTACTATACACTACATTATACTCGACACTATACACTAGTTCTGTACTAGTATACTATACTACTATACACTACATACTACATTATACTCGACACTATACACTAGTGCTGTACGAGTAAAGAATAGGCACGTTCTGTTCACGTGACAAAACCTATTTACTAATTGGCCATGTCGGGTGGTGGCGGGTTTGACGACACAACATTTGTATTTACGCAACCAAACCCAACCAAAAATAAAAGCTCTGTTATGGAAAACGTAAAAAAAAAGTCTGTATTCCGTCAGAACTCGGAAGGTGAATTAAGAGAGCGATAGAAAAGTAGAGGGGGGGGGTGGAAATAATATTTCTGGGAGCACGACGTGGAATTTCTGTCGCTAAACCAAAGACTGCCCCACGCCTCCCTGGCGGTGACGGAGGCCAGGAGGCCACCGTTAAAGAGCGTGGGCGCACGCCTGTGTGTAGGTATATGTGTGTGCGTGTGTAACGGTACGTATGTGCGTGTGTAAAAGTACGCATGTGTGTGTGTAACGGTATATGTGTAGGTAAGTGTGTCTGTGTAAAGGTACGTGCGTGTGTGTAAAGGTAGGTGTGTGTGTGTAAGATTGTGTATGTACGTGCGTAAGTGTGTTGTGCCAGCACCGATAGCACTTGCCCCAACAGTCTGTTAAGGCTATGCGGGGGTCTTTGTATGGTCGAGTGTCCACATCTCTGTGTCTCTATGTATCCGTGTGTGTGCGGTCGAGTGTATGTGTGTATGTGGGGCGTGTGTGTGTGCACCTCAACATGTCTCTATGTATCTATGTATCAGTGTGTGCGGCCATGTGTGTGTATGTCAGTGTGTGTGTCAGTGTGTGTGTGTATGTCAGTGTGTGTGTGTATGTCAGTTTGTGTGTGTATGTCAGTGTGTGTGTCAGTGTGTGTGTGTATGCCAGTGTGTGTGTGTATGCCAGTGTGTGTGTGTGGCGAGCCCTTCACTTGCGAGGCTGCTGGATGTGTGCGTTGACGTGAGGAGCTGCCCAGTTGCGCTCCACTTTGGGCTGTGGCTTCTCGTGAGCGACTTTCACAGCCTCTGGGGGAAGTCCTTATCCCCCTGAGACCACATGCACACACAGAGACACACAGATAAATACACAAAGATAGAGACAGAGGACTCGCACGGGGACTTGCAGAGACTCACGCAGAGACTCACGCAGAAACTCACATAGCCCGAGGGAAAGTCCTTATCCCCCTGAGACCACACACACAGAGACACTCACACAGAGACTCGCTCAGACGCCCACAGAGTCACAGAGACACCCACAGACTCGCACACAGACACAAATTCACAGGGAGACTCAGACTAACACAGACACCGACAGACTCACACGGACCCACAGACTCGCTTAGAGACATCTAGAGACTCAGAGACTCACACAGGGCACACAGTGCCAGCCTTCAAAGGTGCTACTCACTAACAGCATTTTCCCCAAAAGTCTGTTGAGGCTATACGGTGGTCAACACGCTGCGCCACGAACCCGGCGACGAGCATTCGATTCCCGCTCACGGCCACCACCAGTGGCGATTATTCAAATCGGTCCTGGGCCTCCCCTAGGTCGAATCGGTCTCAAATGAGTACGTGGTGCGGTGGTAAACATCATCGCTTGGAGAGACAAAGCCGAACGGGCGTGGTGCTGGCCACCCACCCCTTTGTGCGTCACAGTGCCGGCAGACTTCCATTGGCGCTGCTACTCACTGCCAAAGGCACTTGCCCTGACAGCCTGCTGGAGGAGGCTACACGGGCGGGAGGGGTCTCTGTCTTTGTGTCGGGGAGACGTGGAGAAATTGAGACTCACCCTGGCGATGGCTCCGGACACGACGACGACTGGTGGCTTGGGCGCCGGCCTGAAACGACGGACAATAAGCACGGCAGGGGTGAGACGCGGCACCGGGAGTGCTGGTCATGGTGGTGATGATATTTAGGGGGCACAGGTGGCACATCTGCCAGTCATCACAGTCGGTCAACCCATGGCACATGGGTCTGTCCCGTGACCTCCTGCTGCACATAGCCTGGCACAGCAGTTAACCTATGGCAACTGGGACTGTCCTGTGACCTCGTCCTGTACCTAGCCTGGAACAGAAGTCAAGCCATGGCACCTGGGTCTGTCACGTGACCTCCTGCCAGCGGGCCTTCGACACGTCACGTGGTCTCAAAGTGCACCTAGCTTGGCACAAGCGCCGTGGTGACGTTACCGCCGCTTAGTGGCAAATGGCGATTGTGGTTGTTGGTGATGATGGTGGTGGTGGTGATAGTGGACATGGTAATGGTATAAGTGCCTAGATGCAGGCCTAGAGGCAGGCCTAGATGCAGGCCCAGGCCTAGAGACAGAGCTAGACCCAGGCCGAGATGCAGGCCGAGATGCAGGCCGAGATGCAGGCCGAGATGCAGGCCTAGATGCAGGCCAAGAGGCAGGGCTAGAGGCAGGCCTGGAGGGAGGCAATGTCTATTGGTGGTGGCGAATGCGAGACGCGGCACTGGCGGTGCGGGTGGTGGTGCTGTGGTGGTCGTGCTGTGACCGTACGGGGCGGGCGTCTCCTCTTCCTCCTCCTCCTCCTCGCCATGCTCGTCCGGCTTGCTGGGGACGGGTGCCGCGGGGGCCCAGGGTGGTGCTTCTGCACGATCCGCATCCCGCCGGCTCTCACTGAAAGAAGGGGGTGGGTGACAGGGAGAAATGGAGATGCAGGGAGAGACATGGGGGTAGAAGCGTGGGTAGCCATGGGGGGTGGGAGATGCAGGGGGAGACAACGGGGTAGAAAGGGAGACAGGGTAGACGCGGGGAGAGATGCGGAGGGAGACGTGGGGGGGAGGAGGAGGGAGATGCGGTGGGGGGTGGAGACGTGGGGAGAGATGCAGAAGGGCGGGAGGGAACGTAGAGTTTATTAAAATAGAGCGCCCTGTTGATGAACGTCTGCATCGCCGCCGCCGATTTACGACAACGCCGTGGCCCCAGCATCGATTGCTCCCAACCGCCATGGGAAGAAGGCCCATCTGGCTCCACACACAACACCTCCCCGCCCATAGCGATCGCAGTCTTATCTTACACATTGTGTTTAGTCGATACGGCACTCAAGCCTTAGCTCAAGGTGAGTCTATGGACAGTGCTGAGTCTTTGTGCAGTGTTGAGTCTATGGGGCAGTGTTGAGTCTATGGGCAGTGTGAGTCTATGGGCAGTGTTGAGTCTATGGGGCAGTGTTGAGTCTATGGGGCAGTGTGAGTCTATGGGCAGTGTTGAGTCTATGGGGCAGTGTTGAGTCTATGGGGCAGTGTTGAGTCTATGGGGCAGTGTTGAGTCTCTGGGGCAGTGTTGAGTCTCTGGGGCAGTGTTGAGTCTCTGGGGCAGTGTTGAGTCTCTGGGGCAGTGTTGAGTCTATGGGGCAGTGTTGAGTCTATGGGGCAGTGTTGAGTCTATGGGGCAGTGTTGAGTCTATGGGGCAGTGTTGAGTTTATGAACAGTGTTGAGTCTTTGGGCAGTGTTGAGTCTATGGGCAGTGTTGAGTCTATGGGCAGTGTTGAGTCTATAGGCAGTGTTGAGTCTATGGGCAGTGTTGAGTCTATAGGCAGTATTGAGTCTATAGGCAGTATTGAGTCTATGGGCAGTGCTGTTCGCGAGCAGCACCTATTAAGGCCGGCACGGCACATGAGGGGGCGAGTGGCCAACACACCGCAACTGGTACTCATTTACGGCTGAGTCGACCTAGAGGAGGCCCAGGACCGGTTCGAATATTTACCGCTGGCCGCGACATGAATCGAACATGAGGCCGGGTAGCGCAGTGCGGCGCTAACCGCTGCGCCACCACTCCACCCCCCCACCACACAATCTTCACTCACTGCACAGTCCATGGAATGCACGCGAGATGTTAACTCCCTTGCCAGGTGGGCGCTCGATCCTGACCCCCGATGCCTCTCGTGAAGACAAATAGTCCCCGAGTTATGATGCTCCGACTTACGATATTTAGGTCTTACGACGGCGATAGCGATACGACAAAATTGTTAAAATATTTTTAATTTCGCGCGGCAGGCAAACGCAGCAGCGTACAAGGTACGATACTGTACGTTGGGTCGCTGCCGGGATGTACCCATCTGCGGAGCTCAGATGGGGCCTTACCTGGTAACGTAAACATAGTTTTGTTAATACCCAGAGTCTCGCACAGAGATGTATAGATTCACACTGAGAGCCAGAGAATCGCATAGTGATCCATAGACTCACACAGAGCTAAAGAGAATCACAGTGAGTGCCATAGACTCACAGATATGTATAGATTTACAGTGAGAGCCGTAGACTTGCAGACTCAGACTCACACAGGATTGTATGGATTCACACTGAGAGCCAGAGTCTCGCAAAGAGATCCATAGACTCGCACAGGGTTCTATAGATTCAGTGAGTGCCATAGACTTGCATAGGGACCCATAGACTCACAGATATATAGATTTACACGAGAGCCATAGACTCGCAAAGAGACTCAGACTCACACAGGGATGTTATAGATCACCATGTCGGTAGTCATTATACGGCGATCACGTGCCCATGGTGGTGATGAACCCCAACCCACAAGCAAGCCTCTCCCCATCTCACTCTCTACGCGTGTGTGGACTAATCTCCATCTGTTCCATCTAACTCCCTTCTACCCGTGTGTGGACTAATCTCCATCTGTTCCATCTCACTCACTCTCTACCCGTGTGGACTAATCTCCATCTGTTCCATCTCACTCCCTCTCTACCCGTGTGTGGACTAATCTCCATTTGTTCAATCTCACTCACTGCCAGCAAGGCGATTCAGGCAGTCGACTGAATCGCCATCCATTCCCATCTGTACGGGGACACAGCGTTGCCCCTCACGCAAGGCACGAGCATCGGACGGATCGGATGGACCAATATCACCTATAAGAGGTTTTTTTGGGTTGGATCGAATAAAAATATAAATGTGTCGTTAAGCCCGCCACCACCCGACATAGCCTATTAGTAAAGTTTAGTGCCACGTAAACAGAACGTGCCAATTCGTTACTAGTACAGCACACCGGTGTGTTGGAGAGCAAATCCACAACATTTACAATTGTCATCATCGTCGTCATTGTCATAGTTGTCGTCATCGTCGTCGTCGTCATCATCATTTTCATCATCATGACACAAGGAGGCACTGGATGATGCTTCTAGACGATGCTACCCACACTCGTGCGCCCTCAGTCTTTGTTCAGGCCCTGCGTTAGGCCATCTCATGGCGTTGTCGCATGCTCCGCTTTACACCCCCCCCCCCCCACATTGCAACATCAGAATCAGGATATTTATTTGAAGCTTTCGTGACTGCAGGAATCCACACTCTTTGGTTCTTTCGGAAAAGTCACGTACGTTACTTTCGGATATAGAATCCGATGGAGCCGAGGCTCTCTTTCACAGCCGTTGTCCCGTAAGTTTATGAATATAAAATGGGACCTTTTGCCAGTATCAAAGTAGAGCAAGGGTCCCATTATGTAGCGGCTCACCCCGAGTTAGAAATGCTATGATCGCGCATTGTCCTTGTACTGCTCACCTTCTAGCATTGCCTGGTGCGACACTGATGAGACTCGGCCCTAAAGAAGGCCGTCTCTGGTGTAGGCCAATCGGCTTCAAAAACAATGCAAGTGTAGAGGAGTAGTGGGCGACGTCACGTCACGCCTCTGCCCTCGGAGAGAGTGGCGTCGCAGAACGTGACGTCAGGCAGTGACGCAGGGCACGGTGACGTCATGCCCCCGGAGGGGGGGGGTATTTAAAGGGGGACCCGGGATGTAACCGGGGTTCGTCGGGGGTAGGAGTGGGGACTCGGGTAGTTGATCCTCACACGAGGCTAGTGGAGGCTACTCCTCCCGACCGGCCGAGGTTGAGGTAGTCCGGGGCAGGGAGGACAGCCGAGTTAGCCGGGGTTGTAGGGATCACAGTCCCTGTCCCATGGGGAGTTAGAGGCTAGGGGGGTTATGGTTCGGCGTAAGCCCTTAACAAACTTGGCGTGAGCCCCTAACGGAAGCTGCCACGGAGTCGTACATTGCGCCGCAACACAAGCATAATCCTACATTTGAAGCTTTCGTGACTGCAAGGATTCATATTCTTAGGTTTTTTCGGTAAAGTCACGTAGGTAAAAAATTAAAATTAATAAAAGTAAAATAAAAATAAAATAAAAATCACGACGTTTAGGAGGCAACACAAGCTTCCGTCTTCAGGTGGAACCGTCACAGCACGATAGCTGTATCAAGTGAGAGAAATTCCAAGAAACAGTATTTGTATATATACTGGGTTGAGGGTGGGAGGCCAAGGTAGGCCCTGAATATTATTTTTGTGAGGTTCGGTGCGGCTGAAGCACGCTGTTAGGAATGAGCCTTTGTTGTGTAAACTAGTTGTTACTAGTTTACACAACAAACTAGTTGTTACACAACAAAGGCTCATTCCTAACAGCGTGCTTCAGCCGCACCGAACCTCACAAAAATAATATTCAGGGCCTACCTTGGCTCTCCCACCCTCAACCAGTATATACAAATACTGTTTCTTGGAATTTCTCTTACTTGATACAGCTATCGTGCTGTGACGGTTCCACCTGAAGACGGAAGCTTGTGTTGCCTCCGAAACGTCGTGATTTATTATTTCATTTCTATTATTTCTTCTATTATTTTTATTATTTATTTTTTACCTACGTGACTTTACCGAAAAAACCCAAGAGTACAAGCATAATTATCAGAGCCATGTTTGTTTGCATGTTCACCACAATATGCGCCAACTTGATGCGGTGTTTGGACATCTTAATGCCAGAAAGGGTAAGAACACCCAATCTCATCTCTTGACTTAAAGCTTTCGTGACTGCAGGAATTCATATTCTTTGGGTCTTTAGTAAAGTCACGGAGATAGGTTCAAAGAAAATACAAAAAAACAAACTACGACGTCCGATCGCTTGTCTAGCGATCGAAACGTCGTAGTTATTTTGCTATTTTTGTTATTTCTTTGATCCTATCTACGTGACTTTACGGAATGACCCAAAGAATACCCATTCTTATCGTTCCATGCAACAACCGTTAGTTCCGAACTCGTAAACCGATTGGCCGTGCCTGGTGGTGGTGCTGGTGGTGGGAGCGGTGGTGTAGCGATTAGCGCTACGAACCCGGCGACCCGAGTTCAATTCCCGCTCACACGACTCAGCCTCAAATTAGTATCTGGTGTAGCGGTGTGTTAGTAAACATCGCTAGCACTCGGGAGACAAAGGCGGTCGGGCGTGGTGTTGGCCACCCACCCCTCGTGTGCTGTTCTGGCCTTCACAGGTGCTACTCGCTAACAGCACTTGCCCCAACAGAGTTGTTCAAGGTTTTGTGGTGTAGAGTTAACGACACCACATTTATATTAACGCGCGATCTAAACCCCAAACCAAAAAAAGACTATCATGGCCTTAATTCTATATCCATTATATACTGTGGAACAAATTGTCCCTGGGTAGTCAGTGTTATTTCCTAATTGCTTATGCCTCAAAAGTACAGAAAATAGCTATTATTACTTACCAAACTTTGCTTTTGTGACCAGGACAGTGATATTTTGAAATGTACCTATTTTCGATGGGAAAACGTGCGCATGCGTGTCTGTTGTTCACAAAGTCCTGGTCAACAAAGCAAAGTTTGTGGGAATAATATCCATACTCCAAATGGAATAAAATCCATTTTCTATACTTTTAGGCAAAATCTATTAAGAAAATAACACTCAGTATCCAAGAACAAAAATTGTGTTGCAGAGTGAATTAGTGGTGGCCTCTGTCCCCCCCCCCAAGGTGACTTGGGCCAGACGGGTCAGGCGCAGCAGAGGAGGCGTGGCGACGCATCGCTGCGGTGCCGAAGTCTCCTCCTTCAAATCGATCTCTGTGCGAGTCCATGGCTCAGAGTGAGTCTACGGCTCTCAGTGTGTGAGTCTACGGCTCTCAGTGTGTGAGTCTATGGCTCCCAGTGTGAGTCTATGGCTCTCTGAGTGAGTCTATGGCTCTCAGTGTGAGTCTATGGCTCTCAGTGTGAGTCTATGGCTCTCAGTGTGTGAGTCTATGGCTCTCAGTGTGTGAGTCTATGGCTCTCTGTGCGAGTCTATGGCTCTCAGTGTGAGTCTATGGCTCTCAGTGTGAGTCTATGGCTCTCGGTGTGAGTCTACGGCTCTCAGTGTGTGAGTCTATGGCTCTCTGAGTGAGTCTATGGCTCTCAGTGTGAGTCTATGGCTCTCAGTGCGAGTCTATGGCTCTCAGTGTGAGTCTATGGCTCTCAGTGTGAGTCTATGGCTCTCAGTGTGAGTCTATGGCTCTCTGTGTGAGTCTATGGCTCTCAGAGTGAGTCTATGGCTCTCAGTGTGAGTCTATGGCTCTCAGTGTGAGTCTATGGCTCTCAGTGTGAGTCTATGGCTCTCAGTGTGAGTCTATGGCTCTCTGTGTGAGTCTATGGCTCTCTGTGTGAGTCTATGGCTCTCAGTGTGTGAGTCTATGGCTTCACTGTGAGTCTATGGCTCTCAGAGTGAGTCTATGGCTCTCAGTGTAAGTCTATGGCTCTCAGAGTGAGTCTATGGCTCTCAGTGTGAGTCTATGGCTCTCAGTGTGAATCTATGGCTCTCTGTGTGAGTCTGTGGCTCTCAGTGTGAGTCTGTGGCTCTCTGTGTGAGTCTATGGCTCTCTGTGTGAGTCTATGGCTCTCAGTGTGAGTCTATGGCTCTCAGTGTGAGTCTATGGCTCTCAGTGTGAATCTATGGCTCTCTGTGTGAGTCTATGGCTCTCTGTGTGAGTCTGTAGCTCTCAGTGTGAGTCTGTGGCTCTCAGTGTGAGTCTGTGGCTCTCAGTGTGAGTCTATGGCTCTCAGTGTGTGAGTCTATGGCTCTCAGTGTGAGTCTATGGCTCTCAGTGTGAGTCTATGGCTCTCAGTGTGTGAGTCTGTGGCTCTCAGTGTGAGTCTGTGGCTCTCAGTGTGAGTCTGTGGCTCTCTGTGTGAGTCTATGGCTCTCTGTGTGAGTCTATGGCTCTCAGTGTGAGTCTATGGCTCTCACAGTGAGTCTACGGCTCTCTGTGTGAGTCTGTGGCTCTCAGTGTGAGTCTATGGCTCTCATTGTGAGTCTGTGGCTCTCTGTGTGAGTCTATGGCTCTCCGTGTGAGTCTATGGCTCTCCGTGTGAGTCTATGGCTCTCACAGTGAGTCTACGGCTCTCTGTGTGAGTCTACGGCTCTCTGTGTGAGTCTACGGCTCTCAGTGTGAGTCTATGGCTCTCAGTGAGTCTATGGCTCTCACAGTGAGTCTACGGCTCCAGTGTGTGTGTCTATGGCTCTGAGTGTGTGAGTCTATGGCTCTCAGTGTGTGAGTCTATGGCTCTCAGAGTGAGTCTATGGCTCTCAGAGTGAGTCTATGGCTCTCAGAGTGAGTCTATGGCTCTCAGAGTGAGTCTATGGCTCCCAGTGTGAGTCTATGGCTCTCAGTGTGAGTCTATGGCTCTCAGTGTGAGTCTATGGCTCTCAGTGTGTGAGTCTATGGCTCTCAGTGTCTGAGTCTATGGCTCTCAGAGTGAGTCTATGGCTCTCAGAGTGAGTCTATGGCTCTCAGAGTGAGGCTATGGCTCTCAGAGTGAGTCTATGGCTCTCAGTGTGTGAGTCTATGGCTCTCAGTGTGTGAGTCTATGGCTCTCAGTGTGCGAGTCTATGGCTCTCAGTGTGAGTCTATGGCTCTCAGTGCGAATCTATGGCTCTCAGTAAGAATCTATACATCTCTGTGCGAGTCTATGGGTATAAAAACTATTTATTTGTTTACGTTACCAGGTAAGGCACACCGAGCTAAGTAGCTGGTTTTCAGAAGCTACCTGGCCATCTCAAATGACAGCTCAACCAAGTGGCTGACATCTTCATCATCATCACCACGTGGAATGTAGAACACGGCAGCCAAATCATCATCTCGATGTGTGATAATCCACGCGACCACGGGTAGCGAGAGAGACGCAGACTCCAACTACACAGTAGAAGCAGCCGGCGTCATCACAGGGTGTGGATCGAACCACGACCTCCTGCATACCCGGCGAGGTAGTTAACACCTCGCCATACAACAAAGATCCCCCGTGTAGCTCCATCAGGCTGTTGGGCAAGTGCTGTTCGTAGCGGGGAGCTGCAGCAGCGCCCGATGACAACTACAACTCCCCACGTGACCACAACAACAACACTCCCCACGTGACCACAACAACAACAACACTCCCCACGTGACCACAACAACAACAACAACACTCCCCACGTGACCACAACAACAACAACACTCCCACGTGACCACAACAACAACAACACTCCACACGTTGCTGAACACAACAACAACACTCTCCACGTTATGCACAACAACACTCCACGTTATGCACAACAACAACACTCTCCACGTTGCTCACACAACAACAACAGAGAGGAGGGCTCGCGGCCCGTGTCGCTACCCGCGGGGAGATGTCCGCCCTTGAGGTCGGGTGCTCCTTCGGAGGCGAGGCCATGGCAAGCAGCAGCAGCACGACACGCAGAGACCACTCTACACTAGTCTCTACACTCTACACAGTCTACCACTCTACAGTCTTCACACTCTACGAGTCTCCACTCTGCAGTCTTCACTGCGCCAGAGACAACTCCTCCAGACCATCAACTCCGCGTCTTCCTTAAACAATGGCGGCTCTCACCCCCCCCCCCGTTCGCCCTCCCTCCACCACCCCCACTAGCCCTCCCACTGCAGATCGGACGCTCCCATTGGTCGACAAATTGCGGATCACGGTTCGCCCCTNCCCTCCACCCCGATTAGCCCTCCCACTGCAGATGGGACGCTCTCATTGGTCCGCACAGAGTAAATCCCCCACTGACCCCTCCCTCCTGTCCCCCACTCTCTCCTCCCCTCGGACAGCCAATGGGAGACTCCCATTGGTCCACAATGCGGGAGGGGGGAATCCACACTCGCCCCTCCCCTCCACCCCTCATCCCGACCCTCACTGCAAAAGGAACGCTCCCATTGGTCCAGGGAGCGCCACGTGTCGCAAAATTAGCCAATCGGAAGCGGAGGAGTTTGCTTTGCGGAGTGCGGGGCGGGGTTGGAGGGGAGGAGGGCCACGTGGCGCAATCCTTAGGTTTCAATGACACGTGGCACTTACACAACATCCCATACCTATAGGGTTCAATGTTAATCACCGGCTCCCATAGGGTTCAATTAAAATCACTGATAGTCCATAAGGTTCAGTGTAAATCACTGAGGCTCCCATAGGGTTCACTGTTAATCAGTGAGGCTCCCATAGGGTTCACTATTAATCCGTGAGGCTCCCATAGGGTTCACTGTTAATCAGTGAGGCTCCCATTCGGGTCTGTGTTAATGACTGAGGCTTAGGGCTAAGTGTTTATCACTGAAACTCTCATAGGGTTCAGTGTTAATGTCTGCGGCTCCTATATGATTCAGTGTTATTGAGGCCCCCATAGGGTTAAATGTTAATCACTGAGGCTCTCATAGGGTTCGGTGTTGATCACTGAGGCTCCCATGAGGTTCAATATTAATCACTGAGGATCCATATGCTTCAGTTTAAATCACTAATGCTCCCAAAGGGTTCAATGTTAGTCGCTAGGGCTCCCATAGTGTTTAGTGCTAATCACTGAGACTCTCATATGGTTGAGTGTTAATCACCGAGACTCCCATAGGGTCAAGTGTTAATCATTGAGGCTCCCATAGGGTTCACTGTTAATCACAAAGGCTCCCTTAGGGTTCATTGTAATCACTGGGGCTCCCATATGGTTCACTGATAATCACTGAGGCTCCCATAGGGTTCACTGTTAATCACAGAGGCTCCCATAAGGTTCATTATTAATCAGCGAGGCTCCCATAGGGTTCAATGTTAATTACTGAGGCTCACATAGGGGTCTGTGTTAATGACTAAGGCTTAGGGCTAAGTGTTTATCACTGAAACTCTCATAGGGTTCGGTGTTAATACTGAGGCTCCCATAGGGTTCAGTATTAATCATTGAGGCTCCCATAGGGTTCAGTGTTAATCACTGAGACTCCCATAGGGTTCAGTATTAATCACTGAGGCTCCCATAGGGTTCAGTATTAATCACTGAGGCTCCCATAGGGTTCAGTGTTAATCATTGAGGCTCCTATAGGGTTCGGTGTTGATCACTGAGGCACCCATGAGGTTAAATATTAATCACTGAGGATTCATATGCTTCAGTTTAAATCACTGATGCTCCCAAAGGGTTCAATGTTAGTCGCTAGGGCTCCCATAGTGTTTAATGATAATCACTGAGACTCCCATATGGTTCAGTGTTAATCACCGAGACTCCCATAGGGTCAGTGTTAATCATTGAGGCTCCCATAGGGTCATGTTAATCATTGAGGCTCCCATAGGGTTCACTGTTAATCACAGAGGCTCCTATAGGGTTCACTGTTAATCACAGAGGCTCCCTTAGGGTTCACTTAATCACTGGGGCTCCCATATGGTTCACTGTTAATCACTGAGGCTTCCATAGGGTTCACTGTAATCACAGAGGCTCCTATAGGGTTCACTGTTAATCACAGAGGCTCCCTTAGGGTTCCTTAATCACTGGGGCTCCCATAGGGTTCACTATTAATCACAGAGGCTCCCATAGGGTTCACTGTTAATCACTGAGGCTCCATAGGGTTCAGTGTTAATCACTGAGGCTCCCATAGGGTTCTCTGTTAATCACTGAGGCTCCCATAGGGTTCACTGTTAATCACTGAGGCTCAGATAGGGTTCACTGTTAATCACTGAGGCTCCCATAGGTTACAATGTTAATCACAGAGGCTCCTATAGGGTTCACTGTTAATCACAGAGGCTCCCATAGGGTTCACTTTTAATCACTGAGGCTCCCATAGGGTTGAGTGTTAATCAGTGAGTCTCCCATAGGGTTCACTGTAATCACTGTGGCTTCCATAAGCTTCAGTGTTAATCACAGAGGCTCCCACAGGGTTCAGTGTTAATCATTGAGGCGCCCATAGGGTTCAATGTTAATCATTGAGGCGCCCATAGGGTTCAATGTTAATTCCTGAGGCTCCCATAGGGTCTGTGTTAATGACTAAGGCTNAGGGCAGTCCCCTATGGCTCAGTGCGGCTCTTTACGGGGCTTCTTGACGATATGNACCTATGTACAGTGTTAATCATTGCGGCTCAATACTGAATATTGTACCGAATTAATGGCTCTGGTTGCCGACCCCTGGCTTAGGGCTAAGTGTTTATCACTGAAACTCTCATAGGTTTCCGTGTTAATGTCTGTGGCTCCTATATGATTCAGTGTTAATTATTGAGGCCCCCATAGGGTTAAATGTTAATCACTGAGGCTCTCATAGAGTTCAGTGTTAATCACTGAGGCTCCATAGGGTTCACTGTTAATCACTGAGACTCCCATATGGTTCAGTCTTAATCACTGAGGCTCCCATAGGGTTCAGTGTTAATCACAGAGGCTCCCATAGGGTTCGTGTTAATCAGTGAGGCTCCCATAGGGTTCAGTGTTAATCACAGAGGCTCCATAGGTTCGTGTTAGTCAGTGAGGCTCCCATAGGGTTCAGTGTTAATCACTGAGGCCCCATAGGGTTCGTGTTAATCAGTGAGGCTCCCATAGGGTTCANGTGTTAATCACAGAGGCTCCCATAGGGTTCAGTGTTAATCAGTGAGGCTCCCATAGGGTTAAATGTTCATCACTGAGGCTCTTATAGGGTTCGGTGTTGATCACTGAGGCTCCCATGAGGTTCAATAATATTCACTGAGGATCCATATGCTTCAGTTTAAATCACTAATGCTCCCAAAGGGTTCAAAGTTAGTCGCTAGGGCTCCCATAGTGTTTAATGCTAATCACTGAGACTCCCATATGGTTCAGTGTTAATCACCGAGACTCCCAAAGGTTCAGTGTTAATCATTGAGGCTCCCATAGGTCAAGTGTTAATCATTGAGGCTCCATAGGGTTCGTGTTAATCAGTGAGGCTCCCATAGGGTTCTGTGTTAATCACAGAGGCTCCCATAGGTCGTGTTAATCGTGAGGCTCCCATAGGCCTCAGTGTTAATCACTGAGGCCCCCATAGGGTTCAGTGTTAATCAGTGAGGCTCCCATAGGGTTCCGTGTTAATCACTGAGGCCCCATAGGGTTCAGTGTTAATCACAGAGGCTCCCATAGGGTTCAGTGTTATAATTAGGCTCCATAGGGTTCAATGTTAATTACTGAGGCTCCATAGGGGTCTGTGTTAATGACTAAGGCTTAGGGTTAAGTGTTTATCACTGAAACTCTCATAGGGTTCGGTGTTGATCACTGAGGCTCCCATGAGGTTAATTATTAATCACTGAGGATCCATATGCTTCAGTTTAAATCACTGATGCTCCCAAAGGTTCAATGTTAGTCGCTAGGGCTCCCATAGTGTTTAATACTAATCACTGAGACTCCCATATGGTTCAGTGTTAATCACCGAGACTCCCATAGGTTGCAGTGTTAATCATTGAGGCTCCCATAGGGTCAGTGTTAATCATTGAGGCTCCATAGGGTTCACTGTTAATCAGAGAGGCTCCTAAGGGACTGAGGCTCCATAGGGTTAGTGTTAATCACTGAGGCTCCCATAGGGTTCACTGTTCATCACTGAGGCTCCCATATGGTTCACTGTTAATCACTGAGGCTCCCATAGGGTCAATGTTAATCACTGAGGCTCCTATAGGGTTCACTGTTAATCACAGAGGCTCACATAGGTTCACTGTTAATCATGAGGCTCCCATAGGGTTGAGTTAATCACTGGGGCTCCCATAGGGTTCTGTGTTAATCAGTGAGTCTCCCATAGGGTTCACTGTTAATCACTGAGGCTCCCATGGGGTTCACTGTTAATCACAGAGGCTCCACAGGGTTCGTTAATCACTGAGGCTCACCATAGGGTTCATTGTTAATCACTGAGGCTCCCATAGGTTCAGTGTTAATCACTGAGGCTCCCATAGGGTTCGTGTTAATCACAGAGGCTCCCATAGGGTTCGTGTTAATCAGTGAGGCTCCATAGGGTTCAGTGTTAATCACAGAGGCTCCCATAGGGTTCGTGTTAGTCAGTGAGGCTCCCATAGGGTTCAGTGTTAATCACTGAGGCCCCATAGGGTCGGTGTTAATCAGTGAGGCTCCCATAGGGTTCAGTGTTAATCACTGAGGTTCCCATAGGTTCTGTGTTATTCACTGAGGGTCCATAGGGTTCGGTGTTAATCACTGAGGCTCCATAGGGTTCGGTGTTAATCAGTGAGGCTCCATAGCGTTCGGTTTTAATCAACGANGCTTCCATAGGGTTCAGTGTTAATCACTGAAGCTCCATAGGTTCAGTGTTAATCACTGAGGCTCCATAGGGTTCGTGTTAATCATTGAGGCTCCATAGGGTTCACTGTTAATCAGTGAGGCTCTCTTAGGGTTCATGTTAATCACTGAAGCTCTCATAGGGTCTCTGTTAATCACTGAGGCTTCCATAGGGTTCAGTGTAAATCACTGAGGCTCCATAGGGTTCAGTGTAATCACTGAGGCTCCATAGGGTTCACTGTTAATCAGTGAGGCTCCATAGGTTCACTGTTAATCAGTGATGCTCCATAGGGTTAACTGTTAATCAGTGAGGCTCCATAGGGTTCACTGTTAATCAGTGAGGCTCCCATAGGGTTCACTGTTAATCAGTGAGGCTTCCATATGGTTCAGTGTTAATCACTGAGGCTCCCATAGGGTTCGGTGTTAATCACTGAGGCTCCCATAGGGTTAAGTATTAATCACGAGGCTCCCATAGGGTTCAATATTAATCATTGAGGCTCCGATAGGGTCAAGTGTTAATCACGAGGCTCCCATAGGGTTCATATTAATCATTGAGGCTCCATAGGTTCTGTGTTAATCACTGAGGCGCCCATAGGTAAGTGTTAATCACTGAGGCTCCATAGGGTTCGTGTTAATCACCGAGGCTCCCATAGGCTTCTGTGTTAATCACTGAGACTTAGGTTCGTGTTAATCACTGGACTCCCATAGGGTTCAGTATTAATCACTGAGGCTCCCATAGGCTTCTGTGTTAATCACTGAGACTCCCATAGGGTTCGTGTTAATCACTGGGCTCCCATAGGGTTCAGTATTAATCACTGAGGCTCCCATAGGGTTCAGTGTTAATCACGAGGCTCCCATAGGGTTCCGTGTTAATCATTGAAGCCCCGTAGGGTTCGGTGTTAATCATTGAGGCTCCCATAGGGTTCAGTGTTAATCACTGAGGCTCCATAGGCTTCTGTGTTAATCACTGAGACTCCCATAGGGTTCGTGTTAATGTCTGGGCTCCATAGGGTTAAGTGTTAATCACTGAGGCCCCCATAGGGTTCAATGTTAATCACTGAGGCCCCATAGGGTTCAATGTTAATCACTGAGGCTCCGTAGGGTTCGTGTTATTCACTGAGGCTCCATAGGTGCAGTGTTAATGTCTGGGCTCCATAGGGTTCGGTGTTAATTACTGAGACTCCCATAGGGTTCAGTGTTAATCACTGAGGCTCCCATATGGTTCAGTGTTAATCACTGAGACTCCCATAGGTTCAGTGTTAATCACTGAGGCTCCCATAGGGTTCAGTGTTAATCACTGAGGCTCCCATAGGCTTCAGTGTTAATGTCTGGGGCCCATAGGGTTAAGTGTTAATCACTGAGGCCCCCATAGGTTCAATGTTAATCACTGGGCCCCATAGGGTTCAATGTTAATCACTGAGGCTCCCGTAGGGTTCGGTGTTATTCACTGAGGCTCCATAGGGTGCAGTGTTAATCACTGAGGCCCCATAGGGTTCGATGTTAATCACTGAGGCCCCATGGGAATCACTNAGGCCCCATAGGTTTCAGTGTTAATCATTGAGGCTCCCATAGGGTTCGGTGTTAATTACTGAGACTCCCATAGGGTTCAGTGTTAATCACTGAGGCTCCCATATGGTTCAGTGTTAATCACTGAGACTCCCATAGGGTGCAGTGTTAATCACTGAGGCTCCCATATGGTTCAGTATAAATTACTGAGACTCCCATAGGCTTCAGTGTTAATCACTGAGCCCCATAGGGTTCAGTGTTAATCACTGAGGCTCCCATAGGGTTCAGTATTAATCACTGAGGCTCCCATAGGGTTCAGTGTTAATCACTGAGGCTCCCATAGGTTCAGTGTTAATCACTGAGGCTCCCATAGGCTTCAGTATTAATCACTGAGACTCCCATAGGGTTCAGTGTTAATCAGTGAGGCTNCCATAGGCTTCAGTGTTAATCACTGAGGCCCCCATAGGGTTCAGTGTTAATCACTGAGGCTCCATAGGGTTCAGTGTTAATCACTGAGGCTCCATAGGGTTCACTGTTAATCAGTGAGGCTCCATAGGGTTCAGTGTTAATCACTGAGGCTCCTTAGGGTTCAGTATTAATCACTGAGGCTCCCATAGGGTTCTGTGTTAATCACTGAGGCTCCCATAGGCTTCAGTGTTAATCACTGAGGCCCCATAGGGTTCATTGTTAATCACTGAGGCTCCCATAGGCTTCAGTGTTAATCACTGAGGCCCCATAGGTTTCAGTATTAATCACTGAGGCTCCCATAGGGTTCGTCGTGTTAATCACTGAGGCTCCCATAGGGTTCAGTGTTAATCACTGAGGCTCCCATAGGCTTCAGTGTTAATCACTGAGGCCCCATAGGGTTCAGTGTTAATCACTGAGGCTCCCATAGGGTTCTGTGTTAATCACTGAGGCTCCCATAGGGTTCAGTATTAATCACTGAGGCTCCATAGGGTTCCGTGTTAATCATTGAGGCTCCATAGGGTTCAGCATTAATCACTGAGCTCCCATAGGGTTCAGTGTTAATCACTGAGGCCCCATGGGTTCAGCATTAATCACTGAGGCTCCCATGGGGTTCAGTGTTAATCATTGAGGCTCCCATGGGGTTCAGCATTAATCACTGAGGCCCCCATAGGGGTTCAGTGTTAATCACTGAGACTCCCATAGGGTTCAGTGTTAATCACTGAGGCTCCCATATGGTTCAGTGTAAATCACTGAGACTCCCATAGGCTTCAGTGTTAATCACTGAGCCCCATAGGGTTCAATGTTAATCACTGAGGCCCCATAGGGTTCAATGTTAATCACTGAGGCTCCGTGGGTTCGGTGTTATCACTGAGGCTCCCATTAGGTGCAGTGTTAATGTCTGGCTCCATAGGGTTCAGTGTTAATCACTGAGGCCCCATAGGGTTCGATGTTAATCACGAGGCCCCCATAGGGTGCAATGTTAATCACTGAGGCCCCATAGGTTTCAGTGTTAATCATTGAGGCTCCCATAGGGTTCGGTGTTAATTACTGAGACTCCCATAGGGTTCAGTGTTAATCACTGAGGCTCCCATATGGTTCAGTGTTAATCACTGAGACTCCCATAGGGTTCAGTGTTAATCACTGAGGCTCCCATAGGGTTCAGTGTTAATCACTGAGGCTCCCATAGGCTTCAGTGTTAATGTCTGGGGCCCCATAGGGTTAAGTGTTAATCACTGAGGCCCCATAGGTTCAATGTTAATCACTGAGGCCCCCATAGGTTCAATGTTAATCACTGAGGCTCCCGTAGGGTTCGGTGTTATTCACTGAGGCTCCATAGGGTGCAGTGTTAATCACTGAGGCCCCATAGGGTTCGATGTTAATCACGAGGCCCCATAGGGTGCAATGTTAATCACTGAGGCCCCCATAGGTTTCAGTGTTAATCATTGAGGCTCCCATAGGGTTCGGTGTTAATTACTGAGACTCCATAGGGTTCAGTGTTAATCACTGAGGCTCCCATATGGTTCAGTGTTAATCACTGAGACTCCATAGGGTTCAGTGTTAATCACTGAGGCTCCCATATGGTTCAGTATAAATTACTGAGACTCCCATAGGCTTCAGTGTTAATCACTGAGCCCCATAGGGTTCAGTGTTAATCACTGAGGCTCCCATAGGGTTCAGTATTAATCACTGAGGCTCCCATAGGGTTCAGTGTTAATCACTGAGGCTCCCATATGGTTCAGTGTTAATCACTGAGGCTCCATAGGCTTCAGTATTAATCACTGAGACTCCCATAGGTTCAGTGTTAATCACTGAGGCTCCCATATGGTTCTGTGTTAATCACTCAGGCTCCCATAGGCTTCAGTGTTAATCACTGAGGCCCCATGGGTTCAGTGTTAATCACTGAGGCTCCCATAGGGTTCAGTATTAATCACTGAGGCTCCCATAGGGTTCACTGTTAATCAGTGAGGCTCCCATAGGGTTCAGTGTTAATCACTGAGGCTCCCTTAGGGTTCAGTATTAATCACTGAGGCTCCCATAGGTTCTGTGTTAATCACTGAGGCTCCCATAGGCTTCAGTGTTAATCACTGAGCCCCATAGGGTTCATTGTTAATCACTGAGGCTCCCATAGGCTTCAGTGTTAATCACTGAGGCCCCATAGGTTTCAGTATTAATCACTGAGGCTCCCATAGGATTCAGTATTAATCACTGAGACTCCCATAGGTTCAGTGTTAATCACTGAGGCTCCCATAGGGTTCAGTGTTAATCACTGAGGCTCCATAGGCTTCAGTGTTAATCACTGAGGCCCCCATAGGGTTCAGTGTTAATCACTGAGGCTCCATAGGGTTCTGTGTTAATCACTGAGGCTCCCATAGGGTTCAGTATTAATCACTGAGGCCCCATAGGGTTCCGTGTTAATCATTGAGGCTCCCATAGGGTTCAGCATTAATCACTGAGGCTCCATAGGGTTCAGTGTTAATCACTGAGGCCCCATAGGGGTTCAGCATTAATCACTGAGCCCCATGGGGTTCAGTGTTAATCATTGAGGCTCCATNGGGTTCAGCATTAATCACTGAGGCCCCATGGGTTCAGTGTTAATCACTGAGACTCCCATAGGGTTCAGTGTTAATCACTGAGGCTCCCATATGGTTCAGTGTAAATCACTGAGACTCCCATAGGCTTCAGTGTTAATCACTGAGCCCCCATAGGGTTCAGTGTTAATCACTGAGGCTCCCATAGGGTTCAGTATTAATCACTGAGGCTCCATAGGGTTCAGTGTTAATCACTGAGGCCCCATAGGTTCAGTGTTAATCACTGAGGCTCCCATAGGCTTCAGTATTAATCACTGAGACTCCCATAGGGTTCAGTGTTAATCACTGAGGCTCCCATATGGTTCTGTGTTAATCACTCAGGCTCCCATAGGCTTCAGTGTTAATCACTGAGGCCCCATAGGGTTCAGTGTTAATCACTGAGGCTCCCATAGGGTTCAGTATTAATCACTGAGGCCCCATAGGGTTCACTGTTAATCAGTGAGGCTCCCATAGGGTTCAGTGTTAATCACTGAGGCTCCCATAGGCTTCAGTGTTAATCACTGAGGCCCCATAGGGTTCGGTGTTAATCACTGAGGCTCCCATAGGGTTCAGTGTTAATCACTGAGGCTCCCATAGGTTTCAGTATTAATCACTGAGGCTCCCATAGGATTCAGTATTAATCACTGAGACTCCCATAGGGTTCTGTGTTAATCACTGAGGCTCCCATAGGGTTCAGTATTAATCACTGAGGCTCCCATAGGGTTCAGTGTTACTCACTGAGGCTCCCATAGGATTCAGTATTAATCACTGAGACTCCCATAGGGTGCTGTGTAATCACTGAGGCTCCCATAGGGTTCACTGTTAATCAGTGAGGCTCCCATAGGGTTCAGTGTTAATCATTGAGACTCCTATAGGTTCAGTGTTAATCAGTGAGGCTCCCATAGGCTTCGGTGTTAATCACTGAGGCTCCCATAGGCTTCAGTGTTAATCACTGAGACTCCCATGGGTTCAGTGTTAATCACTGAGGCCCCATGGGTTCACTGTTAATCAGTGAGGCTCCCATAGGGTTCTGTGTTAATCATTGAGACTCCTATAGGGTTCAGTGTTAATCAGCGAGGCTCCCATAGGTTCGGTGTTAATCACTCAGACTCCCATAGTGTGGTCACTATGGGAGCTTCACATAGGTTTGTTATAACAATAACAAACTATATGTCCTTACTTTTGTCCCCCCTGTATAACAATAACAAAGCCGCAACGTCCGAACTTATTTATGTTAAACGGTCACATTCTGCCACATCATTATCAAAATTTATTAATTTAATTAATTTATGCGCTCGAGTTATTTAATAATTTATTATTTTCAGGCGCGCGCCGCGGCCACCTCGGCGCCGCGAGGACCCCGCCGCCTGCGTCATCGGGAAAGGCCACGTCAACCACCACCACTACAACAACCACCACTACTACGACTACTACCACCACGTCAACCACCACCACTACAACAACCACCACTACTACGACTACTACCACCACTACAACAACCACCACTACTACTACCACCACCACGTCAACCACCACCACTACAACAACCACCACTACTACGACTACTACCACCACTACAACAACCACCACACGTCAACCACACCACTACAACAACCACCACCACCATACACACCACACCAACCATCACCATCACCACGTCAACCACCACCACTACAACACCACCACTACGACTACCACCACCACTACCATCACCACCACACAACCACCACCACTACTACTACCACCACGTAACCACCACTACCACCACCACCACCACTCAACCACTACAACCACCACTACAACCACCACCACCACTACACCCCTACCACAACCACCACCACCACACATCACCACCACACTACCACACTACCCCTTAAACCACCACCACACACTACCACCACACAACCACCACCCTTAACCTCATAACCACACAACTACCACCACTACCACCACACTACCACCACCACCACTACCACCGCCACCACCAGCAGCTGTGTTGTAGTCTGGAGCGTCACGGCTCCTCGCGAAGAGTTTCGAGGAGGAGGCGGAGGAGATCATGGAGAGCCGCTACAGCCTGAGGAGAGGTGGTGATGGGGGTGGTGATGGGGGGTGGGGATGGTGGTGGTGATGGGGTGGTGCTGATNGGGGGGGGGTGATGGGGTGGCGGTGGTTGTGGTGGTTGTGATGGTTGTGATGGGGTGGTGATGGGGGTGGTGATGGGGTGATGGTGATGGGGGGGTGGGGATGGTGGTGGTGATGGGGTGGGCTGATGGGGGTGGTGGTGATGGGGTGATGGTGATGTGGTTGTAGTGGTGATGGGGTGGTGGTTGTGATGGTGATGGGGTGGTGATGAGGGTGGTGATGGGGTGATGTGGTAGTAATGGGGTAATGATGGTGGTGGTGATGGGGTGGTGGTGGTGATGGGGGTGGTGGTGGTGATGGGGGTGATGGTGATGATGTGATGGTGATGCGGGTGATGNTGGTGGTGAATGGTGGTGGTGTGGTGGTGATGGTGGTGGTGATGGGGGTGGTGTGGTGNTGGGGGGGTGGTGGTGGTGATGGGGGTGNTGGTGATGCGGGTGNTGTGGTAGTGATGGTGGTGTATNGGGGTGATGTGTGGTGAGTAATGAGGTGTGATGGTGAGGGGTGGTNGTAATGGGGTGTATGGTTGTGGTGAGTAATGAGTGGTGTNGTGATGGGGTGGTNGTAATGGGGGTGATGATGGTGTGTGGTNGTGATGTGGTGTGGGGTGATGTGGGTTGGGGGTGATGTATGGGGANGATGGTGTGATGTATGATGGTGGTGGTTATGGGGTGATGATGGTGGTGGTGATGGGGTGTATGGTGTATGATGTGAGTGGGGGTGATGGTGATGGCGGGTGATGATGGTAGTGATGTGGTGTGGTGGTGATGGACGGTGGTGGTGTGTNGTGATGAAATGGNAGTGATAGGTNGTGATGGGGTGATGGTGGTGGTGTATTGGGGTGATGTNGGGATGATGATGTGATGATGGTGGTGGTAGTTATCCTGGGTGATGATGGTGGTGTGATGGGGATCTTTGTATGGTGATGATGTTACAAGTGGTGTGTTTGTGTCTCACTGTTAGCGGGTCACGACGAACCAGCGACAGCCATCATTCAGTTCTGGGCTTCCCTGGTCACTCAGCCCTAATGAGTACCTGGTGCAGTGTGAAACAGCAGTGTGTACTAGGGAGACGCCCGGGCGTGGAGCTGGCTCCCCTACCCCCTCGTGTACCTTGCCGACCTTCATGGTGGCTCACTAACGNATCCCTGTCTGTTAAGCTATACGGGAGATCTTTGCCTATGTGTGTAGAATGTATCACACTGTGTGTCTGCCTGTGTCTCTCTGTAACCTTGTCTCTCTGTGTCTCCCTGTGTCTCCCATGTCCCCGTGTCTCCCCATCTCTGTCTCTCTGTGACCCTAGGTGTCTCCCTTGTCTCCCCGTGTCTCCGTCTCTCTGTGTCTCCGTGTGTCTCCCCCGTGTCTGTCTCCCTGTCTGTCCCCCATCTGTCTCCCCGTGTCTCTGTGTCTCCCTGTCTCTGTCTCTGTGTCTCTGTCTCTCTGCGTCTCTCTGTCAACCTCTCTCTGTGTCTCTGTGTCTCCCTGTGTCTCTGTCTCCCCGTCTCTCTGTGTTTCCCTGTCTCTCTGTGTCTCGCTGTCTCTCTGTGTCTACCTGTGTCTCTGTGTCTCCCTGTGTCTNCCTGTGTCTCTATGTGTCCCGTGCCTGTGTTTCCCTGTGTTTTTCTGTCTCCCGTGTCTCTGTGTTTCCCCATGTCTCTCTGTGTCTCGCCTTGTCTCTCCGGCTCTCTGTGTCTCCCTCTGTAACCATGTCTCTCTGTGTCTCTGTGTCTCCCGTGTCTCTCCGTGTCTCTCTGTGTTTCCCCGTTCCCTATGTCTCTCTGTGTCTCGCCTTGTCTCTCCGTCTCTCTGTGTCTCCCTCTGTAACCATGTCTCTGTGTCTCCCTGTGTCTCTGGGTCTCCCGCGTCTCGTCTCTCTGTCAACCTGTGTCTCCCTTTTCTCTGTGTCTCTCTGTGTCTTGGCCCTTGTCTCTCCGTCTCTCTGTGTCTCCCCATGTCTCTGTGTCTCCCCGTGTCTCTGTGTCTCCCGTGTCTCTCTGTAACCTGGTGTTTCCCCTGTCTCTCTGTGTCTCCCTTTCTCTCTGTGTCTCCCCGTCTCTCTGTGTCTCCCTGTGTCTCTGTGTCTCCCCGCGTCTCGTCTCTCTGTAACCTGGTGTCTCCCCTTCTTTCTCTGTGTCTCCCGTGTCTCCGCGTGTCTCTCCATGTCCCTCCCGCCCATCTCAGCCGTGAAGCGACTGATGAAGGAGGCGCAGGAGCTGAGGGAGCCCACTCAGCACTACTTTGCTCAGCCACTCGAGGTGACTTGGGGCGTGGGGAAGGGGGGGCACACGAGTGCAGTACAACACAGGCGTGCGGTGGCTACGCTGGACATGTGTTGGAACTTCTATCGCACCACCTCACGTAGCTGACCGTGGCCAATCGGAGTGCGTGGGGTGGAAGGACAACAAATGAAACACAACAACAAGGAGTTCTAAAGAAATTATTTTTCAATTGAATATAGTGTGGTGTATAGCAGTATTGTGTATAGTNGAGTGTATTGTGTAGTGTATCGTAGTGAATATTAGTATAGTGGTGTAGTAGAATAGCGTTCCCCCCCACCCCACCTCTCACATGAGGCACGGGTTCTTCCCGGGTACTCAGGCGTCCTCTCCCACGCGGATAAAGCAACTCCGGTTAATCGGACCGATAACGCCTTCGCTCGCACGTAGAGCAAGACGGAGCTTAGGTAACGCGGTCGGACTCTCGATTATTGGCACTAATGACGGGGAGGATGCCCGCGGATAATTCAAAATCGCGGATAATCCAACGAACATAACCATTTTCCTCGGATCCTCTATGCCTAAAACCACTAACGTTCGGTGTTAAATTATGTTCAAGTTGAGAAAATTGAGAACGAATACGAACAACCGACCGACCAATCGATGCGCCTTCTCGGTGATAATAACACTTCCCTGCGCAAGAAGGCTCCACCCACTGAGTGGATGATTGCAGAGCCACAGCCAATCAGACATCAATAAAACTCAGCCCACTAAGTGGATAGCAGAGCTACAGCCAATCAGACATCAATCAAACTCAGCCCACTGAGTGGAGAGCTACAGCCAATCAGACATCAATAAAACTCAGCCCACTGAGTGGATGATTGCAGAGCCACAGCCAATCAGACATCAATCAAACTCAGCCCACTGAGTGGATGATTGCAGAGCCACAGCCAATCAACATCAATTAAACTCAGCCACCCACTGGACCTACTGTACTGTAGAGGCGATCGCGTGAATTTCGGATTAATCGGAGCAGCAGTGTATTCGTTCGATTGAAGCACCGTGCGTGACTTGTAATGATCGCTTCTGAGGATAACAGCGTTGCATAACTGTGTTCAGGTTATTGATTTTGGCTCAACGGAAAATCCCACGGGTTATTAATGCGTGTCAAAATCTCAAGGGTCCCGGTTAATCTGCAAGTCGGATAAAGCGCACGCTGACAATCGACAGTCCGCCGTAGTTGGTAGTGGACATCTCTCTGCGGCCTTTGTGCTCCGTGCCTGCGGTTTGTCCTACTCCTCATGGTGGGATCTTGTGGTCATCGTCATCATCGTCGTCTTCGTCTCAGAGGACGATGATGGTGGTGATGGTGTTGGCGGTGGTGATGATGATGGTTTGTGCCAGGCAATGTGCACCTTGACGTCACCGCCACTTAGTGGCGAATTGCGGTTGTTGTTGATGATGATGGTGGTGGTAAATGATTGTGGTGATGAATGTGGGTAAGGTGGTGGTGTTGGTGCTGATGTCCCCTGTCTCCCTGCGTGTCCCTGCATCTCCCTGTGTCTTTCTTGTCTCCCCTGTCTCCCCCTGTCTCCCTGTGTCCCTGTGTCTCCCTGTGTCTCTCCGCGTGTCACTGTGCCTCCTGCTGTCTCCCCTGTCCCCCGCGTGTCCCCACATGTCCGGGGAGGCAGGATAATCTGTTTGAGTGGCACTTCTCGGTGAGGGGACCCCCGGACTCGGACTTCGAGGGCGGCATATACCACGGCCGCATCATCCTGCCCCCAGAGTACCCCATGCGGCCGCCCAGCATCATCATGCTCACGGTGGGGCACACACCGGGTGAATCTGCCTGTCTGTCTGTGTGTGTCGACCTGCGTGTGTCTACGTGTGTGTGACAAGGCCATAGCCATTGAGTCAACATTGGGGGAGCGGTGGTGTAGCGGTTAGCGCGCTGCGCTACAAACCTGGCGACCCGGGTTCGATTCCCTCTCATGGCCAACACCAGTGACGATTATCTGAACCGGTCCTGGGCCTCCCCTAGGTCGACTCGGCCTCAAATGAGTACCTGGTGCGATGTGTAAACATCGCCACTAGGGAGACAAAGGCGGCCGGGCGTGGTGTTGGCCACCCACCCCTCGTGTGCCGTGCCGGCCTTCATAGGTGCTCGCTAACAGCACTTGCCCTTACAGTCTGTTAAGGCTATACGGGGATCTTTATCTTTGTGACAAGGCCGTAGCCATTGAGTCAACATTGGGGGGACCAAATCTTCCAGGGGTCATAAAAAAAAATCTAGATTTGAAAACGAATTTCTTGCCATTTCCTGCCGAAAATTTCAAAAAATTCACTAACACATAGGATGGACTTTTTATTATTATTTTTACAATAATGTCTAATAGTGTATTGCATTACATTGCTCTGTTTTTTCTTTTTTTACCTTTTCTTGTTTCATTGTATGTAATGGCACAATAATATGAACATAAATCTATTTTATATACATTTTTGGGGGGGACCTTTTGAGCATATTTGAATATTTGGGGGGATGTGGCCCCCCAAGAAATATTATAATTATGGCCTTGGTGTGTGATGACATGCGTATGACTCCCTGTGTGTGTCTACCTGTGTGTGTCTACCTGTGTGTGTCTACCTTTGGGCAGTGTGCTCATGACCGGCTCCGGTTTAACAGCAGAGGTCTGACTCCGAATCAGTCGAGCGGCATTAACTTTTCATCGGTTGCGTAACGCTGTGTGGAAGTTACCTGGTCTGTCGCTCCGCACGAAGCTTCGGGTCTTCTCGGCTACAGTCATTCCCTCCCTTCTCTACGCTTGCGAAACGTGGACCCCCGAATGGAGCATCTTCGCCGGTTCTAAACATTTAGGCTGGCCTGCCTACGATCCATCCTGGGTTTAACCAGGCTGGATTGTGTGAGGAGCTCACAAATCCTTGAAAGATCTGGGCAAAGTCCCATCGGTGAGCTCCTCCGGCAGGCAAGGCTGCGTTGGCTGGGTCATGTAGCCCGCATAACCAGCCACCGCATGCCTAAACAGCTTTTGTTCGACCAGATCGAGGGGACTAAACGGGCGCGGCACAGGCTAGAGAAGAGATGGAGTGATGTGGTACAGGAGGACGTGGAGCTGAGTGGACTTGCCGATGACTGGTACCAGCGGTGTCAAGATCGGCCTCTGTGGAGGAGGCTCGTGAAGGACGCTACTGGGCAGTTGGAGGCAGTCGCCCTCCAATAACAACGGAGGGCGGAGGAGCGACGCTCACAACAACGAGCGGAGCGCCGGGTGGCTAAAGCACATTAAGTTGGCACAGTAGGGGGCACAGGTGGTGCATCAGCCAGTCATCTCAGTCAGTCGACCCGTGGCACCTGGGTCTGCCCCGTGACCTCCTGCCAGCGGGCGTTCGACACTTCATGTGGCCTCAAGGTGCACATGGCTTGGCACAAGCGTCGTGGTGACGTCACCGCCACTTAGTGGCGAATGGCGGTTGTTGTTGTTGTCTCTGTGCGTGTACATCTCTGTATAGGCGAGCGGGAGGTTTGAGGTCGGGAAGAAAATCTGCCTCAGCATTTCTGGCCACCACCCCGAGACCTGGCAACCTTCATGGAGCAGTGAGACTCACTCACCCACTCACTCATCAACTCACCTCACCCACCCACTCACTCATCAACTCACCTCACTCACTCACCCAGCCACTCACCAACTCACCTCACTCACCCACTCACCTACTCACTCACCACCCACTCACTCATAAATTCACCTCATTCATCACCCACCCACTCACCTACTCACTCACCCACCCACCCATCCACTTACTCATCAAACCACTCACCCACCCACTCACCTACCCATCTACTCACCTACTCACTCACCCAACCACCCATCTACTGACTCACCAACTCACCCACTCACTCACCAACCCACCAACTCACCCACCTACTCACTCACCCACTCACCCACTCACCCACTCAAGCATGGTTTGTGTGTAGTATACATGGATTTAGATGCATATGCATATCTTCGTGTGTCTTTGTGTGTGTGTATCTGTAATATGTATGTATATCTGAGTATGATGATCTGGTGATTGCTGCTCACTCAGAGGAGGAGTTGGAGGCACTCCTGGAGCTTGCCACTAAGAGGTGTGGGGCCTTACCATCAGCCCCACCAAAACTAAGCACCTGTCTGGGTATTTTGTACCATCAGACACTCCACCTCCACAACTCCCAATTGGTGATAGGGCAGTTGTGGAGAGAGTGGAGAGTTTCCCATACCTGGGCAGTGTGCTCATGATAGGCTCCGGTTTGACAGCAGAGGCCTCACTCAGAATCAGTCGAGCGACATCTTTTCATCGGTTGTGTAATGCTGTGTGCAAGCTACCTGGTCTGTCGCTCCCCTAATGGAACATCTTCGCCAGTTAGAAACATTTAGGCTGGCCTGCCTACGATCCATCCTGGGTTTAACCAGGCTGGTTTGTTTGAGGAGCTCACAAATCCTTGAAAGATGTGGACAAAGTCCCATCGGTGAGCTCTTCCGGCAGGCAAGGCTGCGTTGGCTGGGTCATGCAGCCTGCATGCCCAGCCACCGCATGCCTAAACAGCCTTTGTACAGCCGGATAGAGGGGTTAAGCAGGCATGGAACGGGCTAGAGAAGAGATAGAGTGATGTGGTACAAGAGGATGTGGAGCTTAGTGGACTTGCCGATGACTGGTACCAGCGGTGTCAAGATCGGCCTCTGTGGAGGAGGCTCGTGAAGGACGCTACCGGGCAGTTGGAGGCAGTCGCCCTCCAACAACAACTGAGGGCAGAGGAACGACGCTCACAATATTGAGCAGAGCATCGGGCGGCTAAAGCACAGCAAGTTGGCAAAGTAAGGGGCACAGGTGGTGTATCGGCCAGTCATCTCAGTCAGTCAACCCATGGCACCTGGGTCTGTCCCATGAGGGGCCATCCATTTAGTAGGTACGCAAAAGCCTGTCAAAACTTGACCCCTCCCCCCTCCCTGTACGCACGCGTACTTTTTACACCCCCCCCCCCTTGCGTATGTACACTTGACACCCCCCCCCCGAATCCTATATAACGGCCGATATTTAATCCACAAAGAAACGATCAAGGATTAATAATATTAACGTGTTTAAGCAAACATAGTCCATTGCCGGACTATCTAACTCATTTGAAGGCCAATGTAGACAAATTATCGAGGCTTCACCCCCCCCCTCATTTCCTATGCGTACGTACATTGTCAGTAGACGCCCATACGCAAGCGTGCGCATTTGGGTTAACCCCCCCACTCCATGCGTATGTACTAAATGGATGGCCCCTGACCTGTCAGCGAGCCTTCGACACTTTGTGGCGTCAAAGTGCACCTGGCCTGGCACAGGCGCCGTGATGACGTCACCATCACTTAGTGGTGAATGGCGGGTATTGGTGTATCTGTGTGTTTATGTATCTGTGTGTGTGTATCTGTGTTTGTGTGTGTACCTGTGTGTATGTGTGTGTACCTGTGTGTATGTATCTGTGGTGTGTGTACCTGTGTGTATCTGCATATGTATCTCTGTATGTATCTGTGGGTGTGTGTATCTGTGTGTATGTATCCATGTGTGTATCTCTGTGTATCTGTATGTATCTGTGTGTATGGATCTGTGTGTGTGCGCGTGGTGTGTGCAGTCCGCACAGCGCTGCTCGCTCTGATTGGGTTCATGCCGACCAAGGGGAGGGAGCCATCGGCTCCCTGGACTACTCAGCGGAGGAGCGGAGACAGCTCGCCAAACGGTACGCACACACGCACAAACATGCACACGTACACACGCACACGTACACACTCATACATACACACGTACACACGCACAAACATGCACACGTACACACGCACACGTACACACGCACACGTACATACTCATACATACGCACGTACACACACAAACATGCACACGTGTCACACGTACACACTCATACATACACACGTACATACACACATACACACATACATACACGCACAACAACAACAACCGCCATTCGCCGCTAAGTGGTGGGACGTCACCACGACGCTTGTGACAGGCTATGTGCACGTTAAGGCCACGTGAAGTGTCGGACGCCCGCTGGCAGGAGGTCATGACTCTCAGACAACGCGAACTGTGGAGGATTTCTTTATTTCTTAATTAGGGCGCTTCACGCACATAACTTGGCCAGGGATGACACGCAGATAACTTGGGCAAGTGGCGACGACGCGAAGGCAGCGACGACCTGAAGACAGCGACGAAGCGAAGACAGCGACGACGCGACGACAGCGACGACACGAAGACAGCGACGAAGCGAAGACAACGACGATGGAAGACAGTGACAGCGTGAAAACAGTCGATCCCGATCCCACGGCAGCCCTGAACCTTGCCTCTCGCCTCCTTTTATCCCCGGCGTGGCCCTCACTAGGCCATGTCCCCTTTCGCGAACTCTCTAGCCTACTCCCGAAATTTCCAGAAGGTTTTCCCCTTCTCATAACTTGCCCTCTATTAATCTCCACCCCTGTAATAATCACTGGGCCACACAATGTCCCTGCACCCACTGCCTCCACATGCGCACTGTCTCGACACACGCACTGTCCCTGCACTCACACTGTCTCCACACACGCACTGTCTCTATACATGTACAACACAGTAGCTCTCCCAGGCCGGCCTCGCACTGTGTCATCCAGCGATTTCACTAAACAATTATACAAATTGTTCATAAGATGATATGGTTGAGATAATAAATAGTGGTGTTGTTGTTCAAGTGGTGATGTAGTCATGGATGATGGTTAGGAGGGAGCGGTTTAGGAGAATTTGGGGTAGTGGTGGTGAGGTGGTGGTGGTGGTGATGATGATGGTGGTTGTGGTGGAGGTGGTAGAGGAGGAGGAGGTGGTAGTGATGAAGGTGGTGATGGTGATGGTTGTGGTGCAGGGGGAGGTGATGGTGATGATGATGGTGATGATGATGGTGATGATGGTAAAGGTGGCAGAGGTTGTAAAGGAGGTGGTGGTGGTTCTGGTGTATTTTTTTTTCTCACCATCCATTGTGCCCCACCCCCCGTGCACCCCCTTACCTCCCCCCCGTGCCCTCTTGTGCCCCCTCCTTACCTCCCCCCCCCCTCCCGTGCCCCTCTAGCTCTAGAGAGTTTGTGTGCGAGGGCTGTGGGGAGCGTTTGAGGGCGGCGCTGCGGAGGCGGCCGAGGGGCCCAGCCCAGACGACAGCGAGGCTCACGAGCTGGCTCGGCAGATCAGCTTTAAGGTGAATCACTCGCTCGCTGGCTGGCTCACTCGCTGGCTAGCCCACTCGCTCACTCACTCTTGAGCTGGCTCGGCAGGTCAGCTTCAAGGTGACTCGCTCGCTGGCTGGCTCACTCACCTGGCTCACTCGCTAACTCACTCTTGAGCTGGCTCAGCAGATTAGCTTCACGGTGACTCATTCGTTGGCTTGCTCACTTACTCGCTGGCTTGCTCACTCGCTCTTGAGCTGGCTTGGTAGATCAGCTTCAAGGTGACTCACTCGCTTGCTGGCTGACTCACTCGCTGGCTAGCCCACTCGCTCACTCACTCTTGAGCTGGCTCGGCAGATCAGCTTCAAGGTGACTCGCTCGCTGGCTGGCTCACTCACCTGGCTCACTCGCTAACTCACTCTTGAGCTGGCTCAGCAGATTAGCTTCACGGTGACTCATTCGTTGGCTCGCTCACTTACTCGCTGGCTTGCTCACTCGCTCTTGAGCTGGCTTGGCAGATCAGCTTCAAGGTGACTCACTCGCTTGCTCGCTCACTCGCTCACCCACTCACACTGACACTCGCTCACCCACTCAGTCACACTGACACTCACTCACCCACTCACTCACACTGACACTCACCCACTCACTCACACTGACACCCACTCACTCACACTGACACTCACCCACTCACTCACACTGACACTCACCCACTCACTCACACTGACACTCACTCACACTGACACACACTCACTCACACTGACACACACCACTCACACTGACACCCACTCACTCACACTGACACACTCACCCACTCACTCACACTGACACCACTCACACTGACACTCACCACTCACTCACACTGACACTCACTCACCCACTCACTCACACTGACACCACCACTCACTCACACTGACACCACTCACTCACACTGACACTCACTCACCCACTCACTCACACTGACACTCACTCACCCACTCACTAACTCGGCTGCCAAAGCAGAGGCGGTGATGAGCACTGCTGCCCCCTGCTGGGGCTGCTCCCTGCTGAGACTGCCCTTGCTGGGACTGCCCCCTGGTGATTCCCGGTGTTATTGCAGCCGGAGGCGACCGGGCCAGGGACACAACCTCCAGAGGGCAGCAGCAGCAGCGGTGGTGGTGGCGGTATTGACAGCGCCAGCAGTGGCAGCATCACTACCACAGGTGGGCACGGCTGTGGTGGTGATGCACACAGAGCCCGTAACGCACGGTGCACGGTGGGTGGATATAGGTGGGTAGGTGAGTGGGTGGAGGGGTGGGTGGTGAGTAAGTAGGTGGGTGGAGGGTGGGTGAGTGGGTGGAGGGTTGGTTGGTGAGTGAGTGGGTGAGTGGGTGGGTAGTTGTGTGGGCCAGTGGGTGGGTGGATGTGTTGATGCTGAGTGGGTGGGTGGCTGAGTGAGTGGGTGGCTGAGTGGGTGGGTGGGTGGCTGAGTGAGTGGGTGGCTGAGTGGGTGTGTGGCCTGGTGGGTAGCTTGGTTGGTGAGTGGCTGGGTGGCTGGGTGGCTTGGTGTGTGGCATGGAGAGTGATTAAGTGAGTGGTGAGCGAGTTGTTGTTGTTGTTGTTAGGTCCATCCCCTCTGCAAGTGAACCCCAGGAAGAGAGCGGAGAATCGGGAGCTCAGAGACTCCGTCCACCGGTAACTCACAAACTCACCCACCCACTACCCACTCACTCACCCACTCACTGCCCCACTCACTCAGCCTTCCACTCACTCACTCACAGAGGCTGTTCTTGGCATCGCTGGTCATTGGCAAGTCCACTCTTCTCTAGCCCGTGCCGTGCCCGTTTAGCCCCCTTTATCTGGCAAGACAAAAGCTGTTTAGGCATTAGGTGGCTTGGTTTGCGGGCTACATGACCCAGCCAACGCAACCTTGTCTGTCGGAGGAGCTCAACGATGGGACTTTGTCCAGATCTTTCAAGGATTTGTGAACTCTTAACACAATCCAGCCTGGTTCAACCCAGAATTTATTTTAGTCAGGTCAGCCTAAATGTTTCTAACCAGCGCAGATGTTCCATTCGGGTCATCCACGTTTCGCAAGCATAGAGAAGGGAGGGCATGACCGTGGCTGAGAAGACCTGGAGCTGTAGATGGTGGAGTGGGCCTGTCGCTTTTTCTCAGACAGCCGGAACACCTCCTCCGTCAGCCAGGGTCTCTGAGGAGGTTTGGACCGTGTACCCAAAGCAGCCATTGCAGCCGCTTGAGTCACAGGAGGCGTGGGGACTATGCCAACCCCAGCTGCAATCGATGATGAAATTCTCGCTTGCAACTTTCATTATCTAGCTGAAACCAGGCCACTGCGTTTTAATGGGAGCCTGGGTGTACACCCATCATTAAATAGTCCAGTAAATGTTTTTGCTTGGACCCGGCGTGCATCCATGATGTGGTGTAGATGCGCCGATGCCAGGACAGTGTGTTGGTAATTACAAGCCCATGGGCTGCATAGAAGTCTAGCAGCCTCCGACCGTTGTTATTGAGCTGATCTGGCCCATACCTTCTAATCACTGCAGACCAGTTGCCAGCATCATGAACCACACGGGCATTAAAGTCATCCAACAGGATGACTCTATCCCGAGGGGCGACTTTAGCTTGCACCTGTAACAGGAGGTCATTGAAAGCATCTAACTCATTGGCCTTGCCTGCATCCCTCCACTGATGTTCATCTTCGATGGGGCATAAGTAACACGACCACTACTCCTTGCCTCTGGTTAATGGAAGGTGAGCCCACAGTAGCCTGGGGCTTCCAACTTCCCACACCTCACCACCACGCTCCACGTCCCCTTCATTCTTTTGTTCAGAAGAAGAGCCACTCCCTGTTGTTTCGCAGTCTCCTGCCCCAAGTAGAGGACTGTCCACCCCTCATGATGGCAGGAGCCAGATCCAGTCCACCAGACCTCCTGAATACTGCAGAGATCCAGGCGGTACCAGTCCAGCTCCCGACAGAGGAGTGGCAGCCTCTCTTCCGCAGTGAGCTTTCGAACATTCCACGTGGCCACCGACAGTGGCTTTTTGCCATTTCTGGAGGAACTCCGAGGGTGCGGATTCAGTCTCCTGGCTCCGCCAACATGGGATGTCATAGACACCTGTCCACCCGGGCCTCTCACACGAGCTTAGTTCGATATTTAGCACACGTTTTCACGGTAGTTAAATTGAAGGTGGAGGGGTTGTCAGCCTCTCGCACCCATCCAGAGCACCCATTGGCCGTTGTGGTGGCTACAAGCGCCATGAGGGTAATAGCCAATTGGATTTGGCCGTTCCCCCATGGAATTGTTCACCACATCGTTAAAGTCCGGCACCACTCAACCAGTCACCCACCCAGCCAGCCAGCCAGCCAACCGCCCATTCAGCCAACCGCCCGCCCACCCAGCCACCCACCCAGCCACCCGCCAATCCAGCCACCCGCCCGGCCACCCAGCCACCCGCCCGCCCACCCGGCCACCCACCCAGCCACCCGCCAACCCACCGACCCAGCCACCCACCTAGCCACCCAGCGCCCGCCCGCCCTGCCACCACCCACCCAGCCACCCGCCCAGCCACCCAGCCACCCGCCCACCCAGCCACCACCCAGCCACCTGCCAACCCACCCACCCAGCCACCCACCCACCAGCCACCCGCCCAGCCACCCGCCCAGCCACCTGCCAACCCACCCACCCAGCCACCCGCCCACCCAGCCACCCGCCCAGCCACCCAGCCACCCGCCCACCCAGCCACCCACCCAGCCACCTGCCAACCCACCCACCCAGCCACCCACCCACCAACCCAGCCACCCACCCAGCCACCCGCCACCCAGCCACCCACCCAGTCACCCAGCCACCCGCCCACCCAGCCACCCACCCAGCTACCCGCCCACCCAGCCACCACCCAGCCACCCACCCAGCCACCACCACCGACCCACCCACCGACCCAGCCACCCACCCAGTCACCCACCCGCCCAGCTACCCGCCCACCACCCACCCACCACCCACCCCACCCAGCCACCCACCCACCGACCCAGCCACCCACCCACCCATCCACCCACCCAGCCACCCGCCCACCCAGCCACCCAGCCACCTGCCCAGCCACCCGCTCACTCTCCTCCTCTCCCCCCCCCCGTCCCATCCTCACGCGCTACGTCGCCAGCCAGCACGGAGCCCCGGCAACGCGTGGTCACCACGGCCACCACCGCCACCACCTCCTCCTCCTCTTCAGCAGCAGCAGCAGTGCAGCCCGGCGGGGACGCGGGGGAGGGGGCCGAAGTTGGGGAGGAGGCGGGAGCGGGGACCGAGGGAGGGCCGTGGGGGGCGGGGCTGGCCTCCTCCCTACTGGTGGCGCTCCTCGCGTGGCCATCGCCTTCCTGGTGCTGCGCAGAGCACTGCTGGTCGGGCGTTCGACGACGGATACGGAGTGTGACGCATGCGTGGTGTGAGTGTGACGCACNTGTGTGTGTGTGGGACGCACGGTGTGTGTGTGTGTGGACACACGCACGNTGTGTGTGTGTGTGTAAGTCACGGTGTGTGTGTGTGGGCACGCACGGTGTGTGTGTGTGACGCATGCGTGGGTGCGTGTGTGTGTGACGCATGCGTGGTGTGCGTGTGTACGCATGCGTGTGGTGTGACGCATGGTGTGTGCGTGTGTGTGTGACGCATGCGTGTGTGTGTGGGGACACGCATGCGTGTGTGGTGTGACGCATGGTGGTGTGCGTGTGTGTGTGACGCATGCGTGGTGTGTGTGTGACACATGCGTGGTGTGCGTGTGTGTGTGACGCACGCACGATGTGTGTGTGCGTGACGCATGCGTGGTGTGCGTGTGTGCGTGACGCACGCGTGGTGTGCGTCTGTAACGCACGCACGNTGTGTGTGTGTGTGACACGGTGTGTGTGTGTGACCCACTGTGTGTGTGACCCACTGTGTGTGTAACGCAGTGTGTGTGTGTGACGCAGTGTGTGGTGTGACGCACGCACGNTGTGTGTGACGCACGGTGTGTGTGACACACGCACGGTGTGTGTGACGCACGCACGNTGTGTGTGTGTGCGACGCACGCACGGTGTGTGTGTGTGCGACGCGCGCACGNTGTGTGTGTGTGCGACGCGCGCACGGTGTGTGTGTGTGTGACGCGCGCACGGTGTGTGTGTGACGCGCGCACGGTGTGTGTGTGTGACGCGCGCACGGTGTGTGTGTGTGACGCGCGCACGGTGTGTGTGTGTGACGCGCGCACGGTGTGTGTGTGACGCGCGCACGGTGTGTGTGTGTGACGCGCGCACGGTGTGTGTGTGTGACGCGCGCACGGTGTGTGTGTGACGCACAATGTGTGTGACGAGTCGTGTTAGAGAGTGTGTCTGTGTGCGTGTCTGTGTATGACTGTGTGTGTACGTGTGTATATGTGAATGATTATGATTATTGGTATCATGAAATCATTTCTGAATTATTCACGTAGCGAGCACTTCCACACACTTGTGTCTCAATAGAGACTCAGACCCTGAGACCCGGTCTCCCTGTGTCTCTAGACCCTGAGTCTCTATACCCTGAACACACAGTTTGCTTGAGGCTCTAGACCCTGAATATTTAGAGCCTGAGACCTGATCTCCCTGATTCTACAGACTCTTGAGACCCGGTTTCCCAGAGTCAGCAGACGCCGAGACCCGATCTCCCGAGTCTCAGATCCCACTAATATTTCCCCCCTCTCTGCATTCTTAATCGCGTATTTAATGACATCACCATGTACTGCTTGAGGCCCAATTACTATTTAAGTCTCAAAAGCAACAAAAGCTGTATAGACCGTCGGGGCGAGCGCTATTAGCGAGCGCCTCGGGACGTCCATAAATGACGTCACGCACCTAGGGGGGTGGTCAGACATGTGTCACGATGTGTGACGAGGGGGGTGGTTTGAGAAGTGTGACGTCACATCAAAATGCGCAACTTTAAATAAATATAGATAACACGTTCTACTTAATTAAATAGACTTTTAATAAAAGTTTTCTCCTACAATGACAATAGTTTAAAGCGATTTGGAGCATGTTTTATATATTTTGGGGGGGGGGCAGAGCTGTGACGTCATATTTGAGGGGGGGTCTGACTTTTGTGACGCCGTGACGAAGGGGGCGGGGGGGGGGGTCAAAAATCGTCCAAAATCACGTGACGTCATTTATGGACGGCCCCTTACGCTTTATTTTTATTAACCCACCAGGCCCTCATTTAATGCCAAGTGGACCTTGGGTGTAGGCCCACGAGCCGGCCTGTGAGTTCCCACGTCACGCGTGTACATTGTCCGTGGATGGACTCGACCCCTCGGGCATAGGAACGTGGAACTTCCATCGCTTGGGCGCGGCATCGCGCGCAACGCACGCGGCGGGAGTTGCCGTCCGCCACTTGGGTGGCAGCGTGGTGACTGTCACCACGGCGCTTGTGCCAGGCTAGGTGCACCTCGAGGCTATTCGGGTGAAGTAGAGGAGGCTGTCGCAGCTGGCAGGCGGTCACAGGACGGACCCAGGTGCCAGGCTAGGTGCAGCATGAGGAGATCACGGGATACACACAGGTGTCTATGGGTTGACTGCCGTACCAGGCTAGGTGCAGGAGGAGGTCACGGGACACACCCAGGTGTCTATGGGTTGACTGCCGTGCCAGGCTAGGTGCAGGGGCAGGAGGTCACGGGACAGACCAGGTGCCTGTGTGGTGTTGTTTGTGCTGATCTCCACTCCCCTCGTGGCTCGGCATGCTGTGAGGAAATCTGAATAAAGAAAAAAAAATAAACACAACCGTGCCATGCCCACCCCTGTTTTCTCCCACTGGCACAACCGTGCCCCTGCCGTGCCGAGCCGTGCGGCTGTTTTCCACAGCCTCCGATGTCACGCTATGGTGATTGAGCATTCGACTGTGTGAGTGGGTGAAGAGTTGAGTGGTACGGCCCGTAGAAGAGGTGGAGCTGATGGATGAGTGGCACGGGCTGGAGAGGAGGTGGAGCTGCTGTGGTTACAGGAAGATGTGGAGCTGAGTGGACTTGCCGATAACCGCTACCAGCCATGTGAAAGTCGGCCCCTGTGGAGGAGGAGGCTCGTGAAGGACGCTGCTACTGGGCAGTTGGAGACGGCGAACCTCCATGGAAAAGGAGGGCAAAGGAGCGACGCTCACAACAACGAGCGGGGCACCGGGCGGATAAAACGCACAGTCGGGGTCATAGGTGGTACATCTGCAACAGTTCATCAACATTGCATACCTGTCGTGCCCTACCTTATAACAACAGACTAATTCCCCGTGTCCCTTATGAATCTCAACGTTCATCCTACAAAGGGAGAAATATATATAGACTCTAGTTCTCTGTGCAAGAATACGGGTAAACCATATGGGTTGACAGATTGGTTCCATACTCTTGGTTCCTTCGGTAAAGTCATGTAGGTATAAAATAAATCACGACGTTTCGGGCGGGAAAGCATGCTTTCCACCTGATGACGTGACTTTACCGAAAGAACCAAAGAGTATGGATTCCTGCAGTCACGAAAGCTTCAAATCAAGATTGGTTCCAGTGAGGTCAAATTAGGCAAATTGTATTCCACCGAGGCGCATATCATAAATGTGTGTAATCTATGTGAAAGAAGACTCGGGCCCTTTTCTCTGTTAACCAAGGTAAGGTCTTTATTTCACGGAACGGTCCACATCTTCATCCTCGCTCTCTCCAGCGACGTTNCCAGCTCGGCGGCTCACCCTCTCATCCACTCGTCCAACCACCCACTCGCCCAACCACCCACCCACTCACCCACTACCTACCCACCTACCCACCCACCCACTACCCACCACCCACCACTCACCCAACCACCCGCCCAACCCCCACCCACANCCACCACCCACCACTCACCCAACCAACTAACCACTCACCAACCATCCACACTCACCCAACCACCCACTTACCTTAATATTATGTTATTCCATATATGGCCATTGCCTCATTAATATTCGCGAGGGAGCGGTGGTCAACGTCACGTAGTTTCCCCCCTCCCCGCTCATTCGCCCCGCCCTAACCCCGCCCGCCCCTAACCCCGCCCCTCGCCAAGCCCCGTCACCCGGATGTTGCTGCGCACGGCCCCATTTGTTCGCCGGCAAACCGGAAGCAGGAGGCGAGAGGAGTTGAAGGCAGCGGCGGCGGCGTCGGAGTCGTCTCCGAACAACACAAAACTACAAAGTTCCATCGCTCGCCATCCGCGTCCTTTAAACGCCAACCCGGACTCCGCGAGCCCCTCACGCCCTCTCCCACCCCTCTTCCGTCTCGCCATGGCCTCGTATCGGGTGAGGGTTTCCTCCGTTGCTGTGTTGTTCCGAGGGTGTCTTGCGTGGCTTGTTCGCCCCAAACTTCGGCTTCGCTTCGACTGTTGCTATGGAGTCCGCGGCCGCCCCGAGGCTGTCTCCACTGATCGAGTGGTGGCGGATTGACTCCTGTACCTCCATCATCACCTCCACCACCACAACAACCATCACCACAACAACCTCCACCACAACCACAATCACCGCCACCACGATCCCCAACCCCTACTAACCGTCACCATGACTACACCACGACTTTAACAACAACAACCACCACCACCGCTCTATTATCGCAACAACTTTCATCGTACGTACACTTTATATAATTGTTGTAAGCGCATTGGAATAAGGCGCTGCTGTATATCAATCTTAAGATTTACGTTGTTACCCACTGCAGTGTTCCCTAACGCCACAGTCACGTTATGGTGTACTGTGCAGTGCAGGCACTGTGTGTGCACTCTTTAGGTAAAGTCACGTAGGTAGAGAAATAAAATGAAAATAAAAATATATCACGACGTTTCGATCGAAGCACAAGCGATCGTCCTAAGGCGAAACAAAATCCAGCGGTGGAACAGCGGCTGTGTTCTATTGCTGGATTTTGTTTCGCCTGAGGACGATTGCGATTGAAATGTGATATATTATTTATTTTACTTTTGCTACCTACGTGACTTTACCGAAAGAACCAAAGTATGTATGGATTCCTGCAGTCACGAAAGCTTCGAATCAAGAAGGTACTGTGTAGTTACAGGCACTTTGTGTAGTTAGAGTACAAGTGCGCGTAGTACAGTAAAGGTATTGTGTTGTACAGGCACTGTGTGTAGTACAATACAAGTACAGTGTAGTACAGTTCGTGTACTGTGTGGTACAGTACAGGTTTTGTGTAGTAACACATTCCTGCGGAGGGAGCTGGTAGGAACGTTGGGTTGCTCGGTCAATGGCCAGGGTCAACGGCGGCGTGGTGTATTCCGCAAATATGGCCGACTGTGAGGGCGGGCACAAGCCGGCGTGAGTAGGTTAAACGTGAGTTTTATAAGGCACCACGGGGTGACCAGCCCCTCCCCACCCTCCCTCTCCACCCAGCCCACCCCTCCCATTTTTGGATGCACGACGGACGGACACAATAATCCCCTGTGGGCTGGTGGAAACAGGTGGTTCCTACCAGTACAATTACTGTGCAGCACATTAGATACTTTGTAGTACACTAGTACAGGTACTGTGTAATATAGCACATGTCCCGTGTATTACAGGTACTCTGCAGTACATGTACTCTTTAGTACAGGTACTGTGTAGTGCAGAACAGTACTCTGTAGTACAGGTACTGTGTAGTACAGTGTGTGGAGTAGAGTTAACATCTCACCGTGGTGACTAGGAGATGTTATCTCCCTCGCCTAGTATACAGGAGGTCGTGGGTTCGATCCGACATGATACTGATTGGCCTACACCAAGACAGTCTTCTTTAAAACACACACAACACCTAATAATATAATGTATGCAAGAATGTGCAAAAATTAGATATTTAAAATAATTGATGTAGTGATTATCCGGTGCTTTTGAAAATTCGGCGCCCCCTTCCCCACCCAGAAGCTGCTGGATAATCTATGGTCTATCGTATAAATGTAAAAAAAAAATTACACAGCTATTTTTTCAGAAGCGACCTGGCCACCAATGATAGCTCAACAAAGTGGCTTCCCATCATCACGTGGAATATCATAGCAGCAGCCAAATTTCCTCTGATCGCACGACGTTGATTCTAAATGTGGAGGGGAAAAACTGGAGGACCCGAGACAAATCCACGTGACCGTGGGGAGAGACGAAGACTCCAAATATACATCAGCAGGCGTCAAGGTCTGGATAAAACCACGACCTCCTTATACCAGGCGAGGTAGTTAAAGCTCAGCCACCATGGCGTCAGGGTCGGATCGAACCCACGACCTCCTGTATACCAGGCGAGGGAGTGAACATCTTGCCACCGTGGCACCCAATTAGTTTATCATGTAGTTTATAGGGTATTTGAAACGCTCGTACGTGAGCCGGACCACCCTAGGTTGACTCGGCCCTAACTGAGCTGGGGTTATTGTTGTTATCAGGCGGCTGACTCGAAGCGGGAGGAGTTCCGTAGGTACCTGGAGAAGTCGGGCGTTCTGGACGCGCTCACAAAGGTGCCATTCACACTCAGAAACTCATTCACTCACACACCAGAAACTCATTCACTCACACACCGAGAGACTCATTCACTCACAGACCTAGAGACTCATTCAAATTCATAAACTCATTCACTCACACACCCAGAGACTCATTCACTCACACACCTAGAGACTAATTCACTCACAGACCTAGAGACTCATTCATTCATAAACTCATTCACTCACACACCGAGAGACTCATTCACTCACACACCCAGAGACTCATGCACTCACACACAGAGACTCATTCACTCACACACTGAGACTCATTCACTCACACACCTAGAGACACATTCACTTATACACCTAGATGCACATTCACTTACATACCTAGAGACTCATTCACTTATACACTAAGAGATGAATGCACTTATACACTGAGAGACTCATTCACTTGCACACCTCGAGACTTTCACTTATACACCTAGACGCAGTCACACACACCTAGGGACTCATTCACTTATACACCTAGAGACACATTCACTTACACACCTAGAGACTCATGTTTTAAGTCTACGGGCAGTGCTGAGGCTCCAGCAGTTCTGTCTACGGGCAGTACTGAGTCTATGGTGCAGTGTTGAGTCTACGGTACAGTGTTGCATCTGTGGTGCAGTGTTGAGTTTATGGGCGGTATTGAGTCTATGGGCAGTGTTAGTCAATGGCGATGTTTACTACACACCGCGGCCAGGTACTAATTTGAGACCGAGCTGACCTAGGGAAGGCCCAGCACCGGAACCAGATAATCGTCACTGGTGTTGGCTGTGAGCGGGAATCGAACTCGGGTCGCCAGGTTCAGAGCACACTTATTCATATTTCTTGTACACGCGCATTTGTCAAGCGTTGGCGGTGTGGATAGCGCACTGTACTTAGGAACCCGACGAACAGAGTTCAATTCACGCTCAAGGTTAATATCGGTAGGCTGCCTAAGGTCAACTCGGCCTTAAAAGAGCACCTGGTGCATTGTGGGAACATCAGCACTGGGAAACAAAGGCGGCCAGGTATGTGCAGTGGTGCCGGCCTTCATAGGCGGTGCTACTCACGAACAGCACTTGTCCCGACAGTCTGTTAAGGGCTATACGGGGGACCTTTGTCTTTGTATGTGTGCGTGTGCAGTGCTCGTTGGTCTGTACGAGGAGCCAGACAAACCCAACAATGCCCTGGAGTATCCTCAACCACGCTACTCAACCACGCCACTCCACGTTTAGAATGAACATCACATGTTTATAGTATTTAGCTTCTGCTATCAATTTACACGTGATGGTGATGACAAGCGACCACTTCGGTGAGCAGCTATCATTTGTGATGGCCAGGTTGCGGCTGAACGAAGAGCTCCATAGGTCAGTGGGCCTTACATCTGTGATACGAGGGGGACCCATCGTGTGAGTCAGCATCCCTTGCGTGTGATCTAGGGACCCCCCAGTGTCAGGACCCCATGCGTGAGTGTGTGTGTGATTCTAGGGACCCTAGGGGAGCCTAGGGAACCCCCAGTGTTAGTATCCCCCATGTGTGTTATCCTAAGAGAGCCTAGGGGACCCCTCAGTGTCAACATCCCATGTGTGTGAGCCTCGTGGGGACCCTTCATTGTCAGTGTCCCCCCCCCCCGTGTGTCCGCTGAAAACAAACTCCCTGCTCGCTGATGCCGGATGGCAACGCTGTGGTGGATGTGAGCAATGCTATGGGGGGGATGGCCAATTCCATAATTGGCTATACCTCTTCATGACGCTTGTAGCCACCACAGTGGCCAGACGGCACTCTGCATGGGTGTGAGGGGTTCGTAACCACCTTTCATTATTTACCACTAAACCAAATGAAAAATAAAGAACGACGTTTGTGCCGGAGGCCCTGGGGGACAGGCATTTATGACGTCTGCTGGCCAAACCCATTTCGCGGAGCCTGGAGAGTGAATCTTTACCCTCGGGTTCCTCCAGTAAAATGAAATAGCCATTGCGGGAGACCACTTGGAATGTACGAATGCTCACTCATCTGTCGGGAGCTGGACCGGTACCGCCTGGATCTCTGTGGTATTCAGGAGGTCCGGTGGACTGGCTCTGGCTCCTACCACTGAGGGGTGGACAGTCCTCTACTCGGGGCAGGAGATTGCCAAACAACACGGAGTGGCTCTTCTAAACAAAAAATTAAGGCGGGTGTGGGAGCGTGGCGGTGAGGTGTGAGAATTTGTAAGCCCTATCATGTAACAGGTGCAAGCTGAAGTGGCCCCTCGGGATAGTCATCCTGTTGGGTGACTTTAATGCCTGAGTGGGTCATGATCCTGGCACCTGGTCTGGAGTGATTGAAGGCATGGGCCAGATCAGCCCATGGGCTTGTAATTACCAACATGATGTTCTGACATCGGTGCATCCACAACATCATGGATGCATGCTGGGTCCAAGCAAGAACATCTGCTGGACTATGTAGTGACTACAGCGGATGCGGGCCCATGTCCTTGAGACCAGGACCTACCGTGGAGCTGATCTGCCCACTGACCATCAGCTTGTCATCTGTAAGATGTGCCTGCCATTCTTCCACTCCAGTGGTAGGTGTATATCCAGAACCCGATTCAAACCCATAGTGGTTGGTGGGGCAGTTGTGGAGAGCGTGGAGAGTTTTCCATATCTGGGCAGTATGCTCATGACCGGCTCGGTTTGAAAGCAGAGCTCTCCGAATCAATCGATTAGCATTATTTTTCATCGTCTGCGTAACGCTGTGTGGAAGCTACCTGGTCTATCGCTCCACATGAAGCTTCGGGTCTTCTCTGCCACGGTCATGCCCTTCTCTATTCTTACAAAATGTGGACCCCCCTAATGGAACATCTTTGCCGGTTAAAACATTTAGGCTGGCCTGCCTTTGATCCATCCTGGTTTAACCGGCTGGATTGTCTGAAGAGCTCACAAATCCCATCGGTGAGCTCCGGCAAGCAAGGCTGCATTGGCTGGGTCATGTAGACCACATGCCCAGCCACCACATGCCTAAACAGCTTTTGTTCATGGTGCAAGAGGATGTGGAGCTGAGGGGACTTGCTGATGACTGGTACTAGCGGTGTCAAGATCGGCCTCAGTGGAGGAGGCTCGTGAAGGACACTACTGGGCAGTTGGAGGCAGTCGCCCTCTAACAGCAACAGAGGGCAGAGGAGCGACGCTCACAACAATGAGCGGAGCGCCCAGTGGCTAAAAACAGCAAGTTGGCACAGTGGGCGGCACAGGTGGTGCATCGGCCAGTCATCTCAGTCATCTCAATCAGTCAACTCATGGCACCTAGATCTGTCCCATGACCTGCCAGCAGGCATTCGACACTTGACGTGGCCTTAAAGTGCACATAGCCTGGCACAGGCACCATGGTTATGTTACTGCCACTTAGTGGCGAAGGTCGGTCATTATTGTCGTTGAGTGATCCTTGACGTCGCCGCTCAGCTTCCTGAAGCAGCACCTGAGCTCTGCGGGCCCGAGGGGCCGATGTAGAGGCCCTGCGCCTCGAGGCCTCCGAACTGCGCCTCAAGTTGGACTCCCTGGCCGAAGAGAACCGGGAGCTCAAGGGCAAGGTGAGCAGCATCTTCGTGGTCACGACTATAATGATGCAATCGTTGATGATGATGTAATCATTAATGATGTATGGCAGAACCCCTCTTGGTAATTGGTTCCAGGAAGCCGGTCGTTAGGCGGTATGTTTCTTAAAAGCCAGCAGACACTGAATGTAAACAATGCCCCAACACCCATGAATGGACGTCGCTGATTGCCGAGCCTGGTCAGACCACTTTGGAACTCGCCGATTGGCTGAAATTGACAGTCGTGTGCTCGTCGTTAACAGGGGAATGGTCGGTAAGGGAACACATTGGGCTCTATGGAGGCCCACTACAATAGTCTTAACTACACTATACACTACACTACTATATTCTACACTATACGCTACACCACAATACGCTACACCACTATACGCTACACACTATACACTACACCACTATACACTACTGCTCTATACTATACTATACATTACAATATAAACTACTATATACTATTCTCCACATTGGGCGCTATGAACGCTCGTCGTTAAGCGATAGTTAACAGGGGTGGTCATTAAGAGGGTTCTACTATTATTATTTATGATGACAATGTAATCATTATTCAATCAATTATAGTGATGTCGACAACAATGATGATGACGATGTAATCATTAACGACGATGATGAAATCATTAACGATGTAATTGTCGCTGTCATCGAAACGCACGTGCAGAGAGAGAGGGAGAGAGACTGGCTGATGATGGTGGTGGCTTGAGCTCTTCAGCAATGGAGTGACCATGGCTGATGATGTTTATGATGATGATGTAGGCTCCGCCAATGACGATCTGGAAAATTACAATGGCCAATCATGCACAACACATGCGGTAAAACTGTTTTGTTTTACAGGTAAGGCCCTACTGAGCTATGTAGCGTTTTCAGAAGCGACCTGGCAATCACAAATTATGGCTCAACGAAGTGGCTGCCATCATTGTGCACGTGGACATTTATCGCAGTCACATACTCTAAAGGCGTGACGTTGATTCTGAATGTCGAGGTAAAACCGGAGGACCCGGAGAAATCCACGACCACTGCGGGGAGATAATAGAGAGAGAGACCCAGACTCCAAACATACAGCAACAGGCATCATCAGGGTCAGGATCAAACCCATGACCTCCTGATACAAGGCGAGGTAGTTAACATCTAGCCACCATGGCATTGGGGTTGGATCGAACCCACGACCTCATGTATACCAGGCAAGGTAGTTAACATTTTCTATCCACCGTGGACGTCAGGGTTGGGATCAAACCCACGACCTCCTGCATTCCAGGCGAGGTAGTTAACATCTCCGAGCCACCGTGGCGTTGGGGTTTGGATTGGACCCACAACCTGCTGCATACCAGGCGAGGTAGTTCACATCTTCTAGCCACTGTGATGTCGAGGTCGGGATCGAACCCACGACCTCCTGATACCAGGCGAGGTAGTGAACATCTAGGACACCGTGGTGCACGCTACGCAGTGATGGCAGCTGCTGTTCACCTCTCAGTGGTGGCGGCTATGCGGCCGTGGGTGGTGCTGATGACAGGGTAGGTGCATGCCCTGTGTGTGTGGGGGGCAGCGGTAGTGTGAGTTCAGTTCCCGTTCACGGCCAACACCAGTGACAGCAGCGATTATCTGAACCCGGTGTTGGGCCCTCCGGAGATCGACTCAGCCTCAAATGAGTACCTGATGCAGTGGTGGTGCGTCGTAAAAATTGCCACTGGAGGAGACAAAGGCAGCCGGGTGTGTGTTGTGCTGGCCACCACCCCTCGTGTACCTTCATAGGCGCTGCTACTACTCGCTATGAACAGCACTTGTCCCGACCATCTGTTGAGGCTACCTGGGGGATCTTTGTCTTTGTTTCCACAGCTGGCTCGTTACGAAGCGGTGGCGGACGAGGGCGCACGAGTGGGGGGGGGGGCAAGGCACTGGGAATGCACACACAAACATAGACACACAGTCACGCACTCGCTCACAGAGACACACACAGACACACTAATACACACTCACACCTAGACACACACACGTGCACGCACACACTCTCGCGCACACACACGCACATCCACGTGGTTATGGGTATGCACATGAAACACTCCCTTTCTTCCCACGCTCGCTACTCTCACATTCCAACACATAGGCAAAGGTCCCCATGTAGCCCGCAATTGCTGTTGGGGAAAGTACTGCTAGCGAGGGGAGCACCCACTAATACCCACCCAACCCAACACTTGGTCTAACACTCAATCTAACACCTACCTAACCTAACACCAAATCTAACACCCACCTAATCTAAGTCTATCACCCCAATCTAAAACTAGTCACACTTAGTCTAACACCACCTCCTGCCTGTCTTCTCCACCTGGGTTCCTTTGGTGTTACTGGGGTGGAGTCTTTGCCGTGACCGGGTGGGCGGAGTTAGTGACTTGTGGCGGGTTAGTGGCTGGTGGGTGGAGTTGGTGGCTGATGGTGGGTTAGTGGTTGTGGCAGAGTTGATGGCTGGGGGGGGGTGAGGGCTGATCATCGCACTGAGTTCACATTTTTTTTTCAGTCCACCCTCTGTGCGACAACGATGACAACAGTGCGGGAGAGAGGAGCAGAGATAATTATTTGTTGTTACAATCTCTGTCCCTGTTTGGAGTGTTTCATTAAAGGAAGTGGTTTGTTTGAATGAGAGCCGTGGTGGATTCCTTCGGGGGGGGGGGGTGTTCGGGGCAGAGATAATTCTAAACTACTGAACTATAAATCTTATTTTAGCAGGTGAGGCCCACTGAGCTATGTAGCTCTTTTTCAGAAGCGACTGGCCACCATTGATAGGTCAACGATGTGGCTTATGTTGAAATGTATAGCAGCCAAATATTCTATAACGCAAGTTTCTAAATGTGGAGGACCCGGAGAAAAATCCACGCGACCAGGGAGAGAGACGCAAACTCCAAATATACAGCAGGCGTCAGGGTTGGGATTGAATCCACGACCTGCTGCATACCACGCAAGGGAGTTAACATCTGGCCACAGTGGCACCCGCAGGTGGGGGGTACAATAGGAGACATTGTTACACAGGGCCTTCACTTTGTCTTCTTGGTTTAAAATCGTCTTTAAAAGGTGGACTGCGCCCTCCCTAATGCGCCAATCGGTGGTTCTCAACCTTTGAAGTTTATTTTGACCGTGTACTCCCTTGCCTGACCAACATGGTTCTAAACAATACATGTGTAGTTAGTCACTCGGAGTCACTAATCGTAGGAGGCACTCTATTTATTACAGCCTTCACAGGCACAAGGGTTAACTACATTAGGGCAGGACAGCTAACAGGCTGCCTGACTTACAACGCCGAGAAGGTGAAGACGGTGACGAAGACTCCAGCCGCATGACGGTTCCACCCGAACCCTCGCTGGGTCCTTTATACACCCAGCGTGGCCCGCTCCGTCTTTGGCCACGCCTCCCTTTTAAAATCCACCAGAAGGTTCCCGGGCTTTACCACACGTACCCCTCTATCCCCTTGCCTCACGTCCCTCTCTCTGGCTCATCACATCCTGCTGGCAGACAGAGATGGATTTGTGCTGCATTCCGATCCCTTCTGTGCCAGCAACCAGTGCTGCGCCACAGTGACACATTCCATGTCACTACATTANCCCCCCCCCCCCCTGTGNAAAAAAAATCAGCCGTCCCGGCTGACCTCCATACCTCGTGTCGCGGGACAACGAACAACAATAGCAACCGTCATCCCACCGCCAGTGTATTAAGAGAACAATAAATAACCGGAACAAAAAAAAATCGCGAACACACGGGAATAAACCCGGCCCCAGGAATATACAACACCCAACGACCGTCAGCGTGCCGCAGCCCGCGACACAGGAAGGACCTCAGTTCAACCGACAGCCATAGCCTGGCTCGTGTCTGCGACTACCTGCCAGATACATAATAAATAGAATGGGAAGGGGTGGGTTATTTTAACCGAGCAGTTTTGGAATGCGTCCTCGTCGCGGGCCCCAGGTGAGGCAAGATTGGGTTTCCTGGGACCCGGGGACGACTTGTAAATGGCCTAATGGCGCGGCCCCTCCCGGGAAGAAGATAAAGGGGAGAAGAACCGGTGGCAGCGTTCCGTCCTCCTGGCGCGCCTATGGGCGGCACTGCTGGTGGTTCCATGGGTGTCAGGCGCTGGATCCTGTAGGCGTAAGAATAGAGTATCGCTGAGGCGCAACCTCCGTCACCGTACGCCCGGGCATGTCGGACACATCAGATACCCGGCCTTCAGGTAGTGGGGATGAAACGACCTCGCAAGGTGAGAAATAGGATTTCAGCATGACGGGTGCACATTCCAATGCCTGCGACCGACCTGGATCCGCGCACTGCGGCCTCCTGACCTCAATCACCTCAACGGGCCCTGCCATGGCTTATGCAATTTAGGGGATGTGCCCTGGGGCACCTGTCCCCAGGTTTCCATGGGTTTCGGATCCCCGGAGCCTCACAAGCTTTCATTTGTGGCCTGCCAATTTGCCGAATTCCCCCAGACGCCTCCCGCGCTTCCGTCAATCGCTTGAGGGTAAGGTGCATGGGCATGGGCACAGAGACCTTTTGCCCGGCCCCATGTCTAACTGAGCTCCATGGGGGGTCGCATTCCCTCCCATACATGAGGAAAAAGGGGATAACCCGGTTGAGGCGTGAGGGCCGTTCTGTACGCAGCGAGAACATCCGGAACGTGTAAATCCCAACCGGACTGCGCCTTGTTGACCTGTTGGCACAGCATGGACTGCTTCTGTGCAAGCGCTCTACCATCCCGTCAATCTGCAGATAGAAGGGTAAAAAACCAATTATCATCAAAGAGCTTGTTAACACAGGACACCTCGATGGACTGCAACGGTGGCCAGGCCTGCCTCAGTGAGGGCTTCCGGCGAGCGCACTCAACACAGTCCTTAAGCATATTATGGACATTCTCTGACATCCTGGGGTAAAATAAGTTGCGCTTTAGGGTTGATAAGGTTTTCTGCACCCCAAGGTGCATCGCACATGGACAGCCCATGTAACTCTACCCCGCAGAGCAATCTGCATGACGATGCAGTAACGCTGCACCTCCACGTCCCACCTCATCAGCAGCCCATCACGGAGGATCACGAGGGACATTCTACCACCTGTCGCTCCGACGCGACAACGCAATTTTAAGAGGGAGGCATCCAGTGTGCGTGAGACCAAGCGTGTTATCACAAGCAACGGTTCCTGCAGGTGGTGAAGTGTCAACCGATGCAGGACGGTGCACGGCAGTCCTGCAACCGCAGGTTTACAACGGCCGGCACCCATCAAACACGCACACTGGCTCTTTGGTGCAATCGCGACAACGTGTCCGCATTACAGTGGCGTGTACCCTTCCTATAGGTGATTGTAAATAAATAATCCTGCAAAATCTCCAACTATTGGGAGAGCTGGCCGGACGGCTTGTCAACTCGCAGCGCATATTGCGTACAACAAATTGCCTACCGTAAAGGTATGGTCGATATTGCTTTACAAAGTTTACAATGGCCAATAATTTGCGGCACATCACATCCTACCTTCACCACTTGTGATAACACAGCGCCGATTCCGGTGTCACTGGTGTCTGTGTCCAGCACATGGTAACAAAAAATCAGGGTAGCCAAGGGGAGGTGTGAACCCAACAAAACTGCGAACTTCACCTACTGAAGTGGGGGTTGGCCAACCCTTGCCAGGGGTACTGCTCTGCCCTTGGGCTCTTCTCTTCAGGAGGCTTCTTGTCTTCAGCTGGACGACGACTGCCTCGGACCATTCAGGGGTCAGGCTTTTATGCAGGGCCGTGGCTCACCCTGCCCCGGCCACGCCTTCCTTCCCCAACCTTCGAGAAGGATCTGGGGTGATGTCATCCCCAGCCTCCCTCCTGGGGTCTGGGGTCTGTCCCTTTAACATACCGTTCCATAGGGTAACCGTTGGGCCCTTAGCCCCTCTGTTGCCCCCTATCGGCATGTGGCCGGTACTGCCGGCAACTGCATGGAACGGCGCATCTTAAGCCCAAACACATTCCTGCGGAGGGAGCTGGTAGAAACGTTGGGTGGCCAGGGTCAACGGCGGCGTGGTGTATTCCGCAAATATGGCCGACTGTGAGGGCGGGCACAAGCCGGCGTGAGTAGGTTAAACGTTGAGTTTTATAAGGGCACCACGGGGTGACCAGCCCTCCCCACCCAGCCCCATCCTCCACACCCTCCCCTCCCCACCCTCCACCCCTCCCACTAAGAGTCGTCTATGGTTATCTAACAAGAATTGACACATCCTAAACAAGACCATACACACCACGTGCTAGACATCTCCAATGAGCCAATTGCCAGAGCAAGCATTGGATTTATCGAAAGATGCAATTTTGTAATCCTTAAATGAGTGAGCACTACTGGAGCATGAGTCACGAGTGTCTGGATAATATCTCAACAGCATCGACAGATGAATCTTCGTTTCCCCAAACACAGCCACCGCCGAACTCACAAGGAAGACTTTGATCTCAATACATTGTAAAGCATTCACAACATCACTGTAGTTTGGAGTATTACTGGGAACCACTGATATACTGAATTGTTACATATTACTTGATTCTTGGACGTTAACATTACATACTCAATATGGCTCAATATGTATAACCACACACAGTCACGCTATACTTTAAGTTTGACTCACCAATTCTAGATTTGAAGCTTTCGTGACTGCAAGGATTCATATTCTTAGGTTTTTTCGGTAAAGTCACGTAGGTAAAACATCAAAATTAATAAAAAAATAAAATAAAGATCACGACGTTGTGTTGCCTCCGAAATGTCGTGATCTTTATTTTATTTTTATTAATTTTGATGTTTTACCTACGTGACTTTACCGAAAAAAACCTAAGAATTTGACTCACCAGTCACTCCATTACATCCAGCCATCTCTCAGGATCCAACTGCATGGGATCTAAAGTGGATTTTTTTCAGGACCCATTACAACACTTTGAATGCCATTTTGATATAACTTCCTTATCGTGGTGGATCGTCTGATGCCTTGAGTTATTCTGTAGATGCCATTGAGTTTTTCTTCTCTAGATACTCACTTAAGGATTACGATTAGTTTATGTTTTAATTGATGTACTGCTTGCTTTGGCTAGAATTACAAGCTATAGCAATCAGATGATTATTCAAACAATTATGACAGCAATTGTAATCATTTTGGTTGGTTGAATATAACAAATCCACTTCGTTGTCTAGACGCACTTTCATCAACACTATTGTCTTTGAATTTTTTTTAAAACGTCAACACGCTATGAAGCGTGCACCTCTTCGTCCAGTAAAACTCGAGATCACCATTGCAATGTATTTCGCTAGTAAGGCCTGTTAACTGCAGCAGTATACATGACATTTCAGAGTAGAATGCAACCTAAAAGAAGCACGTAATTATGCAGATGCGCATCCTTATTGAACAGGAAGTGTATAATTATGCAGTATTCAGAGTATAATGACCGCATGAGTTTAGGAATGTTGCTAAATATGCGGATTGTAAATTACCGAAATTAACAATTGAATGCAAAGTTCACGAAAGGCCAAGTCGAGAACTAAGGATTTAGATCCCAGGGGGATTATGAGAGATATTTCACAAATGCAGCGGAGAATCTGAACCAGTGTGCTGTGGAAAAGGCAAACAAAATGAACTTGAAAACGACTTGATGCACATCAACAATAGTAATTACTTCACTACACTCATTGAACATACGGTGCTCCTTGATCTTCAAACTGAAGCTGAGGCCCAGCTGAACAAGAGGAAAAGTTGATCAATATTAGTAGTAATTAAATGCATTTGGGGCATTAATAGAATGCATTAGAATGGCATGCATTTTGTCATCAGCATAACGTACTTCAGTGTTCTTTTGTTTAACCTGTGAAAATAATCACAACGCTGCTATCCGATTACACTGCTGTGCATGTAATTATGCAGGGAGATTCGCATCCTTATTCAAGTGGTATCATACAATTATGCAGGGAAATGTGAATACGCATTGAGATTTTAATACAATGGCCAGATCAGCTAAGCTATGTTTCTCGATATGCGGATTGTAAAAAAAAATACAATTGAATGCAAAGTTCATGATAGGCCAAGTCGAGAACAAAGGATTTGGATGCTAGAGGGAAGTTATGAGGGGCTTAAAATCAGACCTCAAGTTCATTTTGAGAGGGATTTGCCTGAGAATAGACGCTCGACTCCTCACTGCAGATTACCCTTCTCCTGTGAGACCCAGCCCGGTGAGCCCGATTGTGTGATGACTGGCTGGCGACTTTTCTTTGGGAGATTTTGTGACGATCTCTCCAGATGGGTTCCAGGGACATCGGTACGGAGTGCATCGGCATGTAAGTGTTTAAGTGTTAGTGGATAAACTGTTAATCACCTGTGCAGTCGGGCTTACGGGATGTTAGTGTGTTTCGGTTCGACGTGAGTGAGTGTTTGGTGATTTGAAAAAAAACATCATTGAACGCCAGATATCCACGCAGCTGGGAAGGCACCTTTAATTCTCAATAACTACCGCGACTGTTACTCTGCTCTGAAGAATCAGTCACATGGAGCTGAAACACTCTCCACAGCGCCACGCACAGGCGGGCTAGAAGCCATTCAATTGCTCTGTGTGTGGGAAGGCATTTGCACGGAAATCAATTCTTCACAGTCACCAGAAAATACATACGGGAGAGAAGCCGTTCAATTGTTATATGTGTGGAAAGGCATTTGTACGTAAATCGCATGTTCACAGGCACCAGAAACAATTCAATTAGTATCTGAGCAAAAGACAAAAGGGAGGAGCCATTAGGAAGGAATAACTTACACGCGCTTGGTGAACTTATCAACCTGTCGCCGTCTTGTGTCTCATTTGATGACTGCATCTTTAAAGAACAACAAAAACTGGATGCCTTTGATCAGCTGTGGCTTGTAATGGATAGAACGGCATGTGCCTGAAATAGTTCCTGGACGCTTCAGCTCTTTGGACACTTAGCCCGGACTGGCAAATGCACCTTATGGCGGGACCCGGGGTCCATAAGCCCAGGCTCTCGCATAAACATTATATTATGTCAACACAAACTTTGCTCTTTTTCACCAATGGGTTTGAAGGATGATCGCAAGTGTTGTCTTTTTAAACTATACATTTAAAACTGAAAACTACTTACCTGCAGTACCTCTATATAAATACACTATCGAAATAATTATATACACCCCTCTGTCAATCATCGTGTTTCTCAGTGTGGATTTGTGAACACACTTTGTAAATAGTACATAAAATAGTACGCGTTTTCAATGCGCTGTCCATATTGTAAAAAGCATTTATACAATGTTACTCTACAAAGTAGTGGGTCGCTGCTCCTCTTATCCGCATTGATACGAGTGGTATTTGGGGACTATGGCTTAACCGCAAAAAATAAACCTATTTGCACAGATGCATACGGACAGGAGGAATTAACGATGCAACGCATCTGATATATTAAATGTCTGCAGGTAATAGGATTGTCATCGATTGATCCTGGCTGCAGACATTGGTAGGTCACAAATGATAATGCGCAGTTTCACTGTATTATGAATACCGTTATGACAAATAAAGGACTTAAGTCGTGTAGGCAGTTTGAGCAGCTTTGGATAAGACTTATGATCCTGCTCATACCCGAGCATGGAGTGCATTCGCTTGTTCAGCTCTTCTGCGCATTCGTCCTCGCTGCGCTTGGACGACATGAAAACAGAATGATCCACACCGGGTGGGTCGCGGCGTTTATGTGCGCGGTGGGACGGAGTCACCAAAATACATAAATAATCACGATTTTGACTTCTGTTTATTTGGGACCTCGGGGTCCTGCCACAAGGTTCAAATAGCATCGGAACTCTGCATGCAATCGTTGACGGCTTTGCTTGGGATTGGCAGTGGCCCCATGGGGCAAGCACAGGCTGACCTGGCCACGCACGATTGAGACTGACCTCAGACAATCTCGGACAGCACTGGCGTAGCATTGGGCACAGGACAGAAGGGCCTGGCAATGTATCACGAGGACTGAAAATGCCCAGCTGAGACATATGACTGGTTGGATTTTAATATGCCTGTCTCATCAAGGAAGTACGCTGTGTGTCCTTGCTATCTCTTTTGTTTTGTTGCTGGAAGGTTATTTGTCCATTCGCGTCAGCGAAGTTATATGCATGGCAAGGTGTTTGTTCAAGTGGTTGCTAGGAATACCATATATGTCTTCAGTGTATTGCAATGTTCACATAGTGCCATCGGTCTTAAAGATGTCCTACATTTTTATGATCCTTGTGTTCTTCCAGCAGGGCCAGTTCATACCTTTTCTTATCAATCTTTGAAGATGTTTTTTTGTTTCTGACAGAGTTTTGCATTTTGTCAAAGATGTACTTTTTGAGTGTTTATCCAGATATATATGGTGCAACTTACTGTCCATAGGGGTTGGCTACGAAAATAACTAGTCCTGGAAGATTCAATAGGATATGATTGATGATTCTTCCAAAATTGTCCGTGTTTAGTTTGGATCTGCAGGTTTCTCTAAGCAATTCCTGTGGCTATTTCTAAAAACAATCGGGTACCCGTTGGCTCTGTATTTGAGGTAATACTTTTGCTAAAAGTGCGTTTGATACTTGCATTGGCTTTGTACTGTTCCCCTTTTGGCCTCCTCTAGTCTACTAACACAGGTGCAGAGACAAGGCCATACAGAAGGCTGCTGTCTCTGGTGTAGGCCAATCAGTTTCAAGGACAATGCATGTGTAGGACTCGTACTGACGCGACAGCTTCTTTGTCTTTCTCGGTTCTTTATTAACTCGTATAGTTTCACATCTCCTCCGTCGGCATCACACAATGTCCCTCCGTACTCTTCAACTCACAACTCCCCATCAACATCACTCAATGTCCTTCCGCTTGCTCCGCTGGCTTCGCTCGCTCTCCCTCTGCTCCTCTCCTCCAGCGACCCTTCTCTCTGCTCTCTCTCCAGCTCGGTCACTCTTTGTTCTCTCTGTCGTCCCACTCCGTCGTAGCTCTCTCCACCAAGGTCCGTTACTCTGCTGCTATCCTGCGCTGTACTCGCTCCGTCCACTGCTACTCTATCTGTATTCTCTCTATCCACTGCTACCGTACCCTGTATTCCCTTTGTCCACTGCTACCTTATACTCTCTTTGTCCACTGCTACCTTATACTATACTCTCTTTGTCCACTGCTACCTTATACTATACCCACTCTATCCGCTGCTCCGTCTCTCCATCCGTTCGTCACTCGTCCCAGGCACCAACTCCCGTTTCTTCCCACGCTCTCCGCCTTCATCCCTGAACCAATTCCCCTTAATTAATTGGACCATTCCCCACTTCGCTACTTGCCCCCAGCTCCCAGTGCCACGTGGTGTTGTTGTTGTAGACACCGCGGCGCCAATTTCAGACACCCATACCTCTCGTCCAATCACCGGCCTGCATCCTTGAATACCCCCGGCCACCTGCAGGCCCCCCTTAACTACTATGCCACTTTAATTGGTACAACAACAACAGTAAGTCGCTCCGCGCCCTGTGTCCCCGTTTGCCTTTACTGTTCGCCGCGTGCACGCATCTCAACCCAACGCGTGTTTCTCAAGTCCTACACATGTATTATCAGAGCATGTTTGTTTGATGTTTTTCCACAAATATCCGTGGTAAATGCAGACTTGATGCCTTGCAAAAGGTATCTATTCGGGGTTTGAACATAACATAATTCCTGTTTTATTTTCAGAAATGGTAAAACATATTCTTATTTTTCATCATTTTGATACTGCCAAAAAGGTCCCATAGATAAAAAGTTTAAATATTCCATTGTTATATATGGTATGTTTTCTTCTATGAATCTGAAAGTTGGACATTTACAAAGACCCTAAAAAATAAAATATTAGCAACAGAAACACGGATTTTAAACATTTCATGGACAGACAAGGAGAGTAACAAATATTTTAAGGATAGCAGGTATACAGACGATTCTAATAATTAGAGAAAGGCCAGTTAGATGTCTGGGGCATGGAATGAGAAAACAAGGGCCTGAGTATGTTTTGGCTCCTGGGGAGATTATAGGTAAAAGAAGCAGGGGATGACAGCACATTAAGTACATAAGCAATGCAAATAATTGTATGTAACTGGGAGTATGTCATGCAAAGCTCTTGAGTAATACCATGAACAGAGCTAAATGTAGGTTCGGCCATGATCGCCAACATCTTTGAGAAAGGACATGTCTGGGCAGGAACACCCAGACCCATGTTTACGTCACCCTTAAGGGACAATCCCATAAGCCCCTCTCCCTCATCATTCAGTTGCTTGGCCACCCTTAAAACCATACAACAAATACAATCGTGCACCCCTCATAAATGCCACACTTACACAATGGTGAAGTATGGACGGAGCACTTAAACGCAGTTGGGAGAAGGGTTGGGGCACGGGGTGCTTTGGTGAGGAGGACCTTGAAGGCAACTGGGCAGTGACAGATGGTATGTGGTAAATGTGCAAACAAAATCCATTTGTAGATGGAGGGTCAAAGAGCATAGGAAACGGAGGAAAATAGGAATGCTCTGTGAGTAGACTTCATAAGGAAAGGTGGTCTCGTGAAGGATCTCAGATGGTCAAATAGCTCAGATAGAGGTCCTAGCTAGTATCTGTCAGGAAAGACCTCCTGCAGAAGGCCATCGATCTGCTTGTACGTCTTGCGGGTTTTCCAGAGTGCCTCCCAGACTTGTGCAGAGACCGAGGGACCCTTGTCAAGGATTCGATAGATCAGGTGACTGGCGGCCTCATATCCTCCTTTGTTGTTTTCCATGGCTGTAAATTCCTGTGAATAGAAATGGGTGGCAGAAATCAACGTCACTTGCTAATTTAAAATGGTCGTTGGAAAAATAAAGTGTAGTCTGATTTACACACATTCCTGGAGTTTGTCACTATCGTTGAGGCTAATGAATTAACTCACCCTTAGTATTATAATTTAGAACTGTCGGTAGTAAAAGTGTCACCTCAACTACATTGCTCAGAAAGGTAAGGAAATTCCATCTCACCCATCCTCTGAGTCATAGTTCAAGAACCCTCTGTATGGAGTGTGAATATGTGAGGAGAGCGGTGGGATTGGTTGGGATGGCGAGAGCTTAAGGCATGAACCTGCATTCTTTTTTCAGTTCGACAGTAGCCCTACATGATGAGAGTGGACGTTCATGTGGAGGTGAAAACCTATGATGAGCCATGCGGTTATAGGAAAATAAACCATGACGCAAGTGTGTGATGCAGCCCCGAAGTGGAGCCCGGTATGGACACTATTATGTTATTAAAGTTAAAGTGAAACTGGAATTTGATTGACCTATTTAAATACAAACTAACATTTAGATATTATGACAATATTTATTGTATGCGTAACACCCAGGGATACATGATTCATAAAGTGCTCGGTTTCAAATATTTTAGAATTTGTTGTTTTGCAAATGTTGGTAACTGGACACTGGTAAACATGTCAAATAATGAGGTTAAACCAAAAGACAATTGAGGGTGATGAAATGCTGGGCCCTATTCACAAAGTAATTTCAGAACAGGAGTCCTGTTCTAAATAACATTGTGAATAGGGCCCAAGGAATGTGATTTCAAATACGCTCTAGAACTGTACACTGTAACTATGGCTAGAAACAAGCTGTACATTCGGAAGACAGATCTACCCAAATGTAGAAGTCAAAATTCTCCTATGGTAAAGGAGTTCCAGCCCGGATGAATTCTGAACTTCGTCTGTATTACATATACCATACAGTACATAATACATCAGGGAATGACTCCGTTCAGGAATCACAAATCCGTCTACCCTTCTATTTATTATCTTTACCATTCTTTCTGGAACTTACCATGACTATCCACCGATCCCCAGCATATCTCCTAATGGTCTCCCAACTGACCACTCATTTCTGTAAAATTTTCCCTGATGAATAATCAAATTTGAAACTTCTCAACCTTCAAATCCGATTGTGTTCCCTATCTTGGGTCCCCCTGTGATAGCGCGCCAATGAGAGTCGATCGCGCTATTTGAACTCACAAGCCACGAGACCTGGTGAGAGTTGAGTCTATGGTGCAGTGCGGAGTTTATGGGCAGTGTTTATTGAGCCTATGGGCAGTGTTGAGTCTATGGGCAGTGTGAGTCTATGGGTAGTGTGGAGTCTATGGGCAGTGTTGAGTCTATGGGCAGTGTTGAGTCTATGGGCAGTGTGGAGTCTATGGGCAGTGTTGAGTCTATGGGCAGTGTGGAGTCTATGGTGCAGTGTTTAGTATATGGGCAGTGTTGAGTCTATGGGCAGTGTTGAGTCTATGGGCAGTGTGGAGTCTATGGTGCAGTGTTTAGTATATGGGCAGTGCTGAGTCTGGTGCAGTGTTTAGTATATGGGCAGTGCTGAGTCTGGTGCAGTGTTTAGTATATGGGCAGTGCTGAGTCTATGGTGCAGTGCTGAGTCAATGGGCAGTGATGAGTCTATGTGCCGTGTTGAGCATATGGGCAGTTTCGATTTAAAGCTTTCGTGACTGCAGGGATTAATATTCTTGGTTCTTTTAGTAAAGTCACGTAGAAGGGAAATCATAAAATAATAAAAATTAAACATAAAATTCTCACGACGTTTCGGCCACAACGCAAGCAGCCGTCCTCAGGTAAAGAACAGAGTCCTAAATTAGGACGCTGTCTTTCCGACAGCTCTATTCTCCACCTGTAGGAAGGGCTGCCTGCGAGTTATGAATATCGCGTTATGAGTATCCCATAATTATGGAAATGTATTTCAAAATTTGTATTGTGCTTTGATGTACTTTATAACGTGAACAATTATTGCTTAAGCGTTTTTTTATTGAAGTTCACTCAAAGCTAGTCATAAGTTTTTCTAATCATTGCAATTTTACCATCTTGTTGATAGTGACAAACTCCAGGAATGTGTGTAAATCAGACTACACTATTGAAATTATGACACCATACAATCATGCAACTCTTTTTAATGGGTAACATAAAAAAAATACTTTCAAAATTATATTTAATGAATTTGAACATTGTGTTTCGGGGCCGTTCATAAATGACGTCACGCACCTAGGGGCGGGGAGGGGGGTCAGACATTTGTGACGATGCATGACGAGGTGGGGAGGGGGTTGAGAAATGTGACGTCACATCAAAATACGCAACTTTAAATAAATATAATATAATTGTTATAACAACACTAATTTTGATAAATTTTCGTTATTAAGGTCGCCTTTTACTTTTAGTATAGATTATATTATGTTAAGCTTAAGAACCGGAAGTCAAACTACGTCACATTTTTATAGAGAATACTACTTCTTCAGGAAGAGGAAGTGCAAATAACATTTTAATGCAGTCGTTATATTAAAAACGCTTGATAGTTTCGAATAAGAATTGTAAAAACGTAAGTACTATTATTCCTGTCATATCAATCGACAGAATTTTAAATCACACACATTTGTTTATTAAATATAATTTTAATATCAGTATCAAATGTGTATACTATTATTATGTTACGATAACATTTATGACAATATAGAGAGAAAAGTTTTTGGGTACAAAGATATCAAACAGCCATTTTTGAGCATGGAGGGATAATTAATCGTGGAGTACCGACTAAATAGACGTCATTCGACACGCCTACAATAGCCAACGCGTCCTCCATGATTAAGTATTCCTCCGTGAAATGTTAGTTCATGCTTCTTTTCGCCATTGTCCTACTATGGACCATGAGTGACTGAATTTAACAATTTAGGATCTTTAATTTAACTACGGAGTTCCCTTATGGAAATGAAAAAAAAATTAAGGCTCACGATTCAGCATATCGTGTGCACGATTTAATATTTTACGTGCAAAAAATAGNTTTTTTATTCCATGAAGGAGCATTTTGCTTCTCCATGGGAGAATGGAGAAGCATACATTTTGTAACATTTTTGAATGATTGTTATTAAACATTTTGATTCTAATGATTCTACCAGGGCTTTTCATTCTGTGGAATGAATATGATTGTGATTATTGTAGTCTCCATTTTGCTTTGTTCTACTACAAAATTTAAAGTATTTTTTAATAGTTATAATTACTTTTAATATTTGATAATTATAAAAGAATTTCAATATAATATTCTGAACATTTGCACTTTTAGATGATGAATATTTTCAAGTTAATTTTATGCTAAATTTCAGCTTTCCAACGCCTTTTAAAAACGTGTTTTCTCCTACAACAAAGTGCAGCACCACATAAAATACGCACTATTAATGACAATAGTTTAAAGCGATTTGAAGCACGTTTTATTTTCAAAATGGAAATATGGTTCTAGGGGGGGAGGGGCGAGAGCTTTGTCACGTCATATTTGAGGGGGGGATCTGACTTCTTGTGACGCCGTGTGACGAGGGGGGGGGTCAAACATCGGCCAAAATCGCGTGACGTCAATTATGAACGGCACCTTCGATAACATCGCGTGCCACTAAATGGAACATTTAACAAACTTGTTAATTATTACACCGATAGTCCGACTAAATAGCTCTGGCGAGAAACTTACCCCGATCTCTGCCGTTGTCAAGATTGTCGATGAAGCCAATTCATTGAGGATCGGTGTCAGGCTGCATTGCAAACATTTGACCAAAGTTGGAAGCTTTAACCTGATTTTATTAAAGAGATAATTTTCTTGTGGACTTTGTTCTGTCCCAGGGGTTTCAGCTCCTTCTGTTTCTGTGAGGACACAATCAATCAATTAATATCGATCTTTATTTTACGTGCCAATATTTACCCTCAATAAGGTAATAATGTAGGCAGCAGTGCGCATTACAACGGAACGGGAGCGGTACCTGGGGGGGGTGGGGCGTGGGGGCGGAGCAACGAGAATGATATCGGGAACTCGTCACGCCCTCAGCGGCTAACACCGACTGAGCAAAGTAAATTAAAACCGTACGCCCAATTAAAGTGCCAGCCGTGAGCAACGAATTGCATAAAAATTGTGAGTAGTAATCGAAATGAATGAAAATTAAAGAGCCAGGTTTTTTGTTTTGTATGAGATGGTAAGCGTAACCGTTGTGAGCTCACCTCTGATTAATCACGCGTAATAAAATTGTGCACTTCAAGGCCGTAATTATAATATATATTGGAGGGGACACATCCCCCCAAATATTCAAATATGCTCAAAATGTCCCCCAATATATTGCTATTAAAAAAATAATTGCTATGCTATGTAAATAAAAAAACTTTGCTAAACCTTGGCCACAATATCTGGACTTGTCTTCATATAAATCAATGCATAGATTTATATTTATATGATTGTGGTTATGGTTGTACTTTATTAATCCCTAATCTCAAACATTACATATGTAAAGTAGTAACTCGGCAGGAGACGACTTCACGGTAGCACACTCTTTATTTCACCAACTTGTAGTTACACGGATGACTAACACCCTACTTCGTTACACGGGTGACCAACACCCACTTAGCTACACGGGTGACGGACACCCACTCAGCTACAACTTCGTTACACGGGTGACCAACACCCACTTAGCTACACGGGTGACCAACACCCACTCAGCTACACGGGTGACCAACACCCACTCAGCTACACGGGTGACTAACACCCACTCAGCTACACGGGTGACTAACACCCACTCAGCTACACGGGTGACTAACACCCACTCAGCTACACGGGTGACTAACACCCACTCAGCTGTACTGACACGGGCTCTTACGCCCCGTTGCCGTCCGGGACACACCCAGCCGGGGTGCCCGTCTCGGCTCTGGGTACCACCGTCCCGACCCACACGGGCGTCGGACTACGGTCCCCCCAGTCTCGGCTCCGAGCCACACAGGGCCCCTATCTCCTCCACCCCGTCTTCGGTCTTCAACTGGTTAACACTGACCACGAGTGCTCTCGCGCGTCCCCCTTTATACCCCTCCTGCGGACGTCGCTGAGAGTACCCACTTATCTGACCAATCACTGCGCACTCGCTACGATCCTCTCTTCCCAGCTTGTGTGAGCGCGCCTCACCACCGCGCGCGCGTCCATGCCACGCCCACACTGCGTGCCCAACCCCGCGCCCCGTGATCCATCACTGCCGGCGCACGTCAATACCACCACTACATCACCCCTACCACATAGCTCGCAGCCGACCCGGCTGCTAATAAACCATACAACACCCCTTCACTCCCATGTGTGCCCCGTAACATAACACAACATGAACACCGCAATCCGCAAAACCCAGCAACCGCCCCACCCGCAACCAGAACAACATGCACAATCCGGCGAGTGGCAACGATACTGTGTATGCGGAACGAGTAACAATAATAAAAAAAAATTTCTTTAATCATTTTCTCTTCTTTTCTCTCCGACTCATGCAATGTCCCAATGTCCGAGCGTCCTTGAACGGGACATTACCCGGCAGAGGGGGGAGCCGGCAACGAAGTCGGGCTTTAACAAAAAAGAATATTTTTTTTTTTTTTTTCATGAAAAGTGTTGCGTCCTTGATCGAGTCCGCCTTGCCGGACCGTCGTACGGCACAGGACGCAGTTGGCCATCCGCAGCGCCGGCAGTTCAGGAAGGCATGGGCCAGGCATCGGGGCTCCGTGCGAGCCCCGGGTTCCGGTTCCCGACGGTCAACAGCCGTCAGGTCCGAGACACCTGGGGTGGGTCAGGTGGAGACACGTGAGGATCAGCCTGCGACACATCCCTCCCCGAGTCGACGGTCACATCCCACGCTCGGTCGTCACGGCACAACCCGGGTCACGCGGCGCCGCGTAGGGTTTCAGTCGGGAGGGGTGCACGTACCAACGGCGTTTTCCCCATTTAATCTGTATACTCTGGGTCGTGCAACCCGCACAATTTCCACCGGTCCCCTCCATGGTCTCAACAGTTTGGGGACGTAGCCAACGGTGCGTGTGGACAATGCAGCCAGGCTTTATCGCCCGGTTCCCAATTGTGCGTACGCACCTTCCGTTCATGCAATCGCTCGTTCGCGATCTGCCGAGAGCGTGAATTCAATCTCGCAGCCTCTCGCGCCTCAGCCAATTTGGCGATGTTAAACTTAATGTGGTCTGCCAATTTAGATTCTGCACGTGGCTGTGAATCCCCAGTTGGACGTCCATGGCCGGATCAGCCTCCCGCCCATACATCAGAAAAATGGAGAAACCCCGTCGCCGCATGGGGTGCCATCCGATAGGCCGCTAGTACCCCGGTACCTGTAAGTCCCAATCCACCTGGTCGTCGCATACCTGTTGGCACAGCATAGACGTAATCGTCCTGTTCAGACGTTCAACCATACCGTCAGTCTGCGGGTGGTACGGGGAGGTACGTACTTTCTTTGTACCCAACAGGTCGCACACCTCGCGCAACAAAACACTCGAAAAGTTTTTCCCTTGATCCGTGAGCAAGCGTTCGGGGCGCCTTTGTCCAAAACGTAACCTTGGACAAAGGCGTCCGCCACTGCCGCAGCCGACTGGTTGGCGAGTGGCCACGCCATGGGCCAGCGGGTGAAGTACTCTACGCCAACCAGCAGGAACTTATTTCCCCGAGGTGTGGTGGGAAAGGGCCCCAAGATGTCTAGCGCGACCAATTCGTTCGTGCGCGAAACTTGAATGGATTGAAGCGGTGGATTAGCCGCTATTGGTGGCGGTTTTCTTTTAGCGCACCCTACACACCCCTTAAGAATGTTCGCCACGTCACTGCCCATCCCAGGCCAATAGTAGTCTCGCTGAATGAGGGCGAGCGTTTTGTGAAACCCCAGGTGCATGAGTCGTTCATGGGCAGCCAGGACGACTTTACCCCGTACAGCAACCGGCACCACAAGCACGTGACGCCGGGACATGGAGTCCCACTTCATCAAGAGGCCCTGTCTGCACACCCAGGAACCGACCCGCGTTTCCCCGCCCTCGGGAACGTTAACCTTCCGACGTAGCGCGAGTAGGGAGCTGTCGGCCATTTGCAGACGGCCCCACTCGATGAGAGGCAATGCTAACAGCGAGTCCCTCCCCGTGGGGCGTCGACCCCCGTTGTATCCGTGGCGGCTAGCACCACTTCCGCGGGAACATCGACAGAAGGTTACACCGCGCCGATCCCAACTGACATGCGCATTCCGTACGCGTCGGCAACCGTGACAATGCATCCGCATTCGAGTGGCGCAACCCCTTGCGGTAAATCGTCGTGAATTGGTAGTCCTGAAGGACCTCCAACCATCGGGACAATTGGCCGGATGGCTGCGCCACCCGCATAGCGTATTGGAGAGCCGCATGGTCCGTGCGAACCGTAAAGTGACGGCCATACAGATACGGCCTGAATTGCTGTATAAAAAACACAATCGCAGCAATTCACGCCGTGTCACACAGTAGCGTTGTTCCGCGGGGACAGAACCCTGCTACCGTAGGCGACCACCCGTTCGACCCCCCGACCACCTGTGAGAGCACTCCCCGATACCCGTGTTACTGGCATCCGTGTCGAGCACAAACGGTTGCGTGAATCGGGTAACACAAGGGGGAGCCTGCACCAAGGCGTCACGAAGGGAGCAGAACGCGGCCTCCTCCTCCGGCCCCAGTGAAACCGCACCCCTTTAGCCGTCAAGGCGTGCAGGGGCCTGGCTATGGTGGCAAACTGTTTGACAAAACGACGGTAATAGGAGGCAAATCCTATGAAGCTGCGGACTTCAGTAACAGAGGTCGGTGTTGGCCATGAGCCGACGCATTTCGTCTTAGCAGGGTCCGTCGAGATCCCGAACGGCTAACGATATGGCCCAAATACCTGACCGATTCCCGAAGCAGAAAACATTTAGCCGGTTTAAATTTAAGCTTCGCGGAACGCATCCTGAGAAACACTGCCCTCAGTCGCTGGAGGTGCTCCTCAAAAGTTCGGCTGAAAACGATGATATCGTCGAGGTAAATCAAACAGGTGTCCCATTGAAGGCCTGACAAAACCAATTCCATGAGCCTCTGGAACGTGGCAGGAGCGGAATGTAAACCCATGGGCAATCGGTTGAACTCAAATAGGCCTCCCGGTGTCCGGAAAGCGGTTTTAGGTTTTGATTCGTCATCGAGGGCAATTGCCAAAATCCCGAAAGCAAATCGAGCGTCGAAAAAAACTGTGCTCCTGCCAAGGCATCCAGCGACTCATCCATCCTGGGAGCGGATACGCATCGGCCATTGATATTTTGTTTAGGTGGCGGAAATCAACACAGAACCGCAGGATCCATCCTGTTTTTTAACCAAGACGATAGGAGCACCCCACGGACTGGAAGAGGGCGCAATGATGTCGGCCGCCAACATGTCATTTACTGCCGACTGCACATGCTCCTTCTCGGCTGGACTGAGCCGGAAGGGATTCTGTCGAATAGGGCCGCGTCCCCAGTCTCTATGTGGTGGCGCAACAGGTCTGTGCAGCCAATGTCGTACTTGTGCCTGCTAAACACGTCAGCGAACTCGAGCAGCAAGCCCCTCAATGCACCCAACTGCACACTGGACAAGTACTGGACCCGGCACACAACGAGTCCAACCACTCCGTCCCCTCCTCACTTTGGGGATGCGTATCGACATGCGAATCGGCGTGAGCAACGAGCTGTTCCTCGACGGGTAGCGGCGCGGCGTGAGCGAGCACCGTTCCCTGCGTAATCACGGCCGGCCGCGACCCCGTATTCAGGACCACAACGAACGGCTCACTGTNCCCCCTCACCATGGTCTGGGCCACCGCTAAGTCGAGGTCCCCTTTAGCCCTGTTAGACGGCCCCAATAGAACTCCCTGCGCCCCCGCATCCGCCCCAAGGGGTTTTCTCAACCGAAGGGGTACCAACATTTGCGATCCCGGGGGCACCCGTACAGTCCGGGTTGCCAGCGCCTGCACCGTCGCACAAGCCGTGCGTATCTTATTTGGACTCTTCAAAAACTCAACCCGCCGACCCGATGGAAGCTCAATGCAGGCCTGGTCTATGAGAATTTTTATGGGCATTTTAGACAGAAAATCCGTGCCTAGTAAACAAGGAACGGCCACGATGATGATACAAAAATAGGACCCGCCAATTTAATGTCGCCAATACAAATATTCGCCCGAATCTGGCCGATGATTCCCAAAGATCCCCCGTTTGCCGCGTAAAACGGTACGTCCACCGGCAGAAGTGGTCGACATTGTACGGGAAGAATATTATAAATAAGGTCCGAAATAATAGTGGCCGACGCACCCGTGTCCACGAGCACCCGGACCTCAACCCGTCAATGTACCCCGTTACCACGGACGACCCGGCCGACGCAGCCACAATCCTGTGGGCTAATTCGGACCACTCGACTGCCTTCGGGCCGTACGCGGACCCCTCTCGCCGAACCGAACCCCCGGCGCCCATACCCGGTCCCCCCACCGCTAAGCGGCGACCCGAATGTGCCGTGCGTGTGGACCGAACGTGTGAGGTGCCGCGACTTGCCGGGTTCAGTTGGGATGTCTTGAGTCCCTGGGCGTCGTCCGGACGTGGTCCCGCGGTGCGTTGACGCGGGGCCCGGCACCCCGACGCGACGTGGCCCGAAGGCCGCAGTTGTAGCAGACGACGAGGGACGTCGTGGGTTTCGGTTGCTCCAGCTTGCGGAGGAGCGTGTGGGCGAACGACCTCCCGTTCTCCACTCCCCCGGCCTCGAACCCGCGAAGGCCTCCTCCCGAGGCACAGCAGGCTGAGGTCGATGATCGTGGCGGCCGGTGCCCCGTTCTCCACCGATGCGCAGACGACCGTCGGCTTCCGCTGTAGGACCTCGTAAGCGTGGATACTCGTGGCAATCCCAGGGAGCAGATGTCCATCTCGTCCGCCGTATTAATGGGAACTCCCAATCCGTGAGCCAGCGCCAGCAGCTGCTCCGTCACCATGGCGTCCTTCCCCTCCTTGTCCATGCGGGGAAAAGCTGAATCTGCCAGGGCGAGCAGCGCCGTGCGATAGGCGAGCGTTGTTTCTCCAACCACCTTCCGCCGATCGTAGAACTGGTGGCGACAGGTCGAGGGCGGCCCGAACACCTTGGCCAACAGGTGCAGCGCGGCCTGGAGCGTTGAGCGGGACGACCTCGGGGCAGACGTGAAGGCCGCAAGCGCGTCGTCGTCGAGCATCGCTGGCAGCGCGCGCAGGGCAGTGGTGTCGGACCACCCCGACATTTCTTGATGCGCGATGAACCGTCGCTGGAAGGCTCCCCAGTCGCCCCCGTCCGCCTTGAACACCGACAGCGCGGGCAATCGTTGCTGGAGAACTCGATCGTCGTCGTCGTCGTTGGAGCGATTTTCCCGCGCGCCGCTGTGGTTGTAGAAAATGTCGGCTCCCTCTGCAGGCGCAAAATGGAGAGCTCCGGCGCTCGCCGATGACGCGGGCTGCGCTGTGTGGAGACCCCTGGCCACGTGGTGTCCTCGTTTCCCGCCAAGCGGAGGCGGGCCCTCAAAAATGGCGCCAACTCCCAAACTTTTGGCGCGAAACGCCTTATGGCGGAACCCTCCAGCCGCGCCGCCTCTTCCAACCCCGCAGGCGTTCCTCCGGCCGCTGGAACGGAGATCTCCGCCAAGATTGCAGCGGCGGCGAGCAGCAACTCCGCCAGGCGGGAATGTGCGTCCTGCAGGCTGGTGTCGGAGGCGGGCGGAGCATCGGCCATTTCCGCGAAGTGCTGCATCGGCGGCAACTCCTCGTCCTCTCCTCCCGAGGGTGGTGTCACCGGTACGTCGTCGTCTCCCCGGTCTTGCACGTGGGAACGAGAAGTCTTCCTTGTGTCCATTCTCCTTGAAGACAGGTTTACTTCTGACGCCAGTTGTAAAGTAGTAACTCGGCAGGAGACGACTTCACGGGTAGCACACTCTTTATTTTCACCAACTTGTAGTTACACGGATGACTAACACCCTACTTCGTTACACGGGTGACCAACACCCACTTAGCTACACGGGTGACGGACACCCACTCAGCTACAACTTCGTTACACGGGTGACCAACACCCACTTAGCTACACGGGTGACCAACACCCACTCAGCTACACGGGTGACCAACACCCACTCAGCTACACGGGTGACTAACACCCACTCAGCTACACGGGTGACTAACACCCACTCAGCTACACGGGTGACTAACACCCACTCAGCTACACGGGTGACCAACACCCACTCAGCTACACGGGTGACTAACACCACTCAGCTGTACTGACACGGGCTCTTACGCCCCGTTGCCGTCCGGGACACACCCAGCCGGGGTGCCCGTCTCGGCTCTGGTACCACCGTCCCGACCCACACGGGCGTCGGACTACGGTCCCCCAGTCTCGGCTCCGAGCCACACAGGGCCCCTATCTCCTCCACCCCGTCTTCGGTCTTCAACTGGTTAACACTGACCACGAGTGCTCTCGCGCGTCCCCCTTTATACCCCTCCTGCGGACGTCGCTGAGAGTACCCACTTATCTGACCAATCACTGCGCACTCGCTACGATCCTCTCTTCCCAGCTTGTGTGAGCGCGCCTCACCACCGGCGCGCGCGTCCATGCCACGCCCACACTGCGTGCCCAACCCCGCGCCCGTGATCCATCACTGCCGGCGCACGTCAATACCACCACTACACATACAATGAAACAAGAAATGGTAATAAAGTACAAACAGAGCAATGTAATACAATACACTATTAGACATTGTAAAAAATAAATTAAAAGTCCATTCCATGTGTTAGTAAAAATTGAATATTTTAGGCAGGAAATGGCAGGAAATTAGGTTTCAAATTTAGATCTTTTTCTAGGTTGGGACCCCCAAACCCCCTGGAAGATTTGGTCCCCCCAATGTTGACTCCATCGCTACGAACTTGGTGCACTCTGCAGTATATGGGAACCTAAGAAGCCATTTTGTACTACATCTCACAACTCTAATAGCTACTGGTAACCAGGTGCGGTTTTTATATTTTAAGTGAATGCAACGGTGATCAGGGATTGTATACCCCGAGCCCCACGTGCACAGGAGAGTACGAGGCACGCTCCCAATTTAGATTTTGGCGGATTTTTTGCCGGTGAGCTGAATATTACATTAGCTCCAATAATATATAGCTGTTAAAATGGTATTACTTGAATGTAAATCGACTGACAGGAAACCCGGTAATGTTAATTGACTGTTGATTGAGTTATTGGTAGAGATGAAGATATGCACCATTAAGACATTGATATTAAAGTTGATTTCAATACATAAAATACTTATAATTGGGTCTAGAATATTAACACTGGTGCTCAATCCCATTTACAGAGAGATTGTGCTTTGTTGTTGGGACGTGGGGGTGTGTCTGGTCACGATTGCAGGTACGCGATGTTCACTAATTTTTGAGTTGTATTGTTTGCCGTTTTTGTTGGTAAATCTGATAAGATGACGTCGGCCTCGTGGAGAGTTATTTAATTATAATTACAAGTGTTAATTACTTGCTTATTTTGATCAATCGAACTCGAATCACTAGATATAACGGGTAGGAAGATGATTTGATTGTTTTGGTTATAAAAATGTTGTTTTTCGTAATAATTCATTACATTTGGTGTTGTGTTGCGTTGTGCTGTTCATTTCATGAGGCACAAAATGGCCGACTTAAGAGTTTGATTTTTACATTGAGCTCATGGGGTGAGCAGAATGTGTTTTTGCAAAGGTAAAGTTTTATAAAAAGAAAATGAATAATATATGTTTATTGTCAGTAAAATATAATTTCAATAATTAACATATTCATTTTTAAAAATATCAATAAACTCAGATTCTGGGGGAAAATCAGGCCAGCTCAAGTGCACTCCATCCCGCTAGTCTTCTATCTTCTTCTATATCTATATATACAAGAGAAATTTGTGTTTGTTCAAAATGTTTAGCATACTTTCCGACATGCAACAACTTTGAAATTTGGCATGTGGGTACTTTACAGACGGTACACCATGCAAAAATTATAAAAATAGACTTTTGTATTTTTGGGGGGGGGGCGCAATAATGCTTATATTTTGCACGGCAAGTGAGCTGTGACATCACATCTGTCATGTCACCCGCATGCGGAAGCGTAACGCAGTGGGCCTGCTGATGTCACGCATTCCCCCCCCAACCCTCCGCGAGTAAAGTGCCATACAAATGTGTTGCAGGTCTAAGGCGTTCTTGAAGCAGCATTGCTTTATTATTTCAGTCGTTTACTGCTGTACGCACCCTGAAAGTTGTGCGTGTCTGCTGCAAGCGCGTGTATGTATACATATGGACGCGTGCGCGTGTATGTATACCTATAGGCGCATGTGCGTATGGGGGAGCAGTAGTGTCGTGGTTAGCGTGCTGCGCTATGAACCTGGCGACCCGAGTTCGATTCCCGCTCGGTGACGATTATTTAAACCGGTCCTGGGCCTCCCTTAGGTCGACTCAGCCTCAAACGAGTAACTGGTGTGGTGTGTGAACATCGCCACTGGGGGGACAAAGGCAAAGCCGGGCGTGGTGAATGGAAGTCCCGGGCGAAGCCGGGTAGTAAAGCCAGTCTTCTATATATACAGTATAAACGCCTAACTTTATCTGTGATGAACGCTGCACTTCCCGTCGTTTTCATGCAGGGGGCGTGTAGGTTTGAACAACGGAGGCGCACGGACAGACGTTCGATTACGTTGGAATCGATCTGCTGAACGAGGCGATTCTGTGTTGATTCCCAGAATCGTCGACTTGGCCCCCACCGACACTTTGCCATTTGTTTTGCAATCACGACGACAATTTCGCATTATTATCACAAACAACAAGTCGCAGGGACAGACGTTCCATTACGTTGGTAAGCGCACAACTTTATCTTCCTATGATGAATATATAATAATAAAAGATACAACTTCTAAACGGAGCATCGGGTGCTTGCGGGAATGCGTTCTTCATGTGTCTTTTTTTTACTTTCCTGGCCAAAGGCCGGAAATGCTTTTGTGAGGGGGCGCCTGCAACGAGTTTAATTATAATTGATTGTCGAGGGAAACGAGATTTATAATTTAGTCATGCCATTGCTATGACAACGAACATACCAACGAAGAACCTTTTTGTATGTTTTGTCTTTGACCAAAATAGTTCGAGAGCAGCATCACATGCAGAGCTACTTGTACACAAACACAGCAGCAGGTATTCCGAAGATCGACAAACACATTCTGACTTAGATGAACTAAGTAGGTGAAGGTGTAGGGGTGTCAGGGAAGGATTCCCACCAATAGGAGGGTTAGTGGGAGGGTGATCGAGGAGATATAAGGGAGAACGGGGGGAAGAGGGGGCCTTTGGCGGGAACGAGATTGGGACGGCTGGGGACAGGTGTGGATGGGAAAAAGGAGTAAAAGACGAAACCCCTGCAATCTTGTGTCGGCTCTCCTTTACAAAGGAATGAACTGCGTCTATTTAGTTGTTTCCCCTCTTAGTTATTCGTTAACAGTACAGTTTGATTGTACATTTTGTTGTCACCAAGACATTGAATATTTAATACATTGTTTATCATCTTTACATTAAATTATGTTTAAGATCATATTTTTAAACGGCTGGTGAATGACCCCCTGATCTCGTGTCTTGTGACTCACCTTGCCAATGTATTGTTCTTTGCCAAACGCTTTTCTTGTGTTTGTCTTCTTTGACAGTCAAACAGAACTCTTCAAACTCACTTTTGAACAATATATGAAAAAAATTGTTTTCGTTGCAGGAATTCTCCATTTTCAGATTCTGCGTAACATACACAAAAACCTATTAGTCAAATGAGTTGACAGCATTCGATTGGTAGTTTGTGGTCAATTTACTCGAGTATTTAAGATTGTGATAATCATTGGCCGTGATCAATGTCCTGCTGATGAAGGCCTTAAACAGCCACCACTACCCATGATTCAGGGATGCAACAATTCGCCGAAGACATGACTCATTTGCTTGCTGCAATACCTGGGTGATCGTCCTCTCGGACGTATTTCACTCTTTGAATGCCACTCCATCGTTACGATGCCTGTCCATCTTGAACTGAGAAGGTCTTTGCCAAGATGGGCAGTTCACCAGCAATTATTCAATCAACGCTGATTCTACTAATTAGACAGTCTGTTGAAACCGGTCCTGAGTTTGCTTTTATTTGAATCAATGCTGCTGAAATGACTTTCTTTTTTATATAGAGATCTGCACATAATTCTTCCACCCACTTTTTAAAATCTCTGTCATTAGTTATTTTCACGCTTTCTCCTTAAGTTTAGCATTTCTCAATTGGATCATCAACTGTGAAGAATAATTATCATCACCATAATCGCCATGACCAAACTCTGCACAATGCTACCCTATTGTTTGTATTACTGGGGCTCACCAAATTATATTCACAAGTATGTGTGTTAATAATCCCTCTTCCTTGGAATCAGAATATATATTTATACTGGAGGAATCAGATGAGCTATAAAGCTATGTTACAACAACAATTAATACAAACATTCGATAAGAGTGCAAAGTATAGGAAAGGTGAAAACATCATTTAATAACGTATCCAAATAAAACTAAACTTTTGTTTAATCTCGTCAGGTAATTACGTTGTAGAACCAATGTAATTACCAGCGAAATGTACTGAAATTGAAATGTTGTGGATTTACTATCCAACACATCAGTGGGCTGAAGTAGTAACTAATTGGCTGTATCGGGTCGTGGAGGGTTACGACACATTTATACTTATTTGATCTAACCCGAAAACCTGTATTATGATTAATATCGGTCGTGAAAGTCTACGTGCTAAATTGTCAGTTAAAGCCCACTGAGCTATTAACTTATTTACAGAAGCGACCTGGCCACAAATGACAGCTCAACAAAGTGGCTTATCACAAGGACATTTATAGCATCAAAATAATCTAAATAATCTAAATACACGTTTGTACAATGTAGAGGTGAAAACCCGAGGACCTGGAGATAAAATCCACGCGACCACGGGCACAAAATGCAATATCCAAATATACAGCAGATGTCAGGGTCAGGATCGAACTGACCTGCTGCATATCAGGCTGTCCAAACATGGCAGTGAGATAAGAACGTACATGGTGCCCAATAATGTATTTACTAATTTTATTATTTTTACTTGAGCCAGGTAAGGCCTACTGAGCTATGTAGCTCTTTTTCAAATGCAATCCGGCGAGCATAAACGATAGCTCAACAAAGTGGCTTATCACGTGGAAATTTATAGCAGCTTTATAGCAGCAGCTAAATACTCTAAACGCATGTTTTTAAATGTGGAGTGAAAAACGGGCGGACCAAGAGAAAAATCCACACGACCACGGGGAAACATGCAAATTCCAAATATACAAGCCTCAGGGTTGAAATCAAACCCACGACCTTCTGTATACCAGGCGAGGTAGTTAACATCTCCCAGCCACCCTGGCACCCCTGTATGTGGTGGAGCCAGGGGACCAAACCCCACCCCGTTGTATCGATAACGAAAATTGCGCCTCCAGACATAACAGGCAAAAGCTACGGCTGGCCATGTGAAATGTCTGAACACTTTCTGGGAGGAGATGCTGCTGTTCCTCTGCTGGGAGCTGGACCACGACTACCTGGGCCTCTGACAGAGAACTGAACCGAAAACTAGAGTAAAGAACCGGCTGTAACATAATTGTTTCAGAAACTAAAATTAAACTTTTTTACTGCAGAATGAAATCCCCCACAAAACAGGCGTAAAATAAATGAGTATTGCGCTTTGTAGCTTGGATATTAAACACTTTGGGGAAAAAGATGCAATTTCTCTCAGCCAATGACGCTACAAGGCACATAAATCATAACACTAGTCACTCAGTGAAACATCTCATACGCAGCACTACACGAGTCTGCATGCAGTCAACATAAGGGCTGAAGGAGAGAGGGTTTCATTCACACTCAGCGATACACACCGTTAACAACGTATGGTGCGTAAAAAGTTCAGCATAAGTCACATCGACAAATGCGCACAAATCTATAGAGGGCTAGACGATAACCTTTGCACCATTTAACAATACACATTTTATTTTAAGGGGTTAACTTTATCGTTAATTACAGGCGAATACACATTCAAATTGTCATTAAAGCGTACTCGAGGAATGCTGGGGAACGTTATTGTCACGATGTTGTTTTACTTATCGGGTTTGTATTCATGCACATTGCAAGAAAATGAACGCGGTATGCAACCACAGTTTTGTACTTTAACCACAGTTTTAGTGCCTAACATGTAGGAAACACTGCAGTTTACTTCTGAAAGTTAAATGTTACTCTTAAATATATAGAAAAGTGTTTTATGTCATCAGAAAAATGTGCGGAGAAATGCAATTAATGTATTGTATGTATGTTGAACTTCTTTCGCACCGTATGTAAGCCCACCGTGCTAATAACAATCCTGTGTTAATTGCATTATCTTGCCGATTTTGCAGAATGTAAAATACATTATCTAAATCTTCAGTTGAAGCTTTCGTGACTGCATGAATCCATACTCTTTGGTTCTTTCGGTAAAGTCACAACCATCCTGCCCGCACAAAAAAGCAGCCTTCCGCCTGGAATGCAGCACCCTCCAGCGCAAGCTTCGAGAGATTCAGAACGAGTGGTGGACCAACCTCGCATTAAGAACTCAGGTTTGCGCTGATACTGGCGACTACAGGGGATTCTACGAAGCTCTAAAAGCGGTATATGGCCCCTCGTACCAAATCCTGAGCCACATGCGGAGTGCAGACAGGAAAGAACTGCTCACCGAAAAGGACTCACTCCTGAACCGCTGGTCTGAGCACTTCTACACGCTCTTCAATGCTAGCCACTCAGTCCAAGAACCAGCGATTGACCGCATCCCACAACAACCAGTGAAACCCGAAATGGATATGGCACCAACATTACAAGAGACTGAGGAAGCCATCAAACAGCTGAAGAGTGGTAAAGCTGCAGGAGTTGATGGCATCACTCCTGAAGTATGGAAGAACGGAGGCCCAGCACTGCACACCAAACTCCATGAATTCTTCGTCTGCTGCTGGGAGCAGGGTAAACTCCCTCAAGACCTCAAAGATACAGTCATCATCACCCTGTACATTGTACAAGAACAAAGGGAGAAATCAGACTGTTCCAATTATCGTGACATAACACTTCTGTCCGTCGCCGGCAAAATCCTCGCAAGAGTACTGTTGAATAGACTTGTACCCGCAATAGCTGAAGATCACCTCCCAGAGACCCAGTGTGGCTTCAGAGCCAACCGGGGAACCACAGACATGGTGTTTGTCCTGAGGCAGATTCAGGAGAAGTGCCGGGAGCAAAACAAAGTGCTGTACGTCACCTTTGTGGACCTGACAAAAGCGTTTGACACCGTGAGCAGGCAGGGACTTTGTAAAATCCTGGAAAAGCTAGGCTGCCCACCGAAATTCCTCACCATGATCGTCCAGCTTCATGAAGACCAGCTTGGACAAGTCAGACATAGCAACGATCTCTCGCAGCCCTTCCCTATTGCAAATGGCATGAAACAGGGCTGTGTTCTTGCACCCACGCTTTTCACCATTTTGTTCAGCATGATGCTCCAGCAGGCCACAGAGGACCTCGACGACGCTGATGGCGTATACATCAGTTTTCATCTCGACGGGAGCGTGTTCAACCTGAGGCGTTTGCAGGCCCACACAAAGACCATGGAGCAACTGATCAGGGAGCTGCTGTTTGTTGACGATGCCGCCCTCCTTGCTCACACAGAGGCAGCTATGCAGTGAATTACGTCCTGTTTCGCAAAAACTGCTCAGATCTTCGGTCTTGAAGTCAGTCTGAGGAAGACTGAAGTTCTTCATCAGCCCACACCCCATGAGGAGCACCATCCACCAAGCATCTTCATTGAACAAACAGAACTGAAAGCTGTCCACCAGTTCAGCTACTTGAGGTGCGTGATCTTGTCTGACGCCAAGATCGACCACAAAGTCTCCAACAGGCTGGCCAAGGCAAACAGTGCAATTCGGCAGACTATACAAACGTGTCTGGAACAACAGCAACCTTAAAAGAGACACAAAGGTCAACGTCTACAAAGCTGTTGTGCTGACCACTCTCCTGTATGGCGCTGAGTCCTGGGTCACGTACCGTCGTCACCTGAGTCTCCTCGAGCGTTTCCATCAGCGCTGCCTCCGCACAATCTTCAATATTCACTGGAGCGACTTTGTCGCCAACACTGAAGTCCTCGAGTCAGCGGAGGTCACCAGCATCAAGGCCATGGTCCTCAAGATACAGCTTCGCTGGGCAGGGCACATCGCCAGGATGGAGAACCACCGCTTACCTAAGATTGTGCTGTATGGGGAACTGTCCTCTGGCCATCGCGACATAGGGGCACCACAAAAGCGATACAAAGACTCCCTGAAGAAGTCCCTCACTGCTTGCTGCATCGATCACCGTCAGTGGGCAACACAAGCAGCTGATCGCAACTCCTGGTGGCACACAGTCCACCAGGCCACCTCCTTCTTCGAAGATACCCGCAGGGACCGTATGGAGGACAAAAGGAGAAGGAGGAAGAACCGTGATCCCTCAGCACCCATCCCAGATCAGACCTATACTTTCAGCCGTTGTGGCAGGACCTGCCTGTCCCGCATAGGCCTCGTCAGCCACCAGCGTGCCTGCAGAAGACGTGGACGTCCTACCTAGATCTTCGTTCGCGAAGCCAAGCCATGAGTGAGAATGATGAAATACAAAGAAAGGGGAATCCTCTCTTACCTTTGCACAGAGAAGAGAGCCGGGATATGCTCTCAGTTGCTATTTCCCAACTAAACTGCATGTTCACGTGGCAGGGGGGGGGGGGGGCTTGAATTTTTGACATAGGGCGAAGCAACGGGGAGTAAGGAAAAGCAGGAGATGCTGTAGGGCCCGAGGGACAGAGGCCCATGCAAGTGAAGCAGGGGGCCTCTCGGCTGTTTTCAATCTGGAACAGGCCGGGTCTGCGACGTCAGAGCCTGGGCGGCATCCGTCCTTCGGGCAGTGCACCCTCTCTTTGGCCTCGGCCGTTGGATGGGGCCTGCCTTGCCTGGGGGCTGTTGTATGTTGGAGCTGGCTGCAATCCCCCTCCACTCTTCGGTGGTAGAACTGCCCCCTGCCCCAAGCCGAGAAAATGGCTTTCTCTTCCCTGCCAGTCTCTGCGCCTCGTTCATCAGACTAGGAGTTATGATGAGTGTGGTCATGTCTCCTTTCCCACACCTCTTTTGCCTCCCTGTTCTGTCCCTCTCATGTCTCTGTATCTCCTGTTGGTGGTTTGAGCATGGATGGTAGTCAGTAATGTAGGTCTGGTTTACCCCCCTGTTAAGGGTTGTTTTTGAAAGTGAACAAAGTCTGGCCTCGAAGGCTGCACTCTGGTCTTACCGGGAGTCTTTGGAGGGTTTTTTTTCTGGATTTTCATGGAAACTCTGACATGGTAATATGTTAGCGCCCTCAAGTAATTAGAACATTTAGCCACAAGCTCGAGTGTAAGGAGTGAGAGTTTGGAGCCAGCGGATCCCTGCCCCTGCAGAGTTTGTTGTGGGGTGTGCGTGCAGAGAGTTTGGAGGGAGGAGGGGGCACGTTTGGTGTTGACCCCTTCCCCTTCGGGATGGACGGGATTCAGTAACCGCCCTGCGGATTTCTGAGGAGGCCAAGCACATTTGTCACGTGTAGGCTCCCCTCACTTTTGTCTCTTATCCACCCCCCACCCTATATAATGACCGATACTCCTGCTCATTGTCCCCATGTGTGTAGGGCAGCGAGCCAAATGTCCTCTCCATCGATGGACTCAGGAGTTTTGAGGCCGGGGCTCAGTCCACCGAGTTTTTGTACACCCCCCACCCTCTCCGGTACTTCTCGTGGTTTGTGCCTTGTAATGAGCTCTTTTTTTGTTGCAAGAAAACAAAACAAATTCGCCAAAAAAACTGCAAATACATTAACCTCTAAGTAACACTCCCTGCTCCCTTGTGGGTGGACATTGATGATACACCCACTAATAAGGCCCCAAACTATAAATTAACAGGTGTTATAGATTGCTACAGGGCTACATTATGGGTAACAGATGGCGCAAATCCATTTGTAATATACTACGGTGAATTTTAAAATAACAACGACCCACATGGCATGGGGAGGCCCTCATTCAGCAGTGGATTGACAAAAGTGCAATACTATACCCGACACCTTCATGGATCTCCTGTAGAGTACTGAACGACTGTGATTAATGCCGAGACAAGGGAAGCGTTGCTCACCTCTGGCTGTATTCTCTTCACCTGTATGTCACAGCTCAGCGAGTACCTTTCATCCACAGTAAGGCTTTCATGACATTTTGTAGGAATCTGGAAATATTCATACTTTTCTTTTTCAGCTTCTTCCTAATTCTCTGAAAACGACAGATTAGAGATCCGATTCATTGTGTTCTTGGCATCGTGTCACGAGATGAAGCACAGATTTGGAAATCTCACAGAGCAGTGCAACCCCGGTGTTAGAAAACGGTTTCAATGAAGGGGATATCACAGAGCTACCTCTGAGATCCCTGCTAGTGACCTGGTCCATACAGTAGGGGGCAGCACTTTTTCATCCGCTCTGCCATGGCAGCCAGCCCGATATTTGTAATTCTCAAAGCTGGAATATTGATACATATAATGACAAATCAATTCTATTACTTTTCATACCATCAACTCGTTGCACAAAAGTATGCCGTTTAATCACAAGCTGCCTGGATTTGAAACCTGGACCTCTGCTGTGATAATAGGTTACAAAATAATAGCATAAGTGCAAATACAATAAGAATTAATTATTGGTGTGGTGTTGTATTTTAAATAAACACGGACATTGAGAAAGGAAGATATCAAAAGTGTGGAGAGTTTCAAAACATTGGGCTTTAAATAGAGAACTCATCAGGACAAAGAGGAACGGTGATGAAGGGCTTCCACAGGAGATAAGAAATCTGATCATGACCAGTCTAAGAAGGCAGCATATAACTGGAGGTGAAATATTGCTGAAGGAAGCTCCAAAGGGGAGGATGATTGGAGGAAAGACCTAGAGGCAGAAACAGAGCAACAGAATTCTTTCAAACACTGATAGTGCCTCTATAAGCAAGGGACATCAAAAGACGCGGTTGCTGCTANTTTTTGTTGGCGCAATAGACCTTTAAATACTTATTGTGGCGCTACAGGTGCTTCTGAAGGCAGAACCAGTGCCACTATTTAATTGCATGGCTTTCCCTCTTGTTTCTCACCTCGCGAATTCCAACTATGTTTAAATTTATTTTAATTATTTCTCCAGTTTTACAACGTTAATTCGCCATATGCAGTCAGAGTATAGTCTGCAGCAAAGACCAAAGGCATTCTGTTCACACCCAGTCATTCTTTGCACTTCCTGCTCTGGCATCTTCAAAAGTGATGCTATATCGTAATAATGTGTACGTGCACCCCCCCCACTCCATCAAAATAGCTTCACTTATCCCAGGGTTCTAAATTGGCGGCCCGCAGGCATGAAGGATCTGAGACTAGTCTGCCAAGTTATGCTATGCTGAGACATATATGTATATATCAATGAAACAAACGCGAGACAAACAGGGAAAAGAGATGAGAAATCTGTCAAGAGATAACATTTACGAAAATGAAACTATTACGAAACTATTTTTGTTTTCCAGGTAAGGCCTAATGAACTATGTTACTCTTTTCATACGCGATCTGGCCACAAATGATAGCTCAACTAAGTCGCTTATCAAGTGGAATTATTTGGCAGCCAAATAATCTGTACGCATTTTTCTAAAAAAAAGTGTATCTCACTAATTAGTGAGATGAACAAGATAGACACAAGAGATCAGCCATGGAGACAGGAAAAAGTGCAGATTAAAGGCGAGTTAATGCCACGAAGTCCCTGTTGTCATTAAAAATGACATCATGTCGCCTGGCAGCGCATGCTAATCTTAAGTTTCGGTCCACGGGATACAGCGGTTGAGGAGTCCCGACTTACATCGATGTTGGCAATGTCATCGGGGATGAGGTGAACCTCGAGCTTCAGGAGGGCACCCGGAACTTTGAACACGAGCACGACCGCTTTGACTCGGTATGGGATCCCCAGAACTGCAGGATCAACGCAAATAGCGAGAGTGACTGGATCTCAACCCTCGCGTGTGTTGCCGAAACCTCGCTTGGATGCTTGAGGTTGATGTTGCCGTCCTTCGAATGAAACATTTTTATCTTGGACAGGTCCTTCCAGTCTGCAACAAGAATAATGTATTGCGGCTTAATGTAGTGTCAAAATGTAACCACAACTCAAGATATACAGAAATAGTGGGTACATTTATGTTGTGCGAGGCTGTGGGTCTCTGTGGGTCTGTGGAATTCTATGGGTAACTGTTAAGAAATAAACATTAATTTTACCCTTTCCTGTTCTCATGACGTACGTATAAATCATCAGTTTTCCGATTCCATTCTGATGACATACGTGTAAATCATCCAAACGAAATCGGAAGAAAAATAAAATGAAGTTACTTTATTGGTACCGAGGCTCCCACTCAGCAATGTGGGAGGGCGTGTAGCACAGTTTGGCGCCAGCTATCATAAACTGAGGTCGTGTCGCTACGCTTTCATTCTTTTTAAAAACGACGCTATGATTATCTAAATAAAATGTACGCTGAGCCACTTGCGTGTTCCGAGATGTGTAATGTTTAACCCTCTCCGCTTGTGAATTAAATTAACCCAAAAATTATGACTCAATGAATGGTGAGCTTTGTTATTGTGCATTCAATTAACTCAAAGAATTATGACTCAATGAATGGTGAGCTGTGTTATTGTATCAAGCGTACGTTCCACATCGAGGTAATGTGGGATCCTTAGGGCATGAAGGCTGTCGTTGTCGCAGCTGATGTCAAAAGCAGAGCTTATGGGAATGAACTGTTCTCTGTGAAGCTCAGCAGGGAACTCTTTCCAGGTGTAGTGAACCTGTCCGGCTCCACTCATCTCAAAGATGATATCAGTGGCTTGGCAGCGATATGTGCCACTTGATACAGCAATGAACCTGTGAGGAAAACATAGGGAATGTTAAATAATTTACTTTTTTAGTACACACCCTCTTTCATGATTTTTAATCCAGTCTGTCTTCAATAACTGCCCCAGTTACACCAACAGATATCTTAAATTATCGAAAAACTTTTAATTGGCTGCCTAAATAACATTGAGACCTCTTTTGCCAGTAGCAAGATATAGTAATAGGTTTTTACCCTTTTATCTGGCAGCAAAACTGACACCTTTATACAAGGGATCCTGTTTGCAATAACCACAACACTTGCAGTCAAATTGCAAACAAAAAGAGACAACTCTGATAATGATATGCACTGTCCTTGAAATTGATTGGTCCACACCCGAGACAGCTTTTCTTAGAGCCTAGTCTCACATGGTGTTGGACCAGATGACGCCAAAAGGCGCCTAAATGTTGACCATCTTGATTTTGTTTCAAAACCTTGGTCTGCCCAGTCACATTCTACCATGTATGAAGGTGGTGACTGGATCTGGCGTGAGTCGTGTGGATTGGGGTCATACTGGGGTAACAGTGTAATTGTTATAGAAGACGTGGATATTTTAGATCACAGTCTCGTTACATGAAAGTGGGATTACCGATTAATTATTCGCCCACCCATCAAAACAAAATCATTCAGAGAGTGGAAATGACTGGACCATGATGCAATCTAGATTTAAAGTTTTCGTGACTGCAGGGATCCATACTCTGGTTCTTTCGGTAAACTCACGTAGGTATAAACAAAATAAATTAAATCACGACGTTTCGGGCGCAACACAAGTGCCCGTCATCAGGTGGGACCACAGCAAGAAACAATTGCTGAAGTGGGCAAAAGGGGCTGCTTGTAACAAGAGGCTATATAAGTAAGAGAGGGGGGAAGGAGCCAGCGAGGAGAGATAGAGAGGGTGGGGTGTGGGGTAGGGGAGTGGAGCAGTGCAAGCTCCAACACCAAGTACGACAATTCCGGGGCTGGGAAGTGTAAGCTCCAACACGACTACGACAAAATGCTGGGGCTGGGATGTGAGCGGGGCTGGGGGGTAGGAAGCTGAAGAAACTGATGATGCAGATATGAAGGCAAACTATAAAGCAGTTAAGGTTTTACCTGGTTAATAACATCCTTCCAATGATTGCTCAATTTGTATCCATCTTCTCGGTTGAAGTTATGTCTATGTTTATATATCTGGATGGCTTCATGAACAAACCTTTGATAGTAGCCCAAAGATTAGCAGAGCACCTTGGTCTCGGAAAAAAAACAATATCATGAGAGCCCACAGCGTTATAGCAATGGTCAGCCACGGCGGAGGTATTAGTTCTGCCGTGTTTCAGATCTGCCTTGTGCTCGCGAACACGGTCTAACTTGAAGGCAAACCAGTCTCTGGTCTGCCATCTGGGTTTGATCAACCTGGAACCAATGCAAAACTCGAGACTCTGGCACCAATGTCGGTGACAGAGGTGTCGATGTTCATCACATGACTGCCAAATAAGACATCGCCACTTGACTACATCCACACGTTATTTCTAAAATCATGCTCGGACATGCTTGCACTGCTGATCGTACAGCTGGCAAGTATTTTGTTTAGCGAGTGCTGTTTCCCAGACCAGTTCTAAATGGCACAGGTGACACTGCTCCTGATAAAAAGTGTTGGCTTGAGCCGTAGTGACTCTGAAAACTATCACCCAATCTCAAACCTGTGTGGCTAAGGTCAAGGTTCGGTGTATTGGATATGGTACTGGGGTGGATTGAGTCATACCTACATGCCGATCACAGTTCATTAAGCTGGGTGATGAACATTCATTGCCTATGTCGTGCCTCGTTAGTGTACCACAGGGGTCCATCCTCAGGCCCTTCCTATTTTCATCATACGTCTCTCCGATCGGTGATGTCATCTCATCGCATGACAACAAGTCCCATAAATATGCCATTGATACACAATTGTACACCACAATGAAGTCACAGTTAAATATGGAGAGCCTCGGTAACCTCGAAGCTGGCACGCGTGCGGTGCACATGTTTTGCAATACACAAAATGCTGATTAATCCAGATACATAGGAGGTTCTGCTGGTTGGCACTCAGGCCTAGGCGACGAAAATTATGGAGAATCAGACCAGAATCTGTCCCTTGATCACTACGTGCAGAATCTAGTCAGGTCCTGCAATTTTCATATCAGGGCTTTGCAACACATTCGACTACTATTGAGTCGTTATGTAGCCAAAACAGTGGCGTGTAGCTCTATTAGTATTGCAACTCGTTACTCTACAGGACGTCTGGCAAAAAACATTACCAAGCTGCAGCGTTCACAAAATCCTTTGGCATGTTTTGTGACGGGTACTGCAAGATCTGATCATGTCCATCTAGTGCTCACCGAGCTGCATTGGCTTCCGGTTGCTGAACGAATACATAATATGGTCGCACTCATTAAACACAAAGTGCTTGCCACAAATGAACCACAATACCTTGCTGATCTCGTCAAAAAGCATAAACCATGACGCGAACTCTGGTCATCCTCGCAGCGGCTTTTGGCAATCCATCGAGCAAAGATGGTCACTGCATTGCACGCTATCAGATTTGCTTCTGTGACTGTCTGGAATGCCCTTTTTATTAGAAAGCCACTGGAGCAATGCACTTTTAAATCTAGACTGAAAACTGATTTCTTCAGAATGCTTTTAGTGTTTAGTTTGTTGTACTTCCTCCGCACCTACATACATACAATTGGCTGGGAGGTATAAAAGGCCAAGTCGGCTCAGTTGGGAGACAGCCTTGGACCAGAGAGGTGCCAGCATTTAGAACTGGGCAGCACAGCCGACCAGCAGCGTTTCAGGAGAACATCGGGCAGCCAGGAGAAGCAATACGCAGTAGTGAGACATTGGCCCTCTGGCGAGGACCAGTCCCTAAGGCTGGTAGTGTATCCTTCACATTCACTGTAGGAAGAAGTTTGAGTTCATTCGTGGGTGCAGGGAGAGCCTAATAGGGTTCTCAATGTATTTACAGGGTGCTTGGTGGGGAAGCCTGTTGAGCACAGGTCAATGGTGCAAAGGTGAGGAGAGTGTGGGAGCAGAAAGTCGCGATAAATTCTTCTGAGGGCCTGCTTTGGTGTGCCATGCCACACAGCAATTTTAGGGGGGGGAAGCATGGCAAAAGTCCCGTGACCTCGCATTGCGGTTGCACTCATGATCCTGCATGTGTGCCGTGTAGGGTGTCAATGAGTCATGAATGCAAAGCACTGAGTATCGGCGTGCGAGTCATATAAGCACCGACACGTGGTGAAAAATGAACACACCAAGTCGTGCGAGTGAAGGGGTGTGTGAGACCATGTGAGGGATGACTTCGTGTGGTGTGGTACAGATTGTGCCGATACACTGCCCGTACTGGTAAAGTGGGAAATTTCTTTGGGTTGAGTAAAAGATTAAAGACAATTTTGCCTCCAATCCAGTCTCGCCTAAGAGTTTCTTACGTGGCATTCACCTCCACACATTGTCCAAGGTACATGCCCTAAACCACCCCGATTCATTCTTGGTCACAGGATGTCGTGACTAAGTATGAAATCCGACAAGAGAAGGAAAACATAAATGGAGACGTTACCAAAAGAAGGTAAAAGAAGCATCGGAAGACCGTGGAAGCATTGACGGGATTAAATTAATTTCTGGATAAGATCAACTGAAGAAAGGAACGCCTTTGCCTAGCAGTCAGAAGTTACATGTTAACAAACATTTGGAAGTTTCCTGGAATCATATTGTCAACCCACTAGCTGGAAGGTGCAACTTCCATCACACCGGTCCGTGATGACTTCCTATTGAAGACAAGCTAAGGTTTTTCCATTAGAATCAGGCAATCTAATTCCTAATTTCACCATTTGGGCTTTATGTCCATCTCCCAGATTAATTTTTGTAAAGGGTTTTAATAACTTTAATGTATATGTTGGCTGTTAACTAGAATGCCAAATTTACCAATCCTCTTGTCTCTACACATGACCAACCTTTGCATTCAAGTTACACATTGGGAAGTGTTAAAGACCATGCATTGCATGTAGCAATGGTCAAATAAAAAATGCATTCTGTTCATACCCAGTCTCCTGACATCGATTTAATTTACATCAACATTACATCATGCCTCTTTAACATTAATAGATATCTGATTAAATATGTAGTGCTGGAACCGACACGACAGCTTCTTGTCTTTCCTCGTTTCTTTATTCGTTTCTTTATTCACGTATATACTTCCACATCTCTCCCGTCAACACCGCTCAATATTCCTCCGCTCGCTGCGCTCGGCTGGCCTCGCTCGCCTCTGCTCTCCGTCGACTCTCCTCTCCGCTCTTTCTCTCTTCCAGCTCGGCTGCTCTTTATCAACTCCGCCGTCCCACTCCGTCGTAACCAACTCCGTTCTCCTTCCACACCCAGCCGCTTCCTACTCTCCGTCGTCTCTCTCTAATGATTGTGCTACTCCGCTGCTACCCTACACTATACTCACTCTATCCACTGCTACCCTACGCTGTACTCACTCTATCCACTGCTACCCTACGCTGTACTCCATCCGCTGCTCCGTCTCTCCATCTGTCTGTCTCTGCTCCCAGGCACCAACTCCCATCTCACTCCACAATCCCTCACTTTATCCCTGAACCAATTACCCCTAATTAATTAGGTCATCCCCCGCGACGCCACTCACCCCCAGCCCCAGTGCCACGTGGCGTTGTTTTTCCAGACACGCCGGCGCCAATCTCAGACAACAGCCCCTCTTATCCAATCAACGCCCTGCATTCTTAATTACCCCCGGCCACCTGCGGCCCCCTTAACTATCACGCCACCTTAATTTGGACAACAGCGGCCAGCCAATAAGCGCCCTGTGTCCTCATTCGCCCTCACTGTCCGCCGCGCGTATACCAACCCAGCGCATGACGCGTATTTCAAGCACTACAAATATAAAGCATTGGTCTTAAAAAGTAGAGACAATGTGTACTCACGAATACGTGTCACCAGCAAAGTGAGGTGCCACCAAGAAGTCACCATCTTCAATCGTGACTGCTTGTGGAGACATCTTTAAATGTAACAACATGGTGGCAACCAGATGACATTGGTGAAAACATCATGTTGAATTTACTAATGGCATTTCGTGTTAAACGTCTGTTAAATAATGACAATGTACAACCCCTTTGTCAATCCACCGCTTGATGAGGCCTCTCCACACCATGTCGGTCATGGGTGTTGCGTGACCACACTTCAATGTGCTGATCAGTGCGGTTTTGATGTGACGAATGGGGAGCAGGAAGGAGCAGTTCTAGTTTTCAACTAAAACTAAACTGTTTGATTTTAGCCATGGAGCTATATAGTTATATTTCAGAAGCGACATGGCCACAAATAATAGCTCAACTAAGTTGCTTATTGTGGAAATTTATAGCAGGCAAATAACGTGCGTTTTGTAATTAGACTTTTATTGACATACGTGAGGTAATTTTCGGAATGACGCCTCATCTGGCAGTCGGGGTACTATAACGAGTGTGCTATCTCGCCGCGTGTCCACCAGCGCGCTCTTCCCTTTGTCTCCACAATGCAACTCCGGCGTCGTTACAGGTGTAGGGAACTAAATGGAGAATAAACGTTAAACATAGCTACTAAAGATTTACAAGATAGAAAGAACACAGGTGCTGAGAGCAATTAGAAAGAGAGCAGGTTGTGAAGGGATAATTAAGAACACAGGTGGCCGGATGTCTAACATCCGGAGAGGAAGGGGCACGGGTGGTGANGGGGTTTAATTAATGAGAGGGGACTGTAGCAAGAGAACACAGGTGGTTACGAATTAAGGACCGAGAGGGAGATATAGAAGGGGAGCGTCGCTGGCAATAGGCCTATGGATATATGCTAGGATAATATAGGCGATGATGTCTGCGAGTGTGAGTGCAATCCCCTAACCCCCTCCTTTACCAATATTTATAATGGGGAAATTGCTATTGATTTTGAGATACGTGCATTTTTCCAGGATCGCATCGATTGCCTATGCCCAGGGGTGCCTGTATTGTGTTTGTTGTTAACTGGCCAGATGGGATTTTTCTTTTGGCCAGCATTGGCAAGAGGACCATTCGTGTCTGAATGGATCTGGGGAAGGCGAGGTGCAACTGGCTAGCAGTGAAGTCCAGCGAAGCGTGGCTTCGTGTGCAGGGGCACACAACCCAATCTGTCGGTTAAATACTCTCTTTGTGATAAGCCTACCCGAATTTGCACAATACTCTCCTGTTCTTCGTACTCGGTGTTTTGAAGTGTGTGGGANGGGGTCTCGGCACTTTGGCTGGATGGGAGGGGGGTGGTAGTGAATTATTGCATAGGCTGAGGTTAGGACCTGCAAGCACTGTAGTTCTTCATGTGTGTGGAAGCATAGCTGTTAACCCATACGGTTTACCCGTTATTGTACAGGGAAATTGAGTTTTCAGGTTCATCCGGAATACAACCGTTTCAATACGGGCAACAATAATAATTTTCTTATTTGTGTTTCTCCCTTGTGATGGGACTTTGTAGGATGAACGTTGAGATTTAAAGGGGCACGGGGTGACCAATAAGGTTTGAATTTGTATTTAATAAATCAGGCACTGATAATGGATTCACAGGTATAAGTAAGTATTACACTTGATGTTTTATTGCTTTAATTTTTAAATTCCATTAAAAAAAGTTATTGAAGAGTGGAACATTTTGGGGCTAAAATGTAGCTCAGCTTTTACTATGGAAGTCAATGGGAAAACGATTATCGTTTAACGAGTTTCCGCTTAACGAGCAATTTTCGCGCAAAGTTGATCACGCGTTACGCGAGACAGACTTGTACTGTCAACTTATTGGGAGGGAATAATAATTATAGGACGCGGTGTGGTTGTGAGAGCAGAGCATGAGTGCAACTGTCTACCATTTAACTGTGGTGTGTGACCACTTACACATCGATGGACAGGTATGGAAGCATTCAACATTCATAGGTTTAGAGTGGCGATGAGAGGGCAGGGGCTAATATGACATCTCATTACTGTTCGTATTACAAACTTAGTGTTATAAACTATTCACATTATTGGATTGTTTGAACAAGGAAAATGTTCAGTTGGCCATCAGACCATAGCAATGCTCATTTAGTCGGGTCAAGTTTAAACTTGGTAACATTGCAGTTGGGTTTTAACTGGAGGTGTGATGCCTGTAGCATCACACGACAATCTTCTTTAACTTGTAGAGAGTGCAAATAGACCGACCCTGTTGTGCATCTTGTGATTCAAGAGCCGAATGGCTCACAGGGCTATACCAAATAAATGAACTTGAACTTGAACCGCCCCACGCCATAACCACTCTGCTGAAATAACCTGTAACTCCCATTTGGGAGACTCCCATGAGAGTGCACCCGAGCGTACTTGTCAACTTATTGGTGTTATAGTGGGGAATCTGCATGCGTAGGCGTTATAACAGGGTATGTGCACGTGCATGCGTCGTAGCAGGGTGTGTACACATGCCAATGGTAATGATGATGCAGAACATGCAGCGGTCTCCTCGGGGTGACAGGCGACTTCCTGGCGCTCTCTGAGCTCCTCGCTCTTGTCTGCACACAGGGTCATTGGGTCAGAGGGCAGGTCGCATGTCAGTTCTAAATCGTACATCTGGAGGTTATTATCCACAAGCCTTAGCTTGAAAAGTTATAAAATGGGATTTACCACCAACTCATAGGAATATTTTCAAACATCATGGTAGTAAACGTTAACCTGATAGAATGCATTAGCTCAGGTCAAAAGGTTTAATATGACTATTTTGTATATTTTAATTATCAATTACTATTACGTCATACGGTCTGGGATAAGCAGGTAAAACGTAATGACAATGCAAGGAGTGACCCAGGGAATTTCTGAGTAGCAAGGGAGAACCCGAGAGAAAATACAGGGCAAATAGACAAGAATATCCCTTGCCGTTTCACTCTCTGAATTAAACAAACCCTGGTGCTTGACTTAAAGCTTTCGTGACTGCAGGAATTCATATTCTTTGGGTCTTTTGGTAAAGTCACGTAAATAGAACAATAAAAAAATACAAATTTAAATAATGTGAATAAAAATATCATTTTTATTTTCGTAATTGTATTGTTCTATCTACGTGACTTTACCGAAAGACCACAAAATATGAAACCATGGTGCCTAGAAAGTTGAAACGTTCAAATGCCAACCATTCATATATATGAACATTCTTAAGCGTCCTGGCATTAAACATTAACTTTGGTGATAGAATATATTGTTACATGACAATACAGCAAATAGTTAGGAGGTTTTGAATACGACTAGTTGCATGTTTTATTAACATCCACCTATCTATACATAAGTGCAATCAGATCTGGGTTAGGCATATAATCTTGATAACGAATTATGTAAATGTTGTATTGAAGTCTAGATTTGAAGCTTTCGTGACTGCAAGGATTCATATTCGTAGGTTTTCGGTAAAGTCACGTAGGTAAAAAATTAAAATTAAAATTAATAAAAGTAAAATAAAATAAAAATCACGACGTTTCGGAGGCAACACAAGCTTCCGTCTTCAGGCTGGCTACCATCAAAGGTTTGTACACGAAGCCATACAAATATACAAACACAGACATAATTTCAACCGTGATGATGGTTACAAACTGAGTAATCATTGGAAAGATGTGATTAACCAGGCAAAAAAGATTTAACTACACTTATTTGGACCATCTTATTTGACAGACAACTATTACAGGTTACTGATAGACAGCCAGTTCTGTTTTACCAGGTTTAGCTTTCTTTTTTCACACATTTTTGTTATGTAGGCCAGGCTTAGTCACAAACCGAACCTCTCCATAATAAAGGCTCAGTCTTTTGTTATGTAGCCTATTACCATCTACATGGCAGAGGCTCGGTCTCATTTGCAGCATTTGTTATGTAGGCTAGGCGTAGTCACAAACCGCACCTCTCCATAACAAAGGCTCAGTCATTTTTTATGCAGACTATTCTTAGTCTTAAGCCTCACCTTACCATATTAATAAAAAGTGTGCCGTTCCTGGCCCTTCCCCCTCAACCATTATATATACAGAGTGGTATCTCTTGTAATCTCTCATTTACTTGATACAGCTGTCGGGCTGTGACGGTTCCACCTGAAGACGGAAGCTTGTGTTGCCTCCGAAACGTCGTGATTTTTATTTTACTTTTATTAATTTTAATTTTTTACCTACGTGACTTTACCGAAAAAACCTAAGAATATGAATTTGTATTGAAGTAATGAACCTAAGGATCATTCAGAAGATATACAATATGAATTATGTCAATTCTCCACGACCAAAATAATATGTATTCCATGGGTATAACTAGAGCCTGCCCAACCGACTTTGTCTTCTCAGTGGCTGTCATTGCATGCTGCTGTAGGAATTCATTTCTATGGATGAGCCAACCTAAAGAGGGGGAAGGCCGTTTCACAATAAACAAGGCGACAGACACACACCACACTCAGGGGCAATTAAGAACATCTGCATCCACAAGCCTTGAGATGACCTCCGGAGGAAAGGGGGAGGAATGGCCGAGGTGACAATCACTGGCTCAGGATATCCAGGCAGCCAGATAAAATGGTCCACTAAAAACCCACCACATGTGCAAAGGTGGGAGAAGCCACGGGCCTTGATGTGGTTTAGGGAAGTTATTAAATAATCTAGAAACATTCAAACATGACACAGAGGGGCAATTAAGTGGGTCTGTGCCACACAAATCGCAAGATGACCTTCCGGTGGAAGGGAATTTTATGGGGTTATAGCATCAGGCGCCTGGAAGTCTGCGGAACCAGAACCAGGAACGGACTGACACCGCTCATGCACCACGTGTGCAAAGATGAGAGGAGGATGTTAGGCCATAAGGTGTCCTAGGTAATTAACCACATGAGCCTGAAATCCTATATACACAGCACCCAAAATCACACAGTCCTGCACTGGCAGACTCCGGGGGCATCCGTAACCAGCAAGCAAGTGTCAAGAGTCTTGCAACAGCAAACTCCGGGGGTGTTCCTCGTAAACAACCAGTGTCGAGTCTTGCAGAGACAAAGGCTCTGTATTGCTAAGTGTTGAGTTCAGCACTGACAAACTGAGTATCGCTGAAAGTTTTATTCTATGTTTTCCTTATGTCCTGAGTCGCTTGCAGAGTCAATGACTTCGATAAGTAATACTGTACTCGGCTATAAAAGTGAAGAGGCTAAGAAGTGTGTAAATGCATTTTCATATACTACTGTGTTCAGTTAAGACATGTGAGAAGTTAAGTGGAGATTTATGTTATAAAAACAATATCGAGTGTGCATGATATGTTGTCCAAGCTATTGGCTGGAAAAGTTATGTTGTCCATGTGACTTATATTCTGATGATAAGAGTTTTGATAAGTTTTGATAAGTGAGCAAGGAGCAGTGATGAGCGGCGCATTGTTAGTGGTTAGGTGGCTGACACTCTCTTGGAGGACCTTCAGACTTAAAGTGCCGCCCTCACCACCACCGCTTGAGTTCTTGCTCCTTTGGCGATCCGATGGACTCTTACAGAATGTGGTGGCGCTATATACAATGCAGGAGATTTCCATTACAAAAGTTCCAACATTCGTTGGTGTTTTGTTGTCAACCTACGCAGTCATATATGACATTTCAGCCACTTCGTGGTGAATATCGGTTGTTAATGTATTTAGTATGGAGCGGTAGTGTAGAAGTTAACACACTGTGCACCAATACAACCGTAGTTCAATTTCCACTGACCAATAAGTGGCAAATATTTGAAACGGTGCTGGACCTCCCCTCGGTTGACTCAGCCGGACATGAGTACCTTGTGTTGTGTAAATATCGGCACTGGGGAGACAACGGCGGTAGAGAGTGGTGCTGGCCATCCACCCCTTTGTGGGCCATTCCAGCATTAAAAGGTGCTCACAAGCAAAGCTAACCCCAACAGTGTGCAAGGCTATACGGAAAATATTTGTATTTAGCTTTGTGTAAGTGTAGTGGATTCAACTGAGTTGCAGACTTACTCTTTGGAGGCAACACATTGATTAACACCAACACACTGAACACAAAGGGGTAACTGCCCCTTTACCAGATAACACACTATAGTGGTGGATCACCAGGCTAACTACACACTAAAGTGGTGAACCACCAGGCTAACTACACACTATGGTGGTGGACCATCAGGCTAACTACACACTATGGTGGTGGACCACCAGGCTAACTACACACTATGGTGGTGGACCATCAGGCTAACTACACACTGTAGTGGTGGACCATCAGGCTAACTATACACTATGGTGGTGGACCACCAGGCTAACTACACACTATGGTGGTGGACCATCAGGCTAACTACACACTAGTGGTGGACCATCAGGCTAACTACACACTATGGTGGTGGACCACCAGACTAACTACACACTATGGTGGTGGACCACCAGGCTAACTACACACGATGGTGGTGGACCACCAGGCTAACTACACACTATAGTGGTGGACCACCAGGCTAACTACACACTATGGTGGTGGACCACCAGACTAACTACACACTATGGTGGTGGACCACCAGGCTAACTACACACTATGGTGGTGGACCACCAGGCTAACTACACACTATAGTGGTGGACCACCAGGCTAACTACACACTATGGTGGTGGACCACCAGGCTAACTACACTAGTTACACTGGGAGTAGCTACAACGGACCAGACCCCAGCTTGGGTCCCGTCCATGTGTTGGTGACTCTTCTTGAACATAGAATGTAGATCTTCAGATGACAACAGCAACGCTGAACCCCGGCCCCTCTCGTGGACCCGGTTTATATCTTCGCTGGCCGTGGCTGGCTCCACCCTTGGCCATGACCACCTTCTCGAACCCTTGAGCAGGATCTCGCCTAGACACGTGACCACCCCTAGACCCCCACTTGGGGCCCCTGTGTAGATCTTACTCGTCACGTGCCTTTCAGGGTCAACCAGAGTGCTATGGACTGGGGTAACCTCATCCGATGGCTGACACTCTCACACCCCGTCTTGTAGGAGTTAGCACTGCACGCTACGCGTGGTGCCACTCAGCGCTATGACTCAGCACTCACCGAGCCCCCTCTAGGGCTGGTACTACACCCACATGTACGGGGTGTCCGCGAAGGCAATGCATCGCACGCCGTGCCCCGCTAGAGCCGGCATTACCCAGTGACATCCACGATGTCGCTACACACGTGATGTTCGCAATGTAAGTGCATTGCACGCTGTGCCTCTCTAGGGCCGGCACCACACAGTGACATCTGCGATGTCACTACATAAGTGTAAAATCGTGAGTGTATTTGTACATGTTTTAGATGTGGTTACGTTGAAATGAATGTCAGTTTGAGGATTTTACCAGCAACATGTGCCCGCTCTGTCACACTTGGGACCAGGGTTCTGGTGTCAAAGTGAGCAGCCTCTCGAGTTCGCTTGCTGTCTTGTCCACATTTCCAGAACGCTGTTCAAGCAGAGTGGTGGACGGATCAGTCCCAATCTTCTTTTCCCGAGTTTTTTCCTCAAAATGGAAGTCTGCGTACACAAATGTACACGATACAAATCACTCACCGACTCCATCGTGTCTCAGAAGCTAAATTAACATTGAGTCTCAATAGGTAGCCGCAAGGTACAAATAAGACAGGTATAATTGTCATTATGTACAGGACAAGTGATGCGATCCTGGCACAATCGAGTAACCAGTGGAGCAGCAGCACACGATGAAAAATGTGCATTTAATTTGTTGCTTCATTGATTCATACGCAGACCATGCAGCACTGATCAGTAATTTACGTGTACTTTGTGTTTAAGTTTAACACCAGTGGATTAAGACTATTGAAAAGTCACATGAGCAGGAAACTGCATGTATGTTATGTTTAAAAAATAAATCAGAACAGATGTTCAACAAAACATACATTCGTATGCGAACTTAAAATATTGTCTCTCAAGGAAAATACAAATGAAGTTATTACAACGTTGTACAGATGCTGGGTATGTAGCCACATTCTTTAACAATAATATAATTTGAAGTGTGGACTATGGCAATGGTTCTCAATCTATTTTGGCTGCTGTACCCCCCTTGTTGAATTTTGTTTCAACTGAGTACCCCCCTTGTCTGACCCAACATGGTTCTCAGACGTAAATGTCGGAATAATGAAAATTTTTATTTTAACCAATCGTCCATTTTGTGAGGTATCCTAACTTGCTAGTAACTGCAAGCGAAAACAAATATCAAAGGACGCTCTGCATGCGTGACGTTATTTATTCGTGTTCGTTGGTTACTCTTAGGAACCACATTTTGTACGATCAGTCAGTTTAGAAAGGTCTGTTATATCATAAGAGGTTACCTTATGGATTTAAATGTTATCGTGGTTATATGATATTGACAGATTCATACGTGATTATTCACCAATGGCTCTCATGTACGATATAATTTCATACAATAATAAATATCACCTCACGTGCCCCCTGGGACATTGCCACGTACCCCTAAGGTCTGCGTACCCCTGCTTGAGAACCACTGATCTAAGGTATACCCCGCCTATCATGTTCTGTGTTAGATGTTAAACTGCATCTGGTGACTGTCACCTCAATAACAAAACACCAATGAGGAAGGCAAACATTGTTTTTTGGCAAAGAGAGTGCATGGAGAGAAGCAGTGAGATGAAAGGAGGATAGTGGAAGCGAGGTAGAGTGAGATGAGAGAGAGGTCCATTCCATGTATCATCTTGAAGATAGTGAGTGATCTTGAAATTGATCAAATAGCGGCCTCCCAATCCAATCTTGCATCAATTTTTTGGTGAGGTCATTGTTTACAAATGCGACTGAAATGTCTGCAAATGGCATTTTGTATGATCATCACTTGTGACAGTCAACTCAGGGTGTGATCATCTTCTTCATCGTGTCTCCGGTCCAACCTATATGGTATTTTCCCAATATTCTGCACACGTGACCGCTTCTTGTGTTGGCATTGCTAAATCTTGAGCATTGCATTGTGGTACTGCAGGGCATTCAGGAGATGGTCCATGGTTTGCTTCTCCTGACCACACATTGGTCGGTTGTGTAGAAGGCCCCCCCCCCCCCCCCATGATTTAATGAGAGTTACATCTGCCAAAACCCACTCTCAGTCTGTATTGGCTCCGCCATGTGAGCCGTTTGGAATTGGAGCCAGATTTGAGCCCTTTACTGGTGGTGATTACTCGCCTGCTCCATTCAGCAGCTTTATCGCTTGATTGTTAATTTTTTTTTGCCAGAGTGAAGTTCTGTCAGATTCCTGTGATGTCGTCACTTGCACACTGGAGCACCAGAAGCTGTTTCTCGATGAGAGATGACGGTGTGCTGGCTGATGGCCATGTAGCAGATGGCGGACGTCCCACTTTAGGACTTGACGGTCGTGGTAACCAGAGTGCATATAGGCAGGGAACAGGGGTGGCACTCAGGCACTCTGTTATGATTCTACACGTATCATTTAGGGTGGTGTCGACATGTTTACTGTGGGTTGAGCATCCTCAGGTGGAGCATGCATATTCAGCCACAGAGAAACAATATGCTAAGGCAGTGGTGCGTAGAGTGGATGGATGTGCTCCCCACTTTGAATTTGCGAGCTTTCACAATGTTTTTAAAGTCTTATTTTTGTAGTCGAGTATGCGATCCAGTGTCACCCCAAGGTACACTGGGTGACTTTGGTGTTCGAGGCTCTGGTCTCCCCAGGTGACATTCAGGTGTCACTCTGCGTCCCGATTTCTGAGGTGGAAGGCAGAGATTTGTATTTTACTCAGGTTGGGTTTGAGATGATTATTTAGGAAGTATCGTGACATATGATCCAGTGCCCTCTCCTGGATAATCTTTTTACCTCGCCTGGTATTCAAGAGGTTGGAGTTCGAGACAGACCCTGACGTATTTATATTTTGAGTTTGGATGTTCTCCCCGTGGTTGTGTGGATTTTTCTCTGGGTCTCTGGTTTTTCCCCTCCACATTTAAAAACATACATTTAGAGTATTTTTCTGTGAAATATTTCCACATGATGCACCACTTCGCTGCGCTATCATTTGTGGCCAGGTCGTTTGTGAAAAAAGCTAATAGCTCAGTGACCCTTACCTAGTAAAATTAAATTGGTTCTNATAGTAAAACACATTTGGGGATGTAAATTTTATAGAGGCAGGTAGCAATAGGCATAAGAGATAGGTGTTGAGTTTGGGACTCAAACAGGCACAGAAAGACAGTGTCTATGTAAGGGGAAGCAGAAGAAATGAGTAACCTCCCACTGAGTAAAGGTGAACTGTGGACTCTTGGTTAGAACTGTCTTCTGTTCTTCTTTGGTTGATGCGTATTGTCTTTCCAACCTGAGCCCCTAGATCTGACATCTGAACCTCGATATGCAAATGCTCTGACATGACATTATGACTGCCCTTGTGATCTCTGACCTGGATGTTCAAAGGNGCACCGATTTTCCTTGGCAAGATGGAGCAATGAGGGGCAAGGAAGGACCGAGATTCCAGGCAGGCGAATTAAAGAGACCTTACAAACACATACAGAACATATACACACAAATTATATATCCATGTAAAACACTTATAAACGTGNACACAGATCGTAAAGCCTCCCCTCTAAACATTAAGTTCAGGCAGGTGGTGTTAGGAGATCCGATTAAGGCGGTGGTGCACGAGGGAGCCAGGAGGTACTGATACTTTGTTTCACTAATTCACATTTAACACTGCTCCAGGTATTCATATGCAGTCGACCTAGGTACCGATGAACAATTTCGATTTAAAGCTTTCGTGACTACAGGGATTCATCTTCTTGGTTCTTTCGCTAAAGTCACGTAGAAGGGAAGTAATAAAATAATAAAAATAAAACATAATAAAATAATTCTCACGACGTTTCGGCCACAACAGATGCTGTCGCCTCGACAGACTGGTCTTCACCTGAGGACGGCTGCTTGTGTTGTGGCCGAAACGTCGTGAGAATTATGTTATTATGTTTTATTTGTATTATTGTATTACTTCCCTTCTACGTGACTTTACCGAAAGAACCAAGAAGATGTCATGAACTTCAAACGTCACCGAACGTAGAAAAGGCTGCGAATTAGCTCAGGTCCACATGTTTATAGCATAGTTGAACCACTGTGCCACTGAAATCCACAACAACAGTCACAATGTTGTGGTTACATCACCATGGTTCTTGTGCCAGAATTGGTCCACGCTGAGGCCACGTAAATTGTTTCAGGCTTGCTGGCAGCAGTAAGGAACTCTCACCCTACACACAGCCTTCCTATTTGACAACAACTCTGATTCCAGGTGACCCCTTTATTACCCGTTCTTTTCCTCGAGATGGATGATGGTGTCTTCACAAGATCTTTTTCCTTCCCTGAGCACACCTGTACACAGAGACAAAGACAAAGATCTCCCATAAATCCTAAACAGACTGTTTGGGCAAGTGTTGTTAGCTACCACCTATAAAGGCCGGCGCTGTGCCACACGAGGGAGTCGGTCGCCAACACCATGGCCGCCTTTGTCTTCCCAGTGGCGATGTTTACATACCGCATCAGGTACTGATTTGAGGCTAAGTCGACCTCGGGGAGACCCAGGACCAGTTCAGATAATCGTCACCAGTGTTGGTCGTGAGCGGAAATCGAATTTTGGTCATTGGGCTCGTAGTGACACTACCGCTCTCCACCAGTACACATACACACACAGACATGTGCACAGAGATGAGACAAAAAAATCCCTGTATAGTTTTGCCTTTAAGGGAAAAGTGGCGTGTTCGCACAACAAGCTCACTGAGCACCCACATTTGTGTTTCCAGTCTGATGTTTAACAAACAAGTAACACGTTTTAGATTTCGATATAAATCTTTCGTGACTGCAGGGATTCATCTTCTTGGTTCTTTCGTAAAGTCACGTAGAAGGGAAGTAATAAAAAAAACACACAATAAAATAATTCTCACGTTTCGCCACAACGCAAGCAGCCGTCCTCAGGTGAAAACCAGGTCTTTCGAGGCGACAGCGTCTGAATGAAACAGCACACGAGCTTGGAGCATATATATAAGCTGGGCGCCTTGACAAAGGAATTTGCATATCAAGAGGAATTTAGCATATTTATGGGAAATGCAGGAATGTGATTAATACTACATATGCATGTGCATTATGCAGGCTTAACAGCATCAAAGGGAGAGGATATGGGAAATGCAGGTATGTGAATAGTACTAATTCAGCATCAAAGGGGGGTAGGGTAGCATTAATAAAGGAAGGAGTGTTAATAATATGTAGCTGCAGTAACTAAAACACACGTAAACAACTAAAGTATAAACTACATAGTATCATCAGTATACTTACTATACTCTACAATAAGCTGAGTTACTAACAGTAAGTAATACATTACAATTCTACGTCGTAAAAATTATATAATATGCTTCCATCTAAACTTATTCTCTTACATCACACGAGTCTACACCGTACTATATACTTCCATAGACAAACCCAACATTAAATTATATACTGTATTGCTATAAACCATATAACACTATGCATTATTCTACCCACCCTAATGTGTATCACACTGCTATATTTACTATACAATTACGATACTATATATTACTTTGTACATTGTATTAAGCATATAAATGTTATACTATTGTTATTATACACTGTACCATTGACTATGTGTCAATGGGTGAATAGTGGGAGGAAACTGCAGTGGAGCAAAGAATCCATTCCCTGCGAGAATACAATGCCAGTGAGTGGAACGCGGTCTGAAAGTCACCGTAAACGTGAACACAATCAGTTAAGATCCGAAATGGTTTATTACGTCCTTCCAATGATTGCTAAGCCAGAATCCATCTTCTCGGTTGAAATTGTCTCTGTGTTTGTATATGTGGATCGCCTCATGAACGAATCTCTCATGATAGCCAGATGGCTTGCAGAGAACCTCTGTGTTGGAGAAGTCAATGTCATGTGAGCCCACTGAATTGTAACAGTGATCTGCCACGGCTGAGGTGTTTGTCCTACCGTGTTTCAGGTCTGCTTTATGTTCACGGATGCGGTCCGAGACATGTCGTTTGGTTTCTCCAATGTAACTGCTACCACAGAGGCAACTTAGTTTGTAGACGCCAGGGTACTGTATGTCTGGAACCACATATTTTACAGACGGGACCAGATCACGGATTTTATGTACTGTGTTGAATCGGACCTGGATCTTATGTTTAATCAGGATTTTGGAGATCTTTTTTGTGACCCAGCAATGTAGGGTAAGGTGATGGTCTTGAAAGGCTCCTCAACAGGATCCTTCTTGAGGGTTGGAGTGATGGCCTTGCGGATTGTGTAGTCGGAGTAACCATTAGCCTTAAGAGCTTGGCGTACGTGTTTGAGTTCATTGGCAATGTGTTCCTGGTCGGAAATGCATTGGGCTCTATGGTATAGAGTCTTGATGAGGGAATTTTTCTGGGATGGATGGTGGTGGGAATCCGGTTTTAGGTAAGCATCCGTATGGGTGGCTTTCCTATAGACAGAGTGGCTCATTGAACCATCAGGTCTCCTTTTAATTAGGACATCCAAAAAGGGTAGCTTGCCATCTTTTTCGACTTCCATGGTGAATCTGATGGCTGGGTGTATGGAATTGATGTGGTCTAGACCAATTTCTCGACCACATCAATTCCATACACCCATAGACTGCACGTAACTCAATAAAACGATTAGGCAACAAATGCAAAAACAAATTAGAGAACATATGATAAATATGAGCAGACATCGTAGCAAGTAAGGGAACATGAAATTATAAAAACGAAGTTGACTGGCAATTAAGCAAAAAGATGGAACCGTAACTCACAAGGTAGAATATTAAAATTAGCGGAGGACTTGTATGCAGATCTCTACAGTAAAATTTAATTTAGGCAGTTATAAGCAGGGCTGGAAATGGGAAAAAATTACCGGGGAACTCATAAATGATTCCCTCTAGAGCCCAGAAGATCTGGACCATACACTAGATCTGAGGCGGAGGAGGGGAGGAGCTTCACTTCGTGTGTGGGTCTCGATGTGCATCTGTGGGTCTTGTCTCTGTGCGTCTGTGGATCTCTATGCATGTCTGTGGGTCTGTGTGCGGGTCTTTGGGTCTGTATGCGCGTCTGTGGGTCTCTGTGCGCATCTGTGGGTGTGCATGTCTATAGGTCTTTGTGCGCGTCTGTGTGAATGTCCTGAGCGACTTATTAACAATCACATCATTCAAGGTACTGCTTGTGAAAATAAAAACAGCATGCGGGGGCTTACGATTGCACTCACCTGTTGACTGCTCTCTTCACCACTGTTGGAATTCTTTCCTGAGCTTTACAGTCTGCTATAATGTTGGTCACATGGTTCTCGCTACATCATCTGTTGTGACATGAAATGTCCCGGACCGACTGTTTCTTGTGGTAAAATCAAAAGTGATCTCCCCGAGATTATCGACTGTCACAATTTAACCCAGCACGTCAGCGGTGTAACATGTCACTCAGGAAATATACTGGATCACACATTCCCATCTGCCGATGCCGTAACTGTGACCGACATTGTTACCGAAGACATGGGTATTTGAGATCACAGTCTTGTGATGTGCAAAGTGGCATTATCAATTATTCACCCACTCATCACAACAATATCATACGGAGACTGGAAACGACTGAACCACGATGCTTTCCGTCAGAAGATTTGGTCATCATTGGCGTGTCTAAATCCTGCGTTGATTTATTTTCAGCTCAATAAGAAAATAACATCACTGCGGTTCTTGATGAACTCGTGCCCATCTGAACAAGCACAAAGAGAATGGGGATAGTGCAGAGAAGCGATGACGGTGAAGCAGACGTGCAGGAGGCTGGAGCATATTTGGAAGAAAATTGGTTTCCAGACTGACCCGCTATCAGAGCTGCCTGTAGATTTGCCAACTGACTCATTATTGAGTCACTGATTATTCAATACTCTGCACGTCAATGAGTGGGCTCCCTACCTCCGTGCTCTGTGGCGCATCGTTAAGGGTCTGCTGCACTCCAACCGCCCGCCAACTAGGTCGGTGCACAGTACTTGCTATGTTTTTCACCGATAAAAGTGACGATCAAGACGCAGTTTCTAACTTGAAGGCAATTCTTTCTCATGGTCTGCCATCTGAGTTTGATGAATCTGGAACAAATGTAAAATTCGAGACCCTGGCATCAATGTTGGTGGCAAAGGTGTCGATGTTCATCGCGCCGCTTGGGTGTCCTTGTGCCGCTTATTGTCTACCTGGAAAATCTTTTGTTCAGCGAGGGCTGTTTCCCAGACCGGTTGAAAGTAGCGCAATATTCTCTGGCACATGTCGTCATGGGTATTGCAAGATCCAACTATGTCCGTCCAGTGCTCACTAAGCTGCAGTGTCTGCCAGTTGATGAATGAATACATTACAAGGTCACACTCAGTACACACACATTCCTTGCCACAAATGAACCACAATACCTTGCTGATCTTCTAAAGGAGTATACACCATCAGGCGAACTTAGGTCATTCTCGTAGTAACTTTTAGCTAACCATAAAACAAAGATGGTCACTGCATCTTCATCTTCTGTGCGTTCTTGCTTTCATCTTCCGAATGTTTTTTCATTGCTGAGATGCTGCACCACTCTCCAACCAGCAGTCACCTTAAGAGTCCGGTGTTCTGAGGGTGCCGCTCCATCCTCAGAATACCGAATCAATGGAGTGCGTAAAGTCAAAAGGCTCCATCATCACTGCCCACTTTGCTCGTCTGGCAGAATCTACCGACTGCAGAAGGGCTGTTGCAATTTCTGGGTCACCAGTGCTTTGATTTTCTCAGTGAAAGTTTTCACTTTACACAGTCCAGCTGGGGGCGTAGGACCACCGATAGCCCCGCGGAATTGCGTCCCTGGCAGCTTTCATCACGAGCATGATGGACTGCTCAAACTTTTGAGGGGTCGTGGAGATGTGGTGCATGTCGTTTTCCACAGCAGTTATAAAAACCGGGCCAATTTGCCCGTCCGTAGTTCCAGTGGGGTCATTGTGCAATGGTTATGAATGATATTTTGTGGCCAACACGGATGACCATGGGCTTTGTGTGGGAAGCGAGGCAGAACTTTGCAAGCGGTGGGCAAATGCTTGCCATTCTTATCTCTAGTTACAAAGCACAGGTCTGAGTTGTATTCCCTATTCCACAGTGCAGATTGGAATCTGCCTTGTTGATTTACGTCAAAAACGAGGAAAGGTTATTGTGCAGATGCCCAACCAAGAATTTGTTCGCCTGCCAGTTCGCTAACTGGGTAGCCCCACATTGTGTGATGGCTATTGAAGTAGCCTATGTAGATCGTGGGATGTTGTACCGCTGGCAATGGTGGTGGTGCCAAGTTGTTGTTGTTGGTGGTTTGTAGACATTGTATATGATGAAACAGCGATTATTTTTCTAATTATGAATTCATCTTCACCACATCAAAGGGACGATGGACGGGGCCATGTACCGTCAAATCTTGGGTGAGAACCTCCTTCCCTCAGCCAGGGCATTGAAAATGGGTCGTGGATGGGTATTCCAGCATGACAATGACCCAAAACACACGGTCAAGGCAACAAAGGAGTGGCTCAAGAAGAAGCACATTAAGGTCCTGGAGTAGCCGAGCCAGTCTCCAGACCTTAATCCCATAGAAAATATGTGGAGGGAGCTGAAAGTTTGAGTTGCCAAACGTCAGCCTCGAAACCTTAATGACTTGGAGAAGATCTGCAAAGAGGAGTGGGACAAAATCCCTCCTGAGATGTGTGCAAACCGGGTGGCCAACTACAAGAAACGTCTGACCTCTGTGATTGCCAACAAGGGTTTTGCCACCAAGTACTAAGTTATGTTTTGCAGAGGGGTCAAATACTTATTTCCCTCATTAAAATGCAAATCAATTTATAACATTTGTGACATGCGTTTTTCTGGATTTTGTTGTTGTTATTCTGTCTCTCACTGTTCAAATAAACCTACCATTAAATTTATAGACTGATCATTTCTTTGTCAGTGGGCAAACGTACAAAATCAGCAGGGGATCAAATACTTTTTTCCCTCACTGTATGTCTCTCTCTCTTGTGACTCTTTGGGTGTCTGTGTGTTTCTCTCTCTGTGTGTCACTTTGTGTTTGTGTCTCTGTGTGTGGATGTGTATTTCTGTATGTGTATCTCTCTCTGGGTGTGTCCCTCTGTGTGTCTCTCTAGATGTGTCTCTCTATGCGTCTTTGTGTGTGTCTCTCTCTCTGTTTGTCTCTCTGTGTGTGTCTCTATAGTTGTCTCTCTGTGTGTCTCTCTGTGTGTGTGTATTTCTCGGTGTGTGGGTGTGCCTCTCGGTGTGTCTCTCTCTCTTTCCCTCGATGTGGTGTCGTTTGTTTTCCCTCGTTTTCTAACGATCTGGATGTCTCACTCGCACAGCCATCGTTGCGGTCTGTTTACATTGACATGCTAATCTCTCAAAATACAATGGCCACCTCCTCAGTCCGTCGTCGTTCGTGGAGGTCACCCTTCCCCTTCCCCCCTATCTCGGTTCCCATCTTTAGATTCCCCACTCGCTTAGGCACAATCTCTAGCCCCACCCTCTTTCCCGATGCGGCAACCCTCCTCNATCGGCTCTATATATAAGAACTTGTTTCAGCAGTGTGTTTCTCTCTCCCACCTGATGACAGTTGCTTGTGTGGCGATCTAAACGTCATGATCTATTATTTTTTCTACCTATGTGACTTTACCGAAAGAACCAAAGAGTATGGATTACTCCAGTCATGAAAGCGTCAAATCAAGATTATACAGAGATAGGTTATCAAAAGCCATTGCATAAAAGGACCCATTACATTGAGATTCCACAAACACAACAGCAAAATATAAATGATACCAGGAGATAATCTTACGAAGTACATTCATAATTTTAAAAAAGTGGATTGAAAAACAAATATATGAACATATAAAGCATTGTCCATTACAGATTTTCTATGATAGCAATACATAAAATTTAATTCCAGGATATGATAGGAAGCCTAACAAATATGACTGCAAAGTGGGGCAGAAGATTAATATTTGCAGAATTAAATTGATGTACAGATACACATTGCCCAAGATGGCATGTACATTATGTAAGAAGCATGGCCATTGAAAGAAAATATAGAACAAAATATTATAGAACCAAAGGATCGTCCCCTTATTGTAGTGGTGGGGTTTGTGTGTTTCAATGATCCTCAGAGCTATGTTGCCTGGAGTCTTGTACTCCTGGTCGGGTCTCCCTTGGCGAACAGGTCTGGGGGAGGTTCCAGACAAATAACGGTCCAAAAGAAAGCCCCTCATGAATGGTTACAAGATACCTAAATGAGGGAACCTCACCCAGACAAGGAATACCGGGCCACACCCCTGCAGCCAGGTCTAGGGGTGGTGGTTGCCGGCAATCATCTGGTGGCCGGATGACCCACGTAACCCGGTCGGGCCCAGCCCAAAATGGTTATGTGGTGCCGTCCCGTAGACCCACCATCCGGAAGATGAAGGCTGAGGGTGGGTACGATGTCAGTATGGCAGGTAAAGGGATGGTCTCAGACAAACCGGACCTTGGTGATGGACACTAGCTATCCGGACATGGAATGTCATATCACTCGGCGGGGGGGGGGGGGAGGAGCCAGAGCTGGTGGAGGAGGTGGAAAGGTACTGACTAGATATAGTTGGTCTCACCTTCAGACACAGCATTGCCATTGGAACCAAACCTGATCGGGGGTTGTCTCTCTCCTAATCCAGAGTAACCCTGGTGGGAGGGCCTGGGCGGGTGTGGGGATACTCACAAACCCCGGCTGGGTGCTATTCAGCTGGAGTTTGTCTCACTGGACGAGGGGTCGCCTCAACGAGACTGCGGGTCTCAGAAAGGAAAACTCTGGCTATTGTCTGTGGTTATGCACCAAACAGCAGTTCAGAGTATTCGGCCTTCTTGGAGACAGTGGGTCCAGTGCTCGACAGTGCCGCCTACGACTCCATAATCTTACTGGGTGACTTAAATGCTTACGTGGAAAACGATGGAGATACCTGGGGAGGTGTGATTGGGAGGAATGGCCCCTGATCTGAACCCAAATGGTGAAATGTTATTGGAATTCCGTGCTAGTCACGGAATGTCAATAACAAACACCATGTTCAAACACAAGGATGCTCATGAGTGTATTTGGTAGCAGAGCACCTTGGGCCGAAGGTCAATGATTGACTTTATAGTTGTATCATCGGACCTAAGGCTGTATGTTCTGGACATTCGGGTGAAGTGAGGGGCAGAGATGTCAACTGTTCACCACCTGGTGGTAAGTTGGATCTAACGCGTGGGGCACCAACTTGATAGACGTGGAAGGCCTAAACGATTAGTGCGGTTTTCTGGGAATGTCTGGCGGACGACCCGGTGCAGAAAGATTTCCACTTCCACCTCCGGGAAAACTTCTCCTGCACTCCAGGGGAGGTCGTGGACATTGAGTCTGAGTGGACGATGTTCAGGACCTCGATTGCGAATGCAGTGCGAAAAGCTGTTGCCTGAAGGCAGTTGGTGCCTGTCATGGTGGCAACCCTAGGACATGCTGGTGGACACCAGTGGTGAGAGAAGCTGTCAAGTTTAAGGAGGCTTCCCGAGCTATGCTCGGAAAAAGTTCTCTCTACTCGATTGAGAGGTACCGGCTTGCCAAGAGGGCGGCAGCTACAGAAGTCACTGAAGCGAAAGCCTGGGCATTGGAGGATTTTGGAGAGACCATGGAGAGGGACTACCGGGCAGCCTCAAATATGTTCTGGCAAACCATTCGACACCTTAGGAGGGTCGACGGCACGTGGCCCAGGCTGTTTTCAGATCATAACTAAGGAGATAGTTGAGAGATGGAAGGAACACTTTGAGGAGCTCCTCAACCCGATGAACATGCCCTCCTCTCTCGAGAGTCCGATCCATCAAGGTTGCTCAAGTCGCTGTGGCAGTCGAGGGCCTTCGTAGCATAAAAGCTGCTGGGGTTGACGAGATTCGCCCAGATTTGTTGAAAGCGCTGGACAGTTTAGGAGTGTAATTGTTAACACGCCTCTTCAATGTTGCATGGAAGGCGGGTATAGTACCTCTGAGACTGGAAAACTCGGATCGTGGTTCCGATTTTTTTAAAAGACGACCAGAGTGTGTGCTCCAACTACAGAGGAATCACACTCATCAGAGTCCTAGATAAAGCTTATGCCAGATTGCTGGAGAGGAAGCGGCAGGGATGAGGATCAGCACCTCCAAATCTGACGTCATAGTTGACTTCCGGGAGATGGTGGATTGCTCTCTACAGATGAGGGGTGAAAATCTGCCTCAGCAGTTTGCCTGCTGTATTTATTCGATCAAAACGTCGTGATTTTATTATTTTTCTATCTATGTGACTTTGCCAAAAGACCAAAGAGTATGAATTCCTGCAGTCACGAAAACTTTAAGTCAAGATTAGTGGAGGAGTTTAAGTACCTCGGGTCTCTTTCATGAGTGTTGGAAAGTGGGAGTTGGAGATTGACCGACGGATCGGTGCGGCGTCCGCAGTATTATGGGCACTATACCGTTCTGTTGTAGTGAAGTGGGAGCTAAGTTCTCAAACAAATCTCTCGGTTTACAGGTCGTCTACATTCTCACCCTCACCTATGGTCAGAAGATTTGGGTAATGACCAAAAGGATGAGATCATTGGTAGAAAGAGCCGAAATAAGGTTTCTCCGCAGGGTTGCCGGGCTCAATCTCCGTGATAGAGTGAGGAGCTCGGTAATCCAGGAGAGCGTCAGATACGAGCTGCTGCTCCTTTGGATCGAGAGGAGCCAGTTGAGGTGGTTTGGGCACCTTGTAAGGATGCCCCCAATAGACTCCCCTGGAACTCTACGGGCACATCCCACTGGCCGAAGACCCTGGGGCCAGCCCAGGACACGCTGGCGGGACTATGTCGCTCGGCTGGCCTGAGAACGCCTGGGAATTCCCCAGAAAGAGCTAGAGTCTGTCACCAGGGAAAGGGAGGTCTGGACCGCTCTTCTCAACATGCTGCCACTGCAACCCTCACCAGGACAAGCGGTGTGAGAAACAAACAAACGAAGGTTAAACATCTGCAAAGAAGCATTAGGGAGATGCATGCTCCGTGTTACACTGAAGGACAGAATGGGGAACCCACGGATTATAGAATACAAACAAGAGGGGCATCATTATGACTGTTAAGAAAAGCAAGTGGGATTTGGAATGACACAACAGCTACAATCGGTGATGGAATTTCGACTAGAATGACGATGGAATAGAAGCCAAGAGAGGGGATGGAGCGATGAGTAAATGTATTGGGGTATCACAGGACCAAGAGGATGGTGACGACCTGGGTAAGCATTCAAATATCAGTGGAAAGATCATGGCTGACAATTTTAAAAGTATCAGTACACACACATAGTATACACAACACTCACATGTAGAAACAAATATACACAATACTGTATATGACCATCATCACAATTATCTTCTGAGGTTGATAAAATATATACCTATTTCTGGAAAATGAAAAGTAGCCACTTCATGTATATACTGCCCCATACTATGGGAATGTGGAATTTCAGCACTCGTTCAACAACAACAAAACTCACTGAGGTGGTGCAGCTCCTTTAGGTTGACGACGATGGATTTCTCCTGCTTGCTGTGCCCTTCAGCCCGACTGAGGGCCCCCAATCTTCGCTCGGTGTCTCTCCAGAGCCATTTCGAAGCCGCCAAATCTCGGGGCTCCAGGACCAGGAGGAAGGTGGAGTTGTTGAGGTGGGTCCATGCTGGGATCCAGTCGAGATTTCTCTTAGAGGCCTTCTTTAAGCTGTCTCTCTGCAGCTCCCTTCGTGGTTCCCTCCGCACGTTGGCTCTGCCCACGTGGCTGACACGGCCGCAGAGACCAGGGATCAATGTCTTTGCCCAGGGGTCAAGCATTGCCTGGGGGAACGCGGGGAGATAATGGGAGACACGAGTGACATGAGAAGATATAGGGACACATGGGGAGATGTGCAAATACGAAGGCAGTGGGAGACACGTGGACATGGGAAGATACGTGGGCATAGGGACACAGAGACACAAGGAGAACTAGGGACACACACAAATCAGGCGTTCCTTATGGCGACACAGGGAGACAAGGATGGGTACAGAGTATTTTTTTAAAGTGAGACAGACCCAACAATGCTCCCAGTACGTGGACTTATGTGGTGCATGAAAAGAGAAATTAATTATGTTGCCTGTGTCCTCATATCAATTTCACTGGTATTAGTGTCATGCCATGAGATGAAGAATCAATTTTGAACTCTCCCAGAACAGTGATTCACCCTGTTTAATAGGTCACTGAAGTGGATATCACAGAGCGACCTCTTCAATTACTTCAAGTGACCTCTAGTCCACCCATGAGGCAGCAGCATTTTCCATCAGCCCAGCCACAGCCTTTAATGCTTGTCACTTGATTGTAAAACCGTGATGATTTATTTTGTAGTCAATCTAGATCTGAAGTTTTCGTGACTATAATGATCCATACTCTTTTGTTCTTTCAGTAAAGTCACGCAGTATAAAATAAAATAAAAATAAATTAAATCACGACGTTTCGGAAGCAACACAAGCGTCCGTCATCAGGTGGTAACGCCACAGCAAGAAACAAACTTGCTGTAGTGGGCAAGAGAGCTGCTTATGACAAGAGGTAAAGAGGGGGAGGAGCCAGGGAGGAGAGGTGGAGAGGGTGGGGGTTTGGGGTAGGGGGAGTGGCGATAGTCCGACTGAGCAGATTACGCTGCTAGTTCGAAACAATGCCGGAGCTGGGAAATGAGCTGGAGAAACTGGAGATGCGGATATGAAAGCAAACTATGAAGTAATTAAGATTTTAACTGGTTAATAACATCCTTCCAATGATTGTTCAATTTGAATCATTCTTCTCGGTTTAAGTTATGTCTGTGTTTATACAGTGAGTGAAAAAGTATTTGATCCCTGCTGATTTTGTACGTTTGCCCACTGACAAAGAAATGATCAGTCTATAATTTTAATGGTAGGTTTATTTGAACAGTGAGAGAGAGAATAACAAAAAATCCAGAAAAACGCATGTCAAAAATGTTATGAATTGATTTGCATTTTAATGAGGGAAATAAGTATTTGACCCCTCTCAACCAGAAAGATTTCTGGCTCCCAGGTGTCTTTTATACAGGTAACGAGCTGAGATTAGGAGCACACTCTTAAAGGGAGTGCTCCTAATCTCAGCTTTTTTCCTGTATAAAAGACACTTGTTCACAGAAGAAATCAATCAATCAGATTCCAAACTCTCCACCATGGCCAAGACCAAAGAGCTCTCCAAGGATGTCAGGGACAATATTGTAGACCTACACAGGCTGGAATGGGCTACAAGACCATCGCCAAGCAGCTTGGTGAGAAGGTGACAACAGTTGGTGCGATTATTCGCAAATGGAAGAAACACAAAAGAACTGTCAATCTCTTTCAGCCTGGGGCTCCATGCAAGATCTCACCTCGTGGAGTTGCAATGATCATGAGAACGGTGAGGAATCAGCCCAGAACTACACGGGAGGATCTTGTCAATGATCTCAAGGCAGCCGAGACCATAGTCACCAAGAAAACCGTTGGTAACACACTACGCCGTGAAGGACTGAAATCCTGCAGCGCCCGCAAGGTCCCCTGCTCAAGAAAGCACATATACATGCCCGTCTGAAGTTTGCCAATGATAATCTGAATGATTCAGAGGCCAACTGGGTGAAAGTGTTGTGGTCAGATGAGACCAAAATGGAGCTCTTTGGCATCAACTCAACTCGCCGTGTTTGGAGGAGGAGGAATGCTGCCTATGACCCAAGAACACCATCCCACCGTCAAACATGGAGGTGGAAACATTATGTTTTGGGGTGTTTTCTGCTAAGGGGACAGGACAACTTCACCGCATCAAAGGGACGATGGACGGGGCCATGTACCATCAAATATTGGGTGAGAACCTCCTTCCTCAGCCAGGGCATTGAAAATGGGTCGTGGATGGTATTCCAGCATGACAATGACCCAAAACACACGGCCAAGGCAACAAAGGAGTGGCTCAAGCACAAGCACATTAAGGTCCTGGAGTGGCCTAGCCAGTCTCCAATCCTTAATCCCATAGAAAATCTGTGGAGGGAGCTGAAGGTTCGAGTTGCCAAACGTCAGCCTCGAAACCTTAATGACTTGCAGAAGATCTGCAAAGAGGAGTGGGACAAAATCCCTCATTAAAATGCAAATCAGTTTATAACATTTTTGACATGCGTTTTTCTGGATTTTTGTTGATATTCTGTCTGTCACGGTTCAAATAAACCTACCATTAAATTATAGACTGATCATTTCTTTGTCAGTGGGCAAACGTACAAAATCAGCAGGGGATCAAATACTTTTTTCCCTCACTGTATATCTGGATGGCTTAATGAACAAACCTATGATAGTAGCCTGATCGTTTGCAGAGTACCTTGGTCTCGGAAAAGACAATATCATGAGAGCCAACAGCATTGTAGCAGTGATCAGCCACGGCGGAAGAGTTAGTTCTGCCGTGTTTCAGATCTGCTTTGTGTTCGGGAATACGGTCCGATATATGTCGTTTCGTTTCCCCAAGGTAACAATCACCACAAATGCAACTCAGTTTGTAGACTCCAGGGTATTGCATGTCCTTTACGGATGGGATTAGATCACGGATTTTTTTGTACTGTACTGAATCGGACCTGGATCTTGTGTTTGTTTAAGATTTTGGAAATATTTTTGGTAATGCCTGCTATGTATGGTAACGTGATGGATTTGATCGGAGTCTCAGGGGTTGTTTCTCCATGGTTTTAAAAACAGCTTTGCGGATAATACAGTCCGAATATCTATTCATCTTAAGGGCCTGGTGCACGTGTTCCAATACACTAGCTAGGTGGTGATGGTCAGAAATGCAGTGGGATGAGGGAATTCTTCTGTGCCAGATGGTGGTGGGAATCAGGTTTCAAATAGGAATCTGTGTGGGTGGCTTTCCTGTAGACAGAGTGTCCCAAAGAGCCATCAGGTTTCTGCTCAAACAAAACATCCAGGAATTGTAGCTTACCATCCTTCTCCACTTCCATGGTGAATTTGATGGATGGGTATATGGAGTTAATGCGATTGAGAAATTGTTTTAATGCTGGCAGGCCATGTGGCCAAAGTACGAAAGTGTAATCCACATATTTCTTCCACAGGGAAGGACGTAGGGTGGATGTCTGGATGGCATCTATTTCAAATTTCTCCATGAAAACATTCGCTATCACTGGTGACAAGGGGAACCCATGTTTGTAGAATGTACCATTCCAGGTGAAGTAAGTGTTGGTAAGGCAGTGCCTAACCACCATGGAAGTGGAGAATGATGGTAAGCTACCATTCCTGGATGTTTTGTTTGAGAAGAAACCTGATGGCAGCAGAAGCGCCATTTAGCGTCGTTGCTCCCTCAGCGGTGTTTCAACGGCCCCTGAAGCACGTCTTGCACCTCTTTGTATTGCTTCCCCATTGCCTCCTTCCAGTGTGGATTTTGAACTTGGCCGAATAGATTAGCTGGAATCGCAATCATTCGCTATTCACCAGGTCTCTGTGCAAGGAAAGCAGCAGGTTTCTCCTCTTCGAGTCGGCCGGTATTATATCTCTGGTAATAAGCATGCGACTCCCCTGGAATAACGTGCCCTTCCACTTGGCCCGCCTTACCAGCCTCAGTGCCTCCACAGCCCCTTGTCTGTTTGACAAGAGGAGGATCAGCAACAGGCAAGGTCTCAGGTTGTTGGTCTCCATAGCCATGCCGTCCTCCTTCTTGCCAACTCTATATGGTTAAACAATCAAGCTTGCCATAATTGTCTGGTGGTCCGGGGTCTCCAGATTCCAAAGGGTGAGGGGGGAGGGAGATATTTTGGATAAAGGAGAAAGCCTTCATGAAGTAATGCCCTCCATGAGGCCATAGGCATTCAGTTCACATTCCCTGCTCTTGGCATCCAGCTTGTTGTATGCTTCCTCTAACTCAATGAGCTCATCATGCTTTAGATTCAGATCATGCTGCTCCTCCATCGTGTAATGAAGATCCATCGTGATCGCCTCTTGCTTCCATCACTATATGCTCCCTGCCTGTCGTTGAGAACCTGAAGTAGGGTGGTGTTTTCCTCCATTTTCAGCCAAATTTCTGCGGTTGTCTGCTCAATTTTGTCAATCTTCTCGTGCAGCTCCTGGAAGAGTACCAGAGCCTCTTCTTGTCCAGGACTTTGTTTGCTATTGATCACGTGGAGGGGCCAGGCCTGTGCTCAGACACAGTTGTAGTAATATGCCTTAGTCGCTCCAAGGAGGGCCAGAATAGAACAGTTGTAGAAGGAAAAGAGGGGAGGATAGTGGCGTCTAAGATGGTTTTGAGACTCTTCGAAGTTTCAGTAATGAATGGGGAAAATAATAAAATAAGAAACCTAGAACTAGATCATTAAACTGAAAAAGGGGTAAGGTACATAGATGGGGTTAGATAGGTCTCTGTGCACTGCTCACTCAGGCATGAGGTCACCGGAAGTCCAGAAAATAATGTTCTCGATCGGTAATTTTCCAGCAGCAGGAAGTATTATTAATGAGGGCTTCAGCTTGAGTGCGAAATAATAATCAGGAGTGTGGTACAAGGTTAGTGGCTCTTGCCATTGTCCCAACTGATATGTGATTTATTATCAACTGAAGATATAGTAATATAACAAACACTAACATAACATAGACTGATAATAAAACATATGATATATTTTACGAAGAAATAAAACCCTGGTGACTGGGAATAAAACATGGCAGAACGATTAGATATGGAGTATATGTGTGTAACGATTTGGAATAGTTTAGGGGTTTATGGGAGTGCGATTCCTTGGGAAGGGACTTGACTCACCAAGCGGGTGCCAATTTTTGCCAGAACTTTTATCGATGCTACTTTAATGCACACTCATAGGCAGAACCCCACATGTATTGTCTGACTTGTGTGCTCTGTATGGAATTTAGAGAAAAATAAAACCCTTCACCAACTACATGCCGTAAAAAGCCTGTTTTTTTTCAAAGCCATGTGGTATTTGGTAGGACTTGCTGTGAGCTCGCAGCGTCGCAACTGCTCCAGGACATCAGTCAGTGCAACCAAGTGTTTCTCCCAGGTAATGGTAGGGAGAATGCCGTCAATGTAATTAACAACATTTGGAAGACCATGAAAGAGTTATCGCATCATCCTACCGAACGTGACAAGGGCATTGACCACTCCAAAAGGCACCTTGAAATGGTACAATCCCCATATGTGTCACAAATGCAGTCTTTAGCCTAATCCAGTTCGGCAACCAGAATTTGCCAGTAACCCTTCTTTCATTTGAATTCAGCTTCCAATAATATATACAGAACCGGATCGTAGTACACCAGTGATGATGCGCATGGTGGTGTTTAGTTGGGTGTCAACTCTGTGTGTGTGACGACCTTGACCAGTATTCTGCTGCTGAGAGGGAGAGGGCTTGTGCTGAGGTATGGATGGTGGTGGTAGTTGTACCCCCTATTGAGCCACTAGTTTAGAGAGGAGGTTGTTCCTGGTTTTGACTTTGACTGATGTTATCTTCAGATGCTACTGGAAGGTGAGTGACCTGTCAAGGGTCACCCTGAGGTATGTGGGGGTGGAGTGGTGCTGAAGTTGTGGTTTTTCTGGACGTTAAGCTCCTGATTGGCCTTTGCATTGTCGAAGTGGAATACAATGGACACAGTTTTTTGCAGGGATTGGTTTGAGTCGCCACGTGCTGCAGTATTGTTCAAGTGTTGCTGAATCCTCGTTTAGGGTCTGATCCAGGGTGTCGAAGTTTGTGTAAGTAGGCAGATGTCGTCAGCGTATATGAATTTTGGGAACGCGATTTTTGGTAGGTAATTTGTGTAGAGGTTGAACAGAGTGGGGGCCAGCACTGAGCCCTGAGGGAGACCCTTGGTCTGTCTCTTCCATGTGCTCTTTGCCTCTCCGAGGTGAACTCTGAAACGTCTATTTCTCATTAATGTGGTGATCATCTTGGTTGCCCAGTCGGGGAGGGACCGTGACAGCTTCAGGAGGCGGCCAGTGCACCAGACAATGTCATAGGCAGCTGTTAGGTCGAGGAAAGCAGCTCCTGTTTTCAGGTTTTTCTGGAAGTAATTTTCCATGTAAGTGGTGAGGGCCAAAAATTGTTCTGCTATGTTGCGGCTCTTGTGGAAACCAGCTGGGTCCATGCTGAGGACTTCTTCAGCGGCAGGGGATATGCGATGGAGAATGAGGCATTTAAATATTTTGTAGGGGACTGAAAGGAGAGAGATTCGGCAGAAGCTGGCTGCAAGTGTGGGGTCTTTTCCTGGTTTTGGCATGGCGATGAATTTTTCTGTCCGCCATTTCTTTGGGATGGTGTTGGAATTTACAACCATGTTTTAAAACCGTGTCAGACAGGTGAGAGCTCCGGGCCCCAAGTGTTTAATGAATTCTGGAAGGATGTTGTCATATCCCGCTGCCCTGCCATTCTTTAGGCCCTATATCACCTTCAGGAGTTGTGCGACCACAAAGGGGTTGGGACTGCTGTGTCCTCTGTGCTGGACCTTTCTTTCTGTGGGTTTATCCAGTGGTACCTTGGATATAGCAAGCAGGTGTCTGTAAATTGTGTTGGGGTGATGGAGGCGTGTTTGGGTATGGTGTTGTATATATGCCCCTTTACCAAAATGTATATTAACAGTAATTCTGCCAATATTTTATTAAGTTGTAATCATCGATCGGTGTGTAGCTTGGAGCGCGAAAGGGTGAGACACACCCCACCCCTCACACCCCAGCTGCCTCGCCACATTAAGTCAAGCTGGAGGGAGGAGGTCATAAAAAAACGGTGTAAAGGGGGGCTAATGAGATTCTGGGAAATCCCAACGACTTCAAAGGCCACAGCACCCCTCTTTGTGAGAGACAAGAAAATGTAACACCCCCTCCCAGATTAATTATTGCATAAAGTTGAAAAACTAGTAACTTCCTGATGACGAACGCTTGTGTTGCGATCGAAACATAGGTTTTTTTTTTATCTATCTACGTGTAATAAAGGATTCTTCAGACGGTGTAGGTCTCCGTTGTCCTTTATTCGGGTTCTTGTCTCTCTCGCCCCTGCGGTGTCCTCGCTCAGACCCGCACCTCCTCCACCGTGCACTCTGCAGCCACACTGCTGCTCCGCTCCGCAGCCACACCGCTGCTCCGTGTGCCCCGCACAATCTGCTAGCTCTTCACACCCGGTTAGCTTCCCACACTTCACTAGCTCTCCTCCACTAGCTCGACTCCACTAACTCTATCCCACTAGCTCTGCTGTGCCCCACGTACACCGCTGGCCGACGGTGCCGTGGCCTTCCACCACGTGGCAAATGGCGCCACCCTCTCGCCACTGCCCAGCGTGGCCTCCCCCTATTTCCACTCCTTCCCAACTCCCAGATCGCTTCCAGTTCTCCCCCTAAATCCTCTCTCTCACGTGACCCTGACTCCTCCTTCTCCTCACGTGACCCAGACTCCGCCCCCTCTTTCCTTGCTCGCATTACATACGTAACTTTACCGAAAGACCCAAGACTATATAGTAAACACACACTTAGGGGCAATTGAAAGCATGTTTCCACAGATGGCGAGATGGCTTGAGGAAGGGGACAGGAACCAGGCCTTGATGTGACTTAACAAATTACTTCAATAAAATTGGAACAGACACACACACACGTACACCGGACAAACAGCTGCTCCACAGGCTGAGAGCGAAATCAAAGGAATGTCGGTCCTTTGTGAGAAGGTGAGCCGAGGTGGGAGAATTTCGAATATAACAACGAACAGAAACCACGCATATCAGTCTTGCTGCGGCAAGCTCCGGGGTGGGCCCCGCAATCGACCATGGATGGCGAGGCTTGCAGAGTAGCGATGTGTCACCGAGTGTGAGTTCGACGCTGACAGATCTTGCTGCAGCTGCTGGTGGGAGCTGGCACTCAATGTAGAATAAAACGTTTAGTGAGAGTGACGAGCAACGAAAAGCAATCAACCTGGAGAAAGGGCGGAAAGCGCCAAGCATCAACAAGCGAGCATCGCACAGAACCAGCAGCGGCTACCGACTACCCACTAGCGTGCGGACTCGGAAGCCAAGCACATTCCTGCAAAGGTTGAGTCTACAAGGATCAACCATGCCTGGTGCAAGGGAGAGAGCGAGACCGGCGCAACCTAAAAAGAGTGTCGGCACTGGCGACCGGCAGACGAGCTTCGAGCACAATTGGGCACAGTCAGAGACGAGCGTCGTGCCGACTCAGCTCATCCAGCGACAGAGAGACCTGCAGCTGCCGCCGACTCATCGCCCAGCAGGGAACCAAGGCATTTTCGGTACATGGAATGCCCCACCTCAGTGTCTGCTTAACGCAAAGAGTTGAGCAAGAAGACAATACACCCACACACACGCACATATCAGGACTAATAAGATTACTCCAAAAGGTCTCCTTGTGTTTCGAAAAGGGCCATCCTAAGGTGGTGCGTTAACTATTAGCGGTCGTTTAGAAGTATTATAGTCATTCGTTTTCATTAATTGCATAACTGTACCAATGAAGCCATTGAAGAAATTAAACATTTATAAACATCTATGTTACAAATCTACACAATCACAGGGATACTATTGTGATAACAGCTTTCTTTTGATCACAGAATTTTGCATGCAAATTTACTGAAGCCCTTGGCCAATTGATAAACATTTGTTAGACAAGCAGGCACACTGCCGCACACAATTGTTCCAAGACATTTAGTTAATTGCATAATCTTACCAATTAATTCATTGAGGTCTACTTTTGCCTTAGGCACATGTTTCTTTATTACTTTTCGTATGAATATTGTCACATTCATTTTAACGACTTTTTCCTGTCGCTGTAGTAGGGTCGCTTTACTCTGAGGAATTAGCCGATTGTTTTGTTACCCAGTTTATCATACGTAACCATTGAGGGTTATTTGCACGGATCAGTGAGGAGGACCCCTCCAGGAGTACTGTGTGGACAATTCCTAGCATAAGTGTTCGCATATTAAAGTGTTATGTTTTTTTTAGATATTAAAGTTGCTTAACACAGAAGAGCCTGAGTGGTGCCTTCCTAAGTTCATGCACAATAATCTGAATTAAAATAACTGTTTCCTTACTCTTTGGTTCTTTCGGTAAAGTCACGTAGATATAAAATAAATAGATCACGACGTTTCGATCGCAACACGCAATCGTCATCAGGTGAGACAAACACAGCAGGAGAACTGCTGATGCAACTGTTTCCTGTAGTGAGATCTGAATTTTGAGACCTGACATAAATACTACAAGATAATCAGTAAAAGTTAAAGCAATAATCATTATATTATCACGATTGGTAATATCCCAAGACAACGAAGCAGAGCCTATTTAGCATACATGTATAAATTAGCATAATTTTGAAAATTTACAAACGTTTTAATTTTAATTAAATTGTTATAATTTGTATAATTTCTCACGACCCAATATATACAACAATGGGGCTTTTGTGTAGCTCCAAGGCGGCATATTAAGCTCCAGCACTTCCTGCTGGAGTGTGTGAAATCAAGCTCTGCTACGGCCTCGATGAGATGGTCTGCTATATCAGGGTCCTCTGATGCTTCATATTCTTTAAGAAAGGTGGAACTCTCTTCATCCAGGCATGGTATTTAGGTAGGTCGGTTGCCGCAGGGGACTGCCAAGGAGGCCGATTTGTTGATGGCTCCACAGGCGGTTGTATACTTTGTTGACAGAGATATTTTGTAGTGGGATTGTTGTGATGCTGCGCTCTAGGGTATCGCTGTATTTTGTCCAATTAGCTTTCCGAATGTTTCATCTCAGCTTTTATGAGCTGTTGACTCTTAGGACACATTCGCCTGTGTGAATAAGTATGAGGCGGTGGTGACTGTGCGGGAAATCATCTAGACCAGGGGTCTCAAACTCAAATTACCTGGGGCCGCTGGAGGCAGTATCTGGGTGAGGCTGGGCCGCATCAGGTATTCCACAAAAAAATCTTTGCAAAAAAATCCAAACTTCTCAAATGTCATTACTAACAGTCATTTAACTTCAATGGGTTCTTCTGAACATGAATAGAATATTGAAGAACATGAACGGTTCTTCTGAACATGGCTTCTCTTGCCTACTTCTTGCTGCCAGAGACCTGGCAGCGCTTCCTCTCACATAGCTGAGCCACATTTGGCTTGAGGGAGGAAGCAGTTGAGACCCTCAGTATGGCTTGAAGATGATCATCAGTAAGTCTGGACCTGTACTTGGACTTATTGAAGTTCAAGGTGGAGAAGAGCTTATCACACAAATATGTGCTTCCAAAAAGGCACATGGTCCACTTGAACATTCGGGAAAGCTCAGGGAAGCTGGGGTTCAATTCTCGCAAAAATTGCCCAAGCTTGTCTTCTTTTCCACTCGCCTCCCTGAACTTGGCTTTGAGGTCAGAGTTGCACTGCAGGTCAATGAGCTCCATTTGAAGCACAGGAGGGGCATCTTGCACATCAAAGGAGAAGGGATCCGCAAACATTTGAAAAGTGGCTCTGTGCGTCTTGAGGTCTGCAAATCTGTGATCAAATTCCTCCTGTAGCCTCAAAATGACATCAACATACTTCTCACCACTGAATGGTGTGCCTGCATTCAGGAGTGCCTTGCATGCTGGGAAATGACAAAGGTTTGTCTGAGAGAGCTGGGCTTTCCATAACACAAGTTTTGTGGAGAGTGCTCTCACGTTGTCATAGGCAGCACTGACGAGCTGCCCTGGCCTTGTAACTTCTTGTTCAGTACATTCAGCTCATGCGTGATGTCAACAAGAAAAGCGAAGTCCATGAGCCATTTGGGATCACTTAGTACAGGAACAGCCACCCCATCATTCTACATGAAGGCTTTCACTTCTGCTCTCAACTCAAAAAATCTCTTCAAGACGTTTCCCCTGCTGAGCCAACGTACCTCGGTGAAGCAGAGCACATCCTCATATTCTGACTCCATTTCCTCTAAAAAAGTACGGAACATCCGGTGCTTTAAGCCCCTGGATCTGATTTGGTTGATGCATTTCACAACAACAGACATCACATTGTCAAACTTCAGGCATTTGCTGCAAAGGGCCTGCTGATGGATGATGCAGTGCAGAGCAATGGCCTCCTCCACACCCTCCTCTTCTAGTTTTCTTTGAACAAGTGCCACCAGTAAATTTTTCCTCCCTGTCATTGATGGCGCTCCGTCGGTTGTTATTCCAACAAACTTCTTCCATGGCAAACCGGCATTCACAATGGCATCACACAGCTGGCAAAATATCTCCTGAGCGGTGGTGTGGCCATGCATTGGAATTACTGTGAGCAACTCCTCCATCACTTCAAAATTGTCATTAACACCACGGACATATATTGTGAGCTGGGCAGTGTCAGTGATGTCTGAACTCTCGTCAAGAGCGACTGAGTATGCATTGAAAAATTTGGCTTTCTCACGCAGTTGATCATAAATGTCACTTGACAGGTCAGAAATGCGCTCTGCCACGGTGTTAGCAGAAAGGCTGATGATGCTAAACTGACCTTTCTTTTCCGGACAGACTATACTTGCAGCCTGTAAGATGCACTTTTTGATAAACTCGCCTTCTGTGAATGGCTTTCCTGCCTTAGCAATCATGCTGCATTATTCTCTTTGGTTGCTTTCTTGAAGACATTTTGTTGCCTCAGTAGACATGTCTTAAGATTGGCAACCCGGTTGGCTCTCTCATCTCCCTGGTATTTTGCATACGCCTCAGCATGTATAGTTGAGTAATGGCGTTTGAGGTTGTATTCCTTGTGCACCGCAACTTTTTCTGTACAAATAAGACACGTTGGGGTGCTCATGTGCTCAACAAAGAAATATTGCATCTCCCACTTTTCCTGAAATTGTCTGTGCTCGTCACCAACCTTTCTCTTCACTGCAGGCTTTGAAAAATACATGATTGGGGCTGTGTGACAAGATATATATTCATTCCACTTGCTGTCCCTCACGCACGGAGACGTAATTTCCGCAAATGCACGTCATTTCCGCTTTTCCGGTAACAACAGGTGCATATATTATGGGGGGGGGGGGGGGGTAATGCGTTCCATCAGATTTCGTCCCCACACCCCAGTCACAGGCAGACACAGCTGTAGCGGCTGCTACTATACACGCTTCTCTGTTCAAAGCACGAGCTGTGGATCTGCGCTTTGATGCGCTCCGGTGCGCGCACAGTGGAGAGCCGAAAGAGGGAGAGGAGAGGACTCTATGAGGCAGCGTCATTGTGTGATCACGAGGTTCAAATGCTGCTGGCCACTGTCGGGGCTTTCGCTGCCTTCAGTCACATCATCACATTTTTCTATACATTTTTGTGCTTACTTTGTGCCGGCGTGTTGGCTTGCCTGCGTTCCGGGACTTATTTGAGCAGACCTCTCGTATCGAAAAAAATATGAATATTAAAAAAGTTTTTTAAGAAATTATTAAAATAAAATATAACAATATAATGTAATCACTAGAAAATTACGGAGCCCCTGTTGGCATCGGTGGATGAATTACTAATTTGTGGCCACGCAATAACAAGATAATCTAATAAGTTATATAAAAAGCTTTCTTAACAACACCATCACAATTTCATAAAATAATAACAAATGCCGACTTCTAAGATGAACCAAAATAATTATGCACATCGTCATGTACAGTCTGTGGCTCGGTGCATAAATGTCACCACCAGAGGATGAGGGAATTTAAATCATTAAAATTCATCCACACATATCAGGTGTAAATAATAATGTAAAACAGCCCAGACTGTAAAATGTAGATATTAGTTCAATGACGTTTTATAAACTGCTGCGGTTTAGAATAATCCGTATGCGTAAAGAAGCTCCCAAAACCTCACAGCGCAGCGTTTGCGTAAAGGAGCCGTGGTGTCCCTTGAATTTGCCTTCAATTTAACAAATTGTGTGTGTGTGTTCCGTTCGTTTTCTCCGCTGGACACAGAAGTCGCCTTTGCTCAAGATGCCACTTTATTAATCACTGACACAAAGACTGATACCGTCACTGCAGTATAGCCTAAATAAGTCCCACTGCATTGTAAGTGGCATGTGTGTGCTGTTTTAAGCGTCGTTTTATGTACCTGCGCTGTCATATGTACTTAGCGTTCCGGCACCTTGTGATTTACAAATGAAGCACGGATACATCATGACCTGCGCGAAAGAGGGCGGAAAACTATGAATTTCACCCTCCTGCTCTCCGCACATCCAAAGCCACTCTTTTCTCTCCCGGCTGTCTCTCTCATTCACTCTCACACGTACACAAACACACACACACGACCCCGCCCCCATGTCACTCATATGCATGCCGCATTCACTGGACAGGCACACGGTAGGAAACCAGAGCATCATAACATTGTCCCACACAGCAGCTAACAGCGGGGTTGCTACAATATAAAACTCGCGGGCCGCACTAACATTAAACTTTCATATTAAGGTGGGGCCACAAAATATCGTCCCGAGGGCCGCAATTGGCCGCGGGCCGCGAGTTTGAGACCCCTGATCTAGACCAAGGCTCTGTGCGGAGAAGGGGGTTCCATTGAGAGAGCTGACTTAGCACAGTTCAAGTGAGTAGTCTCTGTGCCATCTGGCCAAATGGAATGTCCCTAGTTGTTTTGGGTCGTGTATGAGCACCAGGTAATTTCTTGATTCCTAGTCAACAAGTGCCTCCCCATCGCTGTCTTGTGCTGGGTAACCCTAATCTGAATGTTGGCTGTTAACGTCCCCTAAATAGATAGATGAGTAGGGGAGGGTGGGCAGGATTTGCTGTTCCCAGCTTGTGCTGGGAGGCTTGTACACATTGACTATGTGGAACCCACCAACTGCCATGGTGTCTGAGAAGGTGGTTTGCTTGGACGATTTCGGTTCGGACTTAAGTGGCAAGGCCATGCTCGGCATCTAGGTGGTAGCGCAGGAGGTTGTAGCCTTTAATGGAGTAGCGGCCGGCTTCTTCTGTTACAATGTGGGTTGCTTGCAGGCAGATGATATCACCAGTGTTGGGCAGCAAGGACTTCGATGAGGCTGCGCTTGGCTGCCGACGGGCCTTTAACATTGCGTTGGAGGATTCGTCGGGCTGGTCCGACTGCAATGTGATCTTGGGGCTGTTTCTTCTCGGTTTTAGGATTTTGACTAGGATTCTTTGAGTCTCTTCTCATGAAGCTTCTCTTAGAATTTAGTCTGCTTATAGGGTCATTCGTTTCCCAATGCGGGCCCGGGTAGTGATGGGGGGGGGGGGTGTGAATGCTGATCTATTGGTCTGCAGTGTGGTGTATGGTATATGTGTATTACATAATGGGATGTGTTTTACATAGAGGGTAGGTGGAATGTTTGTGGTATAAGTGTGGTGTGTGCGTGGTTTTACCTTGGTGAGCTTGTTTCCCCAGCATCTCAGTGTGGAATCGTTGTTGCTTCCCAACAGGAACAGTCTCTCAGACAAACCTCGATCAGCCGTGTAAATCTCCAGAGTGCAGCAGAATCTGCGCCACAGAGACATGGGACACAAGTACATGGTGAGACAAGCCCAGCTCTACATCCCTGCCTCTCAACCTGGCACGGAGCCAATAACAGAGGGACATGGCGACACAGAAATCCGAAAACAATCGAATGGAGAGAGAGCACAAACACACGGGGACGTGCAGATATGGGAATGCAGAAAAAGGAAAACAGATACAGCAATAAAGAGACATGAGACACGAAGAGATGGAAACACAAGAGTGAGAGAAACAAAGACACCAAGACGTGAAGACAAAAAACATGTGCACAAGGAGGCACGGAGGACACAGTTTTTGAAATGGGAACATGAAAATATTAAAACACATGGACACAAGAACACAGATTTAGTTTCACTTCTCCAATAAATAAATCCTACACTATAAAAAACAAAAACTTGCCTACAAAGGATGAACAACCGGGTAAATTTTAGAAAGAAAAAAAACTGAAAATAACAAGTACATGGAGGAGTGAGTGATGGCTTTGGTGTTGGAGATAACGAGGTCGAGTGCAGCAATGTCAGGGAGTAGGAACAGAGATCGAGTGACTGGAAATAGAACCACCTTAACTATCCTCCACACCCCCTGCCATCCGCCCCGCTGTTCCCCTGCACCGCCGCCCACCCTTGCCCCATCTCCCTCATCCCACACTGACAGCATAGTCTTCTTCTTTCGTATGGCAAGTGTTGAAACGATTTAAAGCTGAAAGCTACGTTTTAAAACAATCCAAGGACGCAGTAGAGGCTGTATGAAATGCAACGACACTACCAGGATGTGGCATGGCTAACGCATTCATGGGTGATGTGTTTGATGGTTTCGCCTTGACCACAGCTGCAGTTCGGCAGTTCTTTGATATTCCATTGGAGGAAGGTGTGTGCACATCTCCCTATAGCGTTCGAGTGAGGTTTAGCAAGGGCCATAGTTGTCGAGGAGAGAGAAATCTGGTGGTTCTACAGTCGGATCCTCAATGAGGTTTGTGATGTTTACCACATCCAAAGCCACGCACAATTCCGTTCAGTGAGTTGCTCATGTGTTTATTTTCGGCTGCCAGAGTGGAGGGCACATCCAGAAAGGTTTCCTGAATTTCAGCCCATGGCGTAGGTATTGTTGTAGCAGAAATGCTAGGTTGTCCATAATCTGTGGTGCTCGCGTCGTCGCGCATCACATTGGATTTTGGTTGGGCGATGTTCTCCAGCATTGGAATCCAAAGGAGTGGAGTGGACTTCAGGGAGGTGCCACTGCTGACGATGATACGAAGTGTGGTGTTGATTTCAGTATTGACGAGGTTTGTGTGAGATGTGGCACTCTGCACTGGGCACAGTACTCCACGGTGGAGTGAACCAGGGCTTGCGTTGATATGTTCAAAGTGGTGGCGTCACTTCCCACTTTGTTCCTGCAAGTTCTCGTCATGTTTACTCGAGTTTTGTTTTCATTTTGGCTTGATTGAGATTATAATGGGAGGTGCATTTACCGGGGTGGTGGTCATGTGTTAGCTGTGTTCCACAGAAGTTGACATTTAATACTCTTTGGGTCTTTCGGTAAAGTCATGTACAGTTGATAGAAAATAATAATAAAAATCACGACGTTTCGATCGCAACACAGCAATCGTCTTCAGGTGAAAAAATACAGCAGGCGGACTGCTGAGGCAGAAAGAAATATAGCAAGAGCGCTACTGCAGCCAAAGGTTATATAGGTTTGAGATGGGTATAACCCAAGGGTAAGTGGGTGTGCTAGAGATGGAATTTGCAAGCTAATGTAAGATCGCAGAGCTACAGTGAGGGAAAAAAGTATTTGATCCCCTGCTGATTTTGTACATTTGCCCACTGACAAAGAAATGATCAGTCTATAATTTTAATGGTAGGTTTATTTGAACAGTGAGAGACAGAATAATAACAAAAAAATCAAGAAAACGCATGTCAAAAATGTTATAAATTGATTTGCATTTTAATGAGGGAAATAAGTATTTGACCCCTCTCAATCAGAAAGATTTCTGGCTCCCAGGTGTCTTTTATACAGGTAACGAGCTGAGATTAGGAGCACACTCTTAAAGGGAGTGCTCCTAATCTCAGCTTGTTACCTGTATAAAAGACACCTGTTCACAGAAGCAATAAATCAATCAGATTCCAAACTCTCCACCATGGCCAACACCAAAGAGCTCTCCAAGGATGTCAGGGACAAGATTGTAGACCTACACAAGGCTGGAATGGGCTACAAGACAATCGCCAAGCAGCTTGGCGAGAAGATGACAATAGTTGGTGCGATTATTCGCAAATGGAAGAGACACAAATGAACTGTCAATCTTCCTCGGCCTGGGGCTCCATGCAAGATCTCACCTCGTGGAGTTGCAATGATCATGAGAACGGTGAGGAATCAGCCCAGAACTACACGGGAGGATCTTGTCAATTATCTCAAGGCAGCTGGGACCATAGTCACCAAGAAAACAGTTTGTAACACACTACGCCGTGAAGGACTGAAATCCTGCAGCGCCCGCAAGGTCCCCCTGCTCAAGAAAGCACGTATACATGCCCGTCTGAAGTTTGCCAATGAACATCTCTTATGATTCAAAGGACAACTGGGTGAAAGTGTTGTGGTCAGATGAGACCAAAATGGAGCTCTTTGGCATCAACTCAACTCGCCGTGTTTGGAGGAGGAGGAATGCTGCCTATGACCCAAGAACACCATCCCGACCGTCAAACATGGAGGTGGAAACATTATGCTTTGGGGTGTTTTTCTGCTAAGGGGACAGGACAACTTCACCGCATCAAAGGGACGATGGACGGGGCCATGTACCGTCAAATCTTGGGTGAGAACCTCCTTCCCTCAGCCAGGGCATTGAAAATGGGTCGTGGATGGGTATTCCAGCATGACAATGACCCAAAACACACGGCCAAGGCAGCAAAGGAGTGGCTCAAGAAGAAGCACATTAAGGTCCTGGATTGGCCTAGCCAGTCTCCAGACCTTAATCCCATAGAAAATCTGTGGTGGGAGCTGAAGGTTCGAGTTGCCAAACGTCAGCACGGAAACCTTAATGACTTGGAGATTTGCAAAGAGGAGTGGGACAAAATCCCTCCTGAGATGTGTGCAAACCTGGTGGCCAACTACAAGAAACTTCTTACCTCTGTGATTGCCAACAAGGGTTTTGCCACCAAGTACTAAGTCATGTTTTGCAGAGGGGTCAAATACTTATTTCCCTCATTAAAATGCAAATAAATTTATAACATTTTGACATGCGTTTTTCTGGATTTTGTTGTTGTTATTCTGTCTCTCACTGTTCAAATTAACATCATTTCTTTGTCAGTGGGCAAACGTACAAAATCAGCAGGGGATCAAATACTTTTTCCCTCACTGTATGCCGAGGAGGAAAATCGGGCAGCAGTTTTAGCATATAATGCATTATTGCTGGGTTTAAGAATGCATAGTGAAGTATGGTCAAACAGCCCCTGTGTCTGACGTGACTTTTGTAAAGCCTTCATTCAGCAGGAGATTGAGAAGGGACTGTATAGCATCAAAATTAATGAAGAACAGAGTATGAAATCATATTTGTTGTCAAAGTTAATGTGGTCGTTTCTTACCCATGTTTCATCTCGTTGCTGAAATTCACACTCACGATGTCTCTACACTTGAGTTCACTCCAGGAAGAGTCGAATTCTGTGTGCACGGGGTGGTAATGCAACGTAGAACCACGCAGGGAGCACCACTGCAGCGAGAAGTCTGCGACAACAACAACCACAACCGCATAACAACCACTGCAACAACCATCCATGAGCTCATCCAATCACCAATGACTAAACAACACCACGAGATCAAATGTAATTTTGCCAGTTTATTTAAGTCTAGCTTTGATAATTATAAATGTGATGAAAATGACTCTAAGATGTAGATCGGCACGGGAAATGATACCCCCTACTGTGTGGAACAGTGGTCACTTGAAGGGATATCAGGAGGTAGCTCTGTGGTAGCCACTTCGGTGAATCATTCTCGAACAAAGCAGTATGCTGCCCTGGGAGAGTACTGAATTGATTCTTTGTTTCATGACGTAGTTTAATAAATAAAACTAATAAAACATTACACAACTTATAAAACTACTACAACAACAACAAGTCCTGCCTCTTCTACCGGTCTGTGTATGGCATGTGATGAAGTAGTGACGCAGCGTGCATCATGTGTAACATCATATAACATAACTCTGATCTCCGCTTACAATACCTATGCCTGGTACAAGTACTCTGCTGTGTTTTCCAGTTGTGTCCTTCAAACAGAACTCTCCAATTGTTTAGTTAACTTTTTGTACGTACATATTTTAAACCCTACTCTGCAGCCATCTTACATATAAAAGTCTCCGCGCGCTCGAGCTTGCGGGGGATTTTGCTCTCGGACGTTGGGGTTTAAGACCGAAATAACTTGCCAGCCGGCACGCCCTAAGCCCCGCGGTGGGAATAGGCTATTCCGTTTTCACGTCCGTAAATTTTAAAGTCGTTTAATTAACTAATTAGTGGCATTCTCATTTTAATTATTTACTTATTGCGCGACATCGACCGTACCAACTCACGACAATTGCCTGGGGGGGCGGACCCTGCCAAGTGATGCGCGTTGCCTCCAGCTCACGGGGACATTTTATTTTACGCGTTTAACATGGAATAGATATACACATCACGCTGCCGATTTCTCTTCACAGTGTGATGTCCCCCCCCATCCCAATGCGTGCAGTTACTGATATAAAGTCCTTAGATATTAATTTAATATTATTTAAGCGCTTAAATAGTATTATTCTGCCTCGGGCGGGGGATGGTGGGGGGGCGGGGGTAGCGGTCACCTCGCAGCCTGGCAACGTCTCACCTCCTCCGGCTTGCCAATCTAGGTGAGGCCGCGGGCTCTGCACGGGACGAGGCGTCACCACGCCAATGTAAAGTACAATTTTATTGAATCTTTCGCTAACAACTCAGGTTTTTTGTTTACTATTATTAAACAAATAAGTTTACTAATATTACAATGATAATGTTTGTGTGCACATAACACTGCTTCATTCTTTACTATTATGAAACTAATACGTTGCCTAATACTGTATTACTATTATAATGTTCGTGTGCAGAAACTACATGCGTGTGCCTAAAGTCGAAGTCTGTGTGAGTGAGTCCATATGTGTTTGTGTGCGTGTAAGTCGATGGATTTATATGTGTGTGGGTCCATGTCTGTGTGTAAGTCCATGTGTGTGTTTCTGTCTTTTTCAAACGGACAACGCCCCGTGTGTGTGTGTGTACGTACAAGTGTTTGTGTGTGTCAGTCCATTTGTGTGCGTATCATTCGCAGTGTGTGTGTTAGTCCACATGTGTGTGTAAGTCCATACGTGTGTGTTTCACTCGATGCGTGTGTGTGTGTAAGTCAATGCGTGTGTGTGAGTCAATGTGTCTGCATGGCTCCATCTGAGTGTGTAAGTCAATGTGCGTTTGTGTGTCTATGTGTGTCAGTCGGTGTGTATGTGTGTATGTCGATGTGTATGTGTGTGTCAGTCCATACGTGTGTGTTAGTCCACATGTGTAAATCCATACATGTGTGTGTCACTCGATGTGTGTGTGTAAGTCAATGTGTGTGTGTGAGTCGATGTGTTAATCCATGTGTCTGTATCTAAAGTAGATGTGTGTGTGTGTCACAGTCCATATGTGTATGTGTGTGTAGAGCAATGTGTGTGTCAGTCTATGTATGTGTGTGTAAGTCCATGCGTGTGTGTCTTAGTCAATGGATGTGTGTAAGTACATATGTGTGTTTAGTCAATGTGTGTGAGTCCACGTATGTCTGTGTGTGAGTCGATATGTGTGTGTGTGAATCGCTGTGTGTATGTCGATATATGTGTGTGTCTCCATGTGTGTGTATCTGAGTGCATGTCTATGCGTGTGTGAGTCCATATGTGTGTGTGTCAGTCCATGGGCGTCTGTGTTAGTCGCTTTGCGTGCATGGCTCCATGTCAGTCAGTGTAAGTCCATTTCTTTGCGCTTCTGTAGGTCCATGTGTGCGTGTGAGTGAATGTATGTGCTTTATTGACCTGCTCAAGGCCTATGATACCATCAGCAGGCCTGGCCTCTGGTTTGTTCTTCATGCTTTCGGAGTCCCTCAAACTTAGCTCACGATCCTTAAGGACCTTCATGATGGTGAGCGGCCCCGCATCAAACTACGTGGCCGTCAATCAGAGCCATTCCCTCTACACCTTGGGGTGTGACAGGGATATTCTCTGGCTCCACATTATTTAACATATCTTTTGACCACGTAATTCGTGAAGCCTTCAATGTCTGTACCCGAGGAATTACCATAAGGTACAGATACAATGGGAGGCTGATCGATGCCCGTGTGCGGTCAAGGATGCCTCCCTATTGCTCAACCATGTTATGTATGCCGATGCTCTGGTGATTGCTGCTCACTGCTGCTGAACCTGGAGCTTGCACTAAGAGGTGGGCCTTACCATCAGCACCACCAAAACTAAGCACCTGCCTGGGTATTTTGTACCATCGGACAATCCACCCCCACAACTCACAATTGGTGAGCAGCAGTTGTGGAGAGATCGGAGAGATTCCCATACCTGGCCAGTGTGCTCATGACCGGCTCCGTTTAACAGCAGAGGTCTCACTCCATATCAGTCGAGCGCTATTCTCTTTTCATCGGCTGCGTTATGCTGTATGGAAGCTACCTGGTCTCTCGCTGTGCATGAAGCTCCAGGTCTTCTCGGCCACGGTAATTCCCTCCCTTCTCTACGCTTGCGAAGCGTGCACCCCCTAATGGAACATCTTCGCCGGTTACAAACATTTAGGCTGGCCTGCTAACGATCTATCCTGGGTTTAACCATATGTGTGTGTGTGCGTCTAAGTCGATGTGTTTCTATGTGTGTGGGTCGATGTCTGTGTGTAAGTCCATGTGTGTGTCTGCCTTTTTCGCCCAAGCAACGCCGGGTACTTACCGCTAGTCTCTATTAAGTTATTGTAAAATATCGTGCAGTTCATTACCATTAGACACCATAATGACTTTCAGAAAATCTCACGTGGATAATGTTGTCATCATTTACCTATTGTCTGACAATCTATTACTATTCTCCACCGCTAGGCATTATACCTTCTAGCGGCATTTCCTGCCTCAGCCCATGTACGTTTCTTGTCAGTCATTACAATGTCCCCAACTCACATGTTCTCTGATCCATGTTCCTTTTTCTCAATTCCAAGGATACAGCTTTCAGCTATTGTTTAATCTTCGTTGTCAACGGGCCTGTTTCTGTTTCATGTCATTAAAATTACTGTTATGTAGGCACATCGATAAGTTGCAGTTTCTCATTTTGTTTTAAAAATAATTTCAAGCTACTATCGACCACCTCTGTATTCTCATTTGATTCCGGTCCAGCTTCAGTATCTGTCCTCGATATGTAAACTCTTGTTTTTCCAGTTCTTATTCTGTGATATCTCAAAATGTTGAGCAAATTTGTTGTATATGTATTATTGTCCTTATATTTATCTTTAACCTCAATGTAAACCCACATTTATTCATTATTTAATCAGGTTCTGTCTTTTACTTCTTTTGACCGGAAAAATGCCTTTGGAATTTTCTCCAGGGACAATATTCCTTTGTCTCTCCATTCCAGTTTTCCAAAAACATCTTCTAATTGTAGCTGTTGATAGCTTTTGCGAAAGTGTATCCACTTTTCTGAGCCTATTTTAATGGGTTTAGGAAATATCTTTATGTAATCTTTCTGATGCTGTGCCACTTTTCAGAAAATACACAGCAGATAAGCTCTATGCTTATCTGCTGTATGGAATTCAATAAACATTCTTTTGAACGCCATTTTTTACAATGTGATCTTGTGTTATTTTTAGTGTAGAGGTGTAATTGCGCATGGCTACGAAAGGTGTCGTGTGATTATGCATGGCCACGGATGGCCAACAAACACAAGGGGCGGGGTTACGGCCGTACACAAGGGTGGCGCTCGCACCGACGTCCGCATGTACATCCCCCACGGGCCCCCCCTTGGGGCAAGTCCTATAAAAGGTGATGAGCCGAAAGGCTCGAGAGTCGGGACTCAGCTTTAACCAGAGAAGAACGAAGACCTGCTAGTATAGGCCCCGGAGCTCCCCTGGCTCGCTGTCCTTCTAAGGGCCGACCAGGGCAAGCCGGTGGCGTGGCCCCGAGAGCCCAGACGAAGCTGGTCTGGTGACTCAGGGAGCCGGGATCCCAGCTTAACCAAGCTGGGACAGATAGCTTCCCCTAGTCCCGTAGTGGAGGAGTTGTATAGGCTAGAGGGGTTAGCTGTCGAGAAATCCCTGTAGCCAAGTGACCTGTAATAACTGTGTTGGTGTAATAAATAAGTGTGCCTCCGATCCTGTCGTCAAGCCTCCATATATACTTACTACATCTGGGGTCAGAAGTAAACGTCCAACGATGGACACACGAGGGACGACACGTACCAGGGAGTCGGAGATGGAAGACGCCGCGGCCGAATCACCACCAGAGATGGCCGGGGTCGAATCGGAGCAGCCGGGCCGAGTACGCCGCGCCGCTACGACAGGAGGAGGGGGATGCGTCAGCCGAAGGACTCCGGCTGGCCCACTCCCGCCTGGCGGACCTGCTCTACGCCGCGGCCGCCGCGTTGGAGGAGATCACGTGGCTGGGGCTGGAGGAGCAGCGCGGGTCGACGACGGCAGCCGGCGCGGGGCGACGTTTCCCGCCACCCCGACGCGGCTCGCGGTCAAATTTCCCGCCATCTCTACAGTACGAGCGGAGGGCGGGGCCGGCCCGCGTCACGTGTCTGCTGAGTGCCAAGCACAAGCCGTGACATCATCAACGCCGGCCGGCGCGTCAACATCGGAGCGACCGGCGATGCCATGCTCACGGCCCGCCCACACTGTATCATCGGCGGGGTGCGACGGAGAGCGTTCTGCGGCCACGGACGCCGCCTTACAGCAGCGTCTGCCGCCTCTTAAAGAATTTGTCGGCGCTGACGGAGACTGGGGTGGCTTCAAGAGGCGGTTCATCGCTCATCAAGAGATGGCGAACTGGTCGGACGCCGAGGCTCTACGCGCGCTGCCAGCGATGCTGGACAACGACGCCCTGGCTACCCTCACCTCGGCGCCGAGGGAAAAGCGCGCCACTCTACACCTGGCGTTGCAGCTGCTGTCAGCCGTCTATGGGCCGCCTTCGGACTGCAGGCAGCTGTTCCACGATCGGAGTCGGGGCGCCAACGAGTCACCCCTGGCCTTCCGGACGGCTCTCCTGGCTCTGGCGAAGGCTGCTTTCCCAAGGATGGACGAGGAAGGAGTGGATGCCATGGTGGCTGAGAAGCTGCTGCTACTCGCTGACGAGCTGGACGTCAACGTCCTGGCTCAGGACGACGCGGAGATGTCGTCCCTGCTGGTCGCGCGCCACATCCACGGGGGTTTGCGGTCCCTGCGCCGAAAGGCGGCAAAGGGGGCGGCCGCCATGCCATGGCGGCCACCGCCCTCCATCGGAGGAGGTCTGTGGGGTGGAGCGGCGAGGGGAATGGAGATCGGCGGCACCGCAGGCTCGGAATGGACCGAGCCGCCAGGAGCAGCCCAGGTCATCTGGGGCGCTCACACGCTGCTACAACTGTGGCCTGCAAGGCCACGTTGCGTCAGGATGCCGGGCTCCCCGTCAGCGCGGGGCGACACCTCGTCAGGACGCCACGCCGTCTCCTCCCAAGCTCCAGCAGAGAAATACGGCGAGTCGCGGCACCTCACACGTTTGGCCCACGCACACATCCGACACACACTCACGCGCTCAACTAAACAGGGCTCCAAATTCCCCATCCGTCGCGCGCGATTGTTCGGTAATGCGGCGAGCGCTCCAACCGGGTCAGTGGTCGGAGCTCGCCCATCGTGTCGTTGCTGCGTCGGCGGGATCATCGGTCGCTGTCGGTCAAATCGATGGGGTAGAGGTGCGGATTTTAATTGACACAGGGCATCGGCGACCATTATATCTGATTTGATTTATAACATCCTTCCCGTTCAGAGTCGTCCTTGCTCCCTGTTGATGTGCCGTGTTATGCGCTAACGGGGGCTCTCTGGGCATTATTGGCCAAATCCGCGCCACTATCTGCATTGGGGACATTAAATTATCCGGGCCTGTTTTGGTTTCCTCCTCACTCGCGGTTCCGTGCCTGTTGGGGACGGATTTTCTGGCCAAAATGCCCATCCGCATCCTTATTGACCAAGGGTGCATTGAGCTCCCATCGGGCCGACGCGTTACATTTCTGTCTTCCCCCACCACGGAGCGTCGGGCGTTTGCCACCGTGCAGGCGCTCGTCACAAAAACTGTGCGCGTGCCTCCGGGGGCTCAGATGCTCGTCCCTCTTAGGTTGCGTCGGCCGTTTGATGAAGGGGTTGCGGATCGGGGGTCTTGTTGGGTCCATCTCGGGCCGGGGTCAATGGACCCGATTTGCTCGCGGCTCAGACTATGGTGAGAGGGGATGGGGACCCCTTCATTGCAGTCCTTAATGTGGGATCGCGAACGGCCGTGGTTCCTCAAGGGACCGTGCTTGCCCACGCAACGCCGGTGCCCTATGAGGAACCACTCGTGGTCGGGTATCCACCGATCCTCCGTCGCGACCGCATTCGACTGTGATGACGGATGGCTGGATGCGCTTTGCGCGGGTTCAGTGGACCTGTCCGACTCGCAGCGCGCGCAGCTGCGAGTTCTCCTGAGCGAATTTGCTGACGTTTTTAGTCAACACAAATTTGATATTGGTTGTACAAAATTGCTGCGACACCATATTGACACGGGTGACAGCGCGCCATTCCGCCAAAATCCCTTTCGGTTGAGTCCCGCCGAAAAGGATCATGTCAAATCGGCTGTTGATGACATGCTAGCCGCCGATATCATTTCCCCTTCCAACAGCCCGTGGGCGCGCCGATCGTTTTGGTGAAAAAACACGACGGCTCACTGAGATTTTGTGTCGACTTTCGCCGTCTAAACAAAATCTCTGTGGCAGATGCGTACCGCTTCCTCGGATGGATGAGTCGCTCGACGCCTTGGCCGGTGCGCGATTCTTTTCCACCCTCGATTTGCTATCTGGATTCTGGCAGCTTCCTCTGGATGACGAATCGAAACCTAAGACTGCTTTTCGTACACCGCAAGGTCTCTTCCAATTTAACCGCTTGCCGATGGGTTTACATTCTGCGCCGGCAACTTTTCAGCGGTTAATGGAATTGGTCTTGGCAGGTTTGCAATGGGATTCGTGTTTGATTTACTTAGACGATGTCATCGTCTTTAGCAAATCCTTCGAGGAACACCTCCAGAGGTTGCGTGCTGTTTTTCTCAAAATGCGGGCTGCCAATTTGAAATTTAAACCACAGAAGTGCCATTTACTCCGCGAATCGGTGCGATATTTGGGTCACATTGTTGGGCGCTCGGGATATCCACTGATCCCGCCAAAACGGAATGCGTCAGCTCCTGGCCGACTCCCACCTCTGTGGGAGAGGTCAGGAGTTTCATTGGGTTCGCGTCGTATTATCGGCGATTTGTGGCTGACTTCGCTACGATTGCGAAACCATTGCATGCCTTGACGTCCAAGGGAGTCAGGTTTCATTGGGGCCGGAGGAGGAGGCTGCTTTTCGCGCCCTCAGAAATGCTTTGGTGGGGGCTCCGCCGTTGAATTACCCGGATTTTTCACAACCCTTCTTGCTCGATACAGATGCAAGTAACACGGGCATCGGGGGCGTGCTGTCCCAGCTCATTGGGGCGTAGAGCATGTGGTGGCTTACGGTAGTCGGGTACTGTCTCCAGCCGAACAGCGGTACTGCGTTACCCGTCGGGAATTATTGGCGATTGTTTATTTCATTCAGCAGTACCGCCCGTATCTGTACGGTCGGCGATTCACCGTCCGTACAGATCATGCGGCCCTACAATACGCCCTGCGGGTTCAACAACCATCGGGCCAGTTGTCTCGATGGTTGGAGATTCTCCAGGACTATGACTTTGTCACCACATATCGTAAGGGTCTCCGCCACACGAACGCTGACGCCCTGTCGCGATTGCCACCCACTTCGGAGTGCGCGTGCCTCTTGGGTTCGGGCCGTTGTAGGCCTCCGAACGTCACCACCGATTCGGTCCTCGTGGCCGCTGCCGATGCGCCTTCGGTTTCGGGTCCTATTGAGCAAGAAGGGAGGGATTCGTTGCTGGGGTTGTCGGTCGCGGAATGGGGACGCCTCCAAATGGAGGACACCTCCCTCCTCACTCTGCGCCGTCGCGCCGGGGGGTTGGCCAGGGGGTGGAAAATGTTGACTCGTGGGGGTTGTTCCAGGGTCTTTTAATGCACTGGGATGGAAAAACCCGGCGCCAGCGGCTTGTGGTGCCTGCTGCTTTAAGGGGTAAGGTGGTATGGGCTGTTCATGAGCGGCTTCTGCACTTGGGGGTTCACAAGACCTTTGCCACGCTCCAGCTGGATTTCTTCTGGCCGGGCATGGAAAAGGACGTGGGGGATCTCTTGGGTCATGCACGCAATGCGCGCAGAGGAAGCCGCCTGCGAGGGGTCCAACCCTCCGCTGCAGTCCATAAAAGTTTCCCGGGTTAACGAGCTCGTCGCCCTGGACATACTTGGCCCATTTCCCGCTACGCCCAGGGCAATAGGTATTTACTACCGGGGTTGACTACTTCACGAGATGGCCTATGGCCTGGCCCCTGGCGAACCAGTCGGCAGCAGCCATCGCGGAGGCCTTTGTCCAGGGCTATGTCCTCGACAAGGGTGCTCCGGAACGGCTGCTTACTGACCAGGGTAGGAATTTTCTGGTAAACTCCTACGTGAGGTGTGCGACCTCTTGGTACGGAGAAGGTTCGGACCTCTCCGTATCACCCACAACTGACTGGATGGTGGAACGGCTGCATCGGACCATCACGTCCATGCTGTCCCAGCAGGTGTCGGTTTCCCAGACGGATTGGGACCTACGTATAGCCGGTGTGTTGCAGGCCTACAGAATGGCTCCCCATGCGGCCACCGGATTTTCCCCTTTCTTTTAATGTATGGCGCGAAGTTAACCCCCTGTGGCGACCCAGCTGAAGCTCTCGGCGCCCCAGGCGAAGTCTAACTTGTCCAAACACGTTAAATTTAACATCGCCCAATTGTCTGAGGCGCGGGAAGCGGCCGTGCAAAATTCAGAACTCCGCCAGAAGGCGAACGAGAGGCTTCGGTTGGGCGGGTGCAGGTGGTCAAATGGGAACCAGGGGACAGGGCGTGGTTGCACTGTCCTCAGGTGCCGCTGGCAACCTCGTCAAAGTTGGTACGGCCGTGGCGGGGGCCAGTGGAGGTCGTGCAGGTTTGCGGCCGCAATGTGTTCGCGTAAAATGGGGGAGACGCCGGTGGTATGTGCACCCTCAAGGTTAAAACCATTCGTCGCGCCGCCCCGTGGTTCACACACACACACGCATGGCCAAACGTGTGAGGGTGTCGCCGACTCCCCGTCGTCGCTGCGCTCGCCTAACCTGACGCCAACTGTTCCGTCCCAGGTGAAACAGGAGTGACGGGCCCACGCCCACCAACCCCTCCGGAGGGTCGGGGGTCACTCGGCAGCAACGCCTGACTCTCTTGCACCCGGACCGTCAACAACCGTCACTGAGCGCGCCAGGACGGGCCCTTGTGACGGGCCCGCCGCAAGAACGCGCGCCAAAACGCGCAGACTTTTGTGAGGTCGGCCGTTGGGGGGCCTTGCGGACTATGGGGAGGGTGGTCTCCGGTGTGTATATATCTGTTGGTTTTGGGGTGCTTATTCGGGAGGGCGCGTCGGGATATTTTTTTTCTCTCTCTCTCTCTCTTCCTCTTGTTGTTCTGTTAAGGTTCTCTTGTTCTTGTTAAAAATAATTTACGTGAGGCACACACACGGGGGTTTGTGAGGGATACACCTTTATTCTGATTTTTTTTTGCAGCCAGGGACGGCTGCGAGCTGTACAGGGGGGTGATGTAGAGGTGTAATTGCGCATGGCTACGAAAGGTGTCGTGTGATTATGCATGGCCACGGATGGCCAACAAACACAAGGGGCGGGTTACGGCCGTACACAAGGGTGGCGCTCGCACCGACGTCCGCATGTACATCCCCACGGGCCCCCCTTGGGGGCAAGTCCTATAAAAGGTGATGAGCCGAAAGGCTCGAGAGTCGGGACTCAGCTTTAACCAGAGAAGAACGAAGACCTGCTAGTATAGGCCCCGGAGCTCCCCTGGCTCGCTGTCCTTCTAAGGGCCGACCAGGGCAAGCCGGTGGCGTGGCCCCGAGAGCCCAGACGAAGCTGGTCTGGTGACTCAGGGAGCCGGGATCCCAGCTTAACCAAGCTGGGACAGATAGCCTCCCTAGTCCCGTAGTGGAGGAGTTGGTATAGGCTAGAGGGTTAGCTGTCGAGAAATCCCTGTAGCCAAGTGACCTGTAATAACTGTGTTGGTGTAATAAATAAGTGTGCCTCCGATCCTGTCGTCAAGCCTCCATATATACTTACTACATTAGTATTAAATTGGACTATAACTTTCTGCTTGTGTTGCGATCGAAATTTCATAGTANTTTTATTATTTTCTTTGAACCTTTAGTGACTTTACCGAAAACCCAAAGAATATTTTTTATATTAGTTTAACATTTATACTAATGTCGTGACATAAATGGTGTCACTAGAGTATAGCGACAGTACCGGGGAAGGGAGGTACTACACGCAGGGTGGCATAATATATAGCACAAGGATACACGCTGCATCGAAGGGCTCACTAGGGGGCAGATTCGGGTGTCACGAAGGTCGGGTCAGGACATGACAGTCTGCGTGAACCCACGAGTACACGTGACCAAAAAAGGGGGCACAGGGACCCCCAGAAGAAGGTGAGGGGGCACGTGGTACAGATTGAGAGCCTCCACGAAGGATCTAGAAGGGGAGTGGCCAGAGGCAGAGCCCGGTCACGTTTCAGGGCATATAAACCGAGGTCCGGGAGGGTGCGTGGTGGTTGGTCCCAGGAATGAAGCCACCTTCTTCGATCCTCGCTCTTCGGTCTTTGTGCACGAGAGGCAGACAGCGTGTTAGCTGTTCTGGTCCAAACTTATAGATTACGTCAAGTAATAGGTGGTTAGGAATGGTGGACACCACCCTATATAGTTAACTCGTAATGTACATAGTTAACCGTAATGTACATAGTTAGATACGGAACGATGGCCAGTTGCCTGTTATGTTTTGTTCAGTGAATAAACGTATTGCCTCCAAGACTTGGTGTGTGCCTGAATAGAACCCATTACACTAATATAATGTTAAGTTGAATATCCCGTCATTGCATCGACAATGCAACTAATATGATGTTACACATGTGGAAGGAAACCAAAACATCTGAAATAAAACCCAACACTCCTATACAGATGGAGATTAGTCCACATTTCCTGTAATGCCTCCTCTCGGCAAGCCAGCGTATTTCACCTCGAATACCACAGTAGGGAGCTTCACAAAATGTGTTTGATCCACCAGCCCAAATTTATTTTATAAGTTAAATGAAGACCTCAATCTCTATAAATACTGCAGTTTCATTGACCATATGCACCCTTGCAAGACCCTCCTGAAAAAGAGTCATTAGATTAAAAAAGGCTATCATGTGTAATCAAGTCTTAAATAATAAAACTGTAGTCTTCCACATACATTGAACCTCAGCCTTCTGAATCCACTTCTTGACGATGATGATTAAACTGTAGGTTCTGGGTGAATTGTGGTACCACTGGATCACGAAAGCTAGTTATTTCATGGAAAGGACTTAATCCAGCAGTGGATTAATCATGGCTGTTGAAGATGATACGAGTAACATTAAATGGACTATGTGTACTTCACATTTTCAATGGGTTCCCTCTTCAAATAATCGTATGTTTGATTTAGCACCTTCAAAAATTCAAAATAATAATCTTCCTGTGCGTGATGCCTTGCATGTGTAGTGTCATCGTGAATATCACTGAGCAATGCCGGCTCTAGCGAGGCACAGCGTGCGATGCATTTTCATCGCGGACACTCCGTAGGTGGGTGTAGTACCAGCCCTAGAGGCGGCTCGGTGAGCACTGGGATAGCGCAGTGGCACCACGTGTGGCGTGCATTGCTGACCCCTACAGGAGGGAGTGTGAGAGTGTCAGCCATGGGATGAGGTTACCCACTGGTGGACCCGGAAGGCACGTGACCAGTAAGATCTACACAGGGGCCCCAAGTGGAGGCTGGGGGTGGTCGTGGCCAAGGGCGGGGCCAGCCACGGCCAGCAGGGTTCTGCGTTGCTGCCGTCATCTGAAGATCTACAATCTACATTATATGTTCAAGAAGAAGTCACCAACACGTGGATGAGGACCCAAGCTGCGGTCTGGTCCGTTGTAGCTAGTGACTAGCATAGTTAGCCTGGTGGTCCACCACCATAAGTTATCTGGTAAAGGGGCAGTAACCCCTTTATGTTAATGTGTTGGTGTTAATAAATATGTGTTGCTTCCAAAGAGTATGTCTGCGACTCAGTTGAACTCACTACATATGTATATGGTCGATGGTAGAGACACATTTCCTAATCCATGCTTGCTCACATGATTGGTTGGCCTCTACATTGTATGTTATTTAAAAAAAAATGTCCTGCTTCCAATAGCCTAGTTAGATCATCCCTTCATTCTACAACTCACATGTCTCACTTTGTTAACATTTATAAAATGGGTCCAATAATTCATTCCAGCTATTGGCCCCACTATCTTTTATGAAGCCCACAGTTGTACCATCTAATACAGAATCACTCCTTTCTTCAGATTGAGCGGGACAAGTTAAATTTCTGAAGTGTGATATCTGAAATCTATTTATTTGAGGCATTATTTCACTCTTCAATATATTTTATTTTTGTGCTTCAGATCTGCATAAATACCCTCTATTACAAGATGCTATCTCCATCATTATGTTTAGTTTTGGTGTGCTGGCAAGTAGGTGTGGATTGTCATTGTAGATGGGGAATATATTGGCTGGGTGAGTCTCATTTACCCACCTGTCATAGCAGCAGTCATTCACTCCAGTGTCTGTTACTCATTTGTATTTTGCATATTTAATACTGTATATCGTTTATTTGTATTGCTGACGAATATCTACATCGACTTGCCAGGAAGCCTCTGCATTTATTCATGTATCCCTGAGTTCCACTTTGTGTCTCAGTGTTTCCCATGTCTTGTCAACCCTTGCTGTACCTCTCCATCAGTGTCGCCAATGTCTGCAAGTATCTTTACACTAACCTTCCACGTAAACTGAAAAAAGTAGCTGCCATGGAGTTCAAAAGAACTCACAAAACCGCAACCTTGTTGTGAACGATCCAAAACAGAAGATCCCTGGGTTTTATATTATATGAAGCTCATGGTCCACCCTAAATCACATCCACTGCACAAATGGAAAATATTAAACTATACCATGTGCAAATGTGGCCATCCAGAAGAGAACATACAACATATAACGACGCAATGCCCAATTAACAAATACAAAGGAGACATCGCAGTGATACACTCCGCTGCTCCTGACGTGGTTATCTCGCATGATCACCTGAATGTGAAATAGTAGTTGTTACTCTACAAAAACAGAAGAACCAGTATCTTCGTGTCTCCCCATCCATGCATGTCACAGTCTTCCTGTGTCACCCTCTGTCTCTCTGTCTTTGTGTGTCTCCATACCATAGTTAACACTTTTCTTACCGGGTGGCGACTCTTCTGTCATGAGACACCCAGATGAAATCAAAACATCTGGATGCACAGAAAAAAGAATGTGAAGACAAGTCTGCAACAAGAAAAACTCTGAACACACAAAGCCCATAGAGAGGCAATTAAACACATTGATGCACCGGATAATTTTAATATACATTTCAAAGACAAATCTGCAACGACACAACTCATGATAAAACTGAGAACACAGACGTGGCCTGCCCCTATTTAGTTTGGTGCAGAGTCGGTCTTTGTCTTCGGTGTCTACTGCTTGGTGTCTGTCCTGCACCACCAAAACATCCGTTTACTCTACCATCATGCCATCACTCTGCCTTACTGGAACAATGTGTCGGCTCCACAAATGTCCATTGTGGACATTTCTTCTGCCTCTAATCGTCATGATAAACCATAGGCCGTTCTCTGGTCCTGTCGGAGATGCCCCAAACTCCAATTGCGTGGTACCAAACTGTCATCTGCTGCCGTTAATACCCATCACGAATCTGCTCCGATTGGCTGGTGTCACACCAAACCTACCGGGTTGCATGATTAAACATGCCCTCCGAGAACAATAAATCCATACATGTGAACGACATTATTCATCATTCATTTTATTTCCTGTGCTTAGCTGCTCTTTAAATGTGTCACCCACCCTATGAAACATATCACTCCGATCTGGCTCAGTCCCCACTCTTTTCAAACATGCTGCTGTCACCCCTCTCCTCAATAAACTAACTAACAAATATGGTCCTCAGTTTATTACGTAGGCTTTCGCGACCAATATAATCCCTAATATAGGTTTTTTTGGGTTAGATCGCATAATATATAAATGCGTCATTAAACCTGCCATCGCCCGCTCTCCAATCTGCCCTTTCTTTCCTGTCGATACTGGCTCATCAAACATTCTACTTCTAGTCGACTTGATTGCTGCTTGTGATACCATCAACCATGGTGTTCTGCTTTTAATGGTACCACAGTATGCTGAATTAGATTATATTTGTCGAATCACAAGCAATTTCTGAGCCTGGGGGTTCTAAGTTCGCTACCAGCACACTTTCATTGGGCGTTCTCTAGGGCTCTGTCCAAAGTAAATGTATTTATCTATATGACCCGTTAGGTACCATCCTTCATCAGTTAGGTATACATTTTTACTGTTATGCTGATGACACTCACATTTACATAAACTGCAAATCACTTCGTTTTGAGAGTATCAGCCATCATAATCAATTTCACTTTGAGCTTGGATACAATACATCTTGATCCAGCTGAATGGGTATTAAATGGAGGATATGATCATTATGCCTTGCCACCAGCTGGCAAAGACTGGTCTGTAAAGTTTCATATGTCCTGCACAGGAAGTCAGTAATATCAGTGTGTTCTTCCAGCCATTATTGCTTTCGAGGCACAATTTATGAATAGATGAAGGTCACTTTTTTCATGTGTGAAACCTTATTCGGTTACAGCTGATCCTATAGGCCATTGATGTGGATAAATTGGTTTGTGTGTATCTTTTTTTCATGCATCAGCTCCTGCAACGCCTTGATATTTGGAACCTCAAGTAAGGTCCTTTATCGACTCTCGTCCACAAAGTATGCAGCTGCTAGGGTCCTAATCTCAACTTCTTATTCATAACATATTACCCCTCTTCTTGCATCACTTCACTGGTTGACAGTTAAATTTATGATAGGATTTAAGGTATTCAAGGTCCTACTTTTTCTCCAATCAGTGTCAGGTTTGTTCACCATCATGAGTAACCTTCAGTCGTAATTATTTTGCTTTTTTGTTTTGCTTGTGAATGTCCATAACCTTGAACGTAAGTGCACCAAATGAAACGAAGGCACCAAAAAGAAGTGTGCGATATATGTATAAATAAAGAGATTTTGCCAGTAGAAGAGGCCCAGCACAGTCTGCCATAATCAGCACTCCATTTCCCAGCACAGAGCACATGGTGCCCCATGCTGCCAACTGCTCCAGGGAGGTGCCAGCATCCCTGGTGAGCTGGGCATGGCAGAACTCCAAAAACACCCAGGCAGAGCAGGGCCCTGAAAATGCCGTGTGCGTTTGGCGAGTGGTTCTTGTCCACCGCCGTCTTCTTCGCCCTGTAGATCACCAGCTTGGGGTAGCTCATGAGCGTGTTCACGAGGCGGTCCTGGCATTTGTCACCTTTGCCTCCCCTCTGGCCAAAGATTAGTATTATGGGGAGAAGAATAGGTTGAACTTCAGCAGGATGTTTCACATGAGCTTAAATCGCGACTCTAGAGGCTCCTGAGGTCCACATAGAACAGCTCCTTGCTGCATATTAGGCCACCCAGCTGCTCAAGAAAAAAAGTAGCTGTGATACTCCAAGCAGGTGGGTGGTCTGCATTCAGGAACCGCTGTGTGGCATGTAGGCTGAAGGTGTCCACCTGGCTCCTAACACACATTACCCCCTGACCTCTTTCAAGCGGCAAGACAACTACGCAGTGCCTCCTGGCTGACCAGAAGAAGTCCATAATATTATTCTGCAGTGTGGTTACAAGGTGGCCGGGGAGGGGAGGTCCTAGAAGAAAAGAGCGGTTCCACAGCAAAGATATCACGAGTTGATTCACCACCATATCTTCCCCCTAAAGCTGAGGAACTTGGATTGGCACTGCCATACCCAAAGCCTCTTCCGTACCTTGCACTCAAGCTCATCTAAGTTATGTTTCAAGGGATACTCTCCAGGGCCCAGGAACACTCAAAGGTCGTACAAGGACTCGGTGCTCCAGGTGATGCTCTTGGCCTGGTCTGGAAATTGGGTTGGGTCCCATTTTCTGATCAGCAGCCCGCAGTATTTGCCACAATTCAGTTTTGCAGGAGGCCCTAGAGTAGATGTCCTGGCAGTTTGGAGGAAGTGAATTTCGCCCAGCGAGCCCATGGTGAGGAGGATGTCATCGGCGTATGCCATGAGCACCACTCTAAGGCTTGGCTCGCTAAGGACAAGTCCACTGAGCTTCTGCCTGGCACAAAAAGGCTCCACAGTGAACGGGTACAGTTGTCCCAACATGGGACACCCCTGTCGAACACCCCTTCGAAAGCTGACGAGGGTAGTGAGAGTGCCATTGACCTTAATGCGCACTGGGCTACGGCGTAAAGCAGTTGGATCAAACCAATAAATACTGAACCAAACCCAAAAGCTCTCAGTGTTCCCAGCAGATATCCATGCTCAACACTTTCAAACGCTTTCTCATGGTTGAGAGAGAGGAGCGCGAGTGGGAGCCCCATCCTCTCGGAGAGGGCGATGATATCCCCAACAAGGAAGATGCTATCGTGGATGGTCCTACCCGGGACTATGTAGGCCTGCTTTCTCTCCACCACCTGAGCCAGCATCATCTGTAATTTCAAGGAAAGTGTTTTGGCCAGGATTTTATTTTTTATAATCCATGCACAGCACTGACACAAGTCGCCGATTTTTCAGATGCCTCAGGTCATCCTTCTTAGTGAGTAGGGTGAGCATGGCCCTTTCCACGATAGAGGTATGGCTCCTTTAGTGACCACCATTTTAAGAACGCCTCCGTAGTCCTTATTCAGCAATGGCTAAAAGAAGACCTATAAATCTCAGGTGAGCCCGTCGGTGAGCCCGTCGGTGAGCCCGTCGGTGAGCCCATCGGTGAGCCCGTCGGTGAGCCCGTCGATCCCCGGAGACGTATTTTTTGCCAGGCACTTAGTGCTGCACCCAGGTCGCTCGCCGTGAACTCTTGCTCCAGCAGTTCATTCACTTCTTCCAGATGGTGGGTAGGTCACTCCAGGTTCTCTTCTTGGGCAGGTGCAGTTGTTTCATTAGGAAAAAATTAACCCGTAAAAACTAAGTTTTTCACTATAAATCCTTTATATGCGTGGCGGCTAGAGTCCTCTCGTCCTCTGGCATGAGATGGCTGCCACCTATGGGTCAGATGATTGCCTGCCACCATTAAGCAATTGGTAATTTAATATAATTATTTTTTCCTAAAAAGTGTAAAAATTTGGAAAAAAAATTTCACGAAAATTCATTGTCACGCACAACGAGTCTGTGTGCAAAATGTCAGCTCGATTGGATCACGGGAAGTGGGTTAAAAAACGACCGAAAGATTTGCACGGTCGTAAGCGCGCAAGCAAGCAAGCAAGTGAACTTAATATAAAGGATTTAAAAAAGACGCCGCTATAAAATCCCCAGATTATTAATATTATATCCTAAATATTTGTACTAAGAGTGCTTTCGGTGCTGAAGAGACATGCCAGCGTTCTTTGCCTACCCATTTGCTTACCCAATGTATAGATCTAGGTATTTCTTGATTGTTGAACACAATCGACGCTCCCTTGGCTATCTCCGCTTGGAGCCCCTGAGACTCTCTTTCTTCTCCACGTATTCCTGTAGGAGGGCCGGGCTGTCTCCCTCGTTGAGCCACCTGTCCAGGCATCGGACCTGAGCCTCCATGTTATTCATGTCGCTGTTTATGGCGTGTGCTGTCCCAGGTGTACGACTGGGAGAGCTTTTTTATTTGGACCTTTCCCACATCCCACCAGTAGGCCAGGTTGTAAAACAAGTCCTTCTGCTGTCACCATTGCTACCAGAACTCACTAAAGAGCTTGACAAACGTGTTCCAGCAGGGCATGGCTGAAGTACAAGTAAAGCCGCTGGGTGTTCCCCGCAACTTGAGGCCCAGTAGGATCAGGCTGTGATCCGTTAGTGGTGCAACCTTTATGTAAGAAGTAAGGACACTGGGCATTAAACTTCTGGAGATGTGAAAGGAGTCAATCCTGGACTGTTTGACTTAATGATGGCAATGTGTCTAATTGAAAGTGAAACAACACTGCCCAGGGTGGTGGAACTGTAACTCGTCCACCAGATAAAAGGCATCCAGAAGGTTACGTAGCCCCTCTAAGAGCTCAGTGCTGCAGTGCTCCTTCCCTGTGTGGTCCAGGGCACCCAGTGTGCAATTTTAGTCACCTACCAGGACCACACACTTATTGCCAGCATGCCATTTAAGTGGTGCTGCAGAAGCTGCAGAAAAATGGGTCTCTTGCTGTCAGTGGTTAGAGCGTACACATTCACGAGGTTAATGGTGGTGTCGCTGATCTGCACCGTGATGTCAAGAACCCTCCCCTGACCACTTCCACCTGGCTGACAATGTCGGGCATTAAGTTCGGTGAGAACACAGCTCATACTCCTGAGGAGGTGCTGCTGTAGTGCCTGAAAAAGGAGTCCTCTCTCTACTCCCTACTCCGGGCACCCTCATCGTCCATGGTGAGATGGGTCCTCCTTCACAAACAGCATTGATACCTTTTGCTGCCAAGCAAGGGACGCTGCCAATATCTCCTCATCGCCCCCTGCCACATTGATATTCAGGGAAGCAATGCACATCGTTGTGAGCGAGTGGCCCGCCAATTCCGGTTAGTTAGTTTACTGACGAAATTTCTCACTCTAGACCTCTTTATATCTCGCGACTCCTTGCCATCACGTTAGAGCTCCACAAGGATGAGTCTAAGACGCCTCTATGGCGTCTATGTCTCGTCCAGGGACACACCACCGGGGTTCACCTACCCCAGCAGCCTCTTGAGACACGGTGTCAGCATCTTCTACCTGGCCCCTCCCCCATCCATTCTGGTGGCGGGTGTTCAGGAGACATTGGCGGGGTACAAACCCCCACGAGGTCACCACCATATCCCACAGCTCCCCTCAGGTGTTGGGTCCTGCCTCTTCTTCCCCAGCGTACCGCTGGTGGAAGTGTCTGGAGCGGTGGGCAGCTCCTGCGCACTGCTGGGGAAATCTCTCATCGCTGGGAAAGCTCTGCCTCTACTGGACTTGGTGGCTCCAGGTCTGGGAGATCCTGAAGAGAAACCCTCTCAGCCAACTCTTCCGATCCGGAGGCCGGAAAGACAGAGGTCCTCTTAGGCATCCAGGCATTGCATAATGTTGCATGGGAACCTCCGCTGTCACAGCAGGAGTTTTCCGGGGACCTGGCACCTCATCTGGTGTAGTCAGGGATGCAGGAGTCTGCTGAACCTGCTGAGTGCCACCTCTTTCTCCTGCTGGACGGTCCTTGCTGTGGTTGATGGGCGACCCATTGGGGCACTTCCACCTGAAGTGCCCTCACCCTTGCAGAGGTGGTACCTAATCATGGCCTTGGTATAGTAAATTTTGTGGGGTGTCTCCTCGTACATCACCCTTAAATGCGCCTTCTTCGGGTTGCCCGGACTTCAGTAGCACCTTGACTTGCTGACTGAAGGAAGCACGTGCTTCAGCACTGATCTTCTGCAGCCCAGCGTCGCAACACGCTCCTGGATGTCCTTGTCCAGGATGTAGGGTGGCACGTTGGAGAGCACCACCCGTGCCGCAAGGAGAGCAGCTACAGAGCGACGTACCGTTCGCCCACCGTCAACCCCTTGGCCATGGCCACAAGGGCCACTCTCTCCGACTCCAAAAAGAACATGGCAATACTATTCATTGTGGAGGTGAACTTGACTGCAGTTACCGGGACAATGGACGCGAGGGCCTCGACAAAGGCCTAGATGGAAAGGTCAGCTGAGCCATGGCAGCGGACGCCATAGCAGTGTGACAGCCACTGCTGGTATAGCTGCTCCTGACGGCCGTGGTCCGGTTCCTGCTGGCGGTATTGTACTTGGGGGCCCGGCTCGAGGCAGTGTCCTTAGCGGGGCCCGTGGCCCCATCCCGACTGGACGAGACAACTTGTGCATAACGTTTTCTCCTCCCCTCCCTGTCCTCACATTCAAAGTCCCGAATGAGCTTGTACCTCAATACATTGGGGAGTTGCTGCTCACCTACATTCCAACAAGACCTCTGATGTCAGCAGACTTGGATCTCCTCTGCTTCCCCAGAACGAAGCTCAAGTCCATGGATGATCGGGCCGTTGCTTTTTTTACACCTGAACAATGAAATTCTCCATCAAAGGCTGTCAGGGAGTTGGTTTCAGATGTTCAAATTCTACCTCAAACTAATTCTTTTTCAGAAATAATTTTATTATTTTGACTTAACCACTTCTTAACCAAACCCTTGCCCTCCCCCTCCTTTTATGAAAGACACTATATATGCTGTATGCATTGCTTCTAAACTTTAGTTATATCTGTCTTCAAATAATCTTATAGACCAATTTCAATCCACCTTCAAGCCTGGACATGGCACCGAGACCACACCCATAAGGGTTGTGAATGATCTGTTATTTGATCAATCAATTATTTGATCAATCTATCTAAAAACAGTCCTTCCTGTTAACGAAACGTGACGCGTCGTGAGCGAGTGCGTGCAGAAGGTCCGTCACCATGGGCAGAGCCGGTATCACCAGGGTTGGAGGAATCGTCTGACGGTTTAGTAGAGAGACGCCTCTCGCACATCACAATGGTAGTAATATGCACAAGCCTGGGGCGGTACACCTTGGGTGTCCATGCTGCCCCGTCCTTGGACGTTAGTGGCTCCGGTCCTGTGGGCAGAACAGAACAATCCCCTCATGCCCCGTTTCCCAAGGCGTGGCGGTCGGCTCGACGGACACATCAGACATTGGCCGCATAGGAGGTGGGGATGAATCGACAGGACTAGGCGAGACATATCTTTTAGCCGTGACGGATGCACGAACCAGCGCCGCTGGCCTAAACGAATACGTACACACTGCCTACGTTTACCTACGTGACTTTACCGAAAAAATCTAAGAATATGAATCCTTGCAGTCACGAAAGTTTCAAATCTAGAATTAATACCCTCTACGGGGAGGAATTCCACCTATCTGTTAGAGTTTTTAACAGACAACGAGACAAGAAGTCACAGCTTCTCGAGACGCTGGCCTTCCTAAAGAGATGCCGAGATAACAAGGTAATATATATACAAATACTGTGTTCTTGGAATTTCTCGCACTTGATACAGCTATCGTGCTGTGACGGTTCCACCTGAAGACGGAAGCTTGTGTTGCCTCCGAAACGTCGTGATTTTTATTTTATTTTTATTTTACTTTTATTAACTTAAATTTTTTACCTACGTGACTTTACCGAAAAAACCTAAAAATACGTACACACTGCGGCCGCCGGACCTCAATAACCTCGACTGGCCCTTGCCAGGGATGGTACAGTTTAGGTGACGTGCCTAGGGGCACTTGAGGACAGTGTAACCACGCCCTGTCACCTATTTGCCAAGGAACCCTCGGCCCTCCCTGTCCCCGTGACCTCTCGTTTCCAGCCTGCCTGCAGGCTGAGTTGCTCCTGGCAGCTTCGCGGGCCAACCGCAGCTGATCAAGCATTCGCAACATGGGGTTTGGCACCACCGACCCCTTCTTGGAAGGGCGCAAGCCCAACTGGACCTGCACCGGGGTTCGGGCTCCCTCTCGTACATCAAGAAAAGTGGTGAGAACCCCGTCGAAATGTGAGGAGCTATCCTGTAGGCAGCGAGAACACCTGGAATGTGAGGATCGCAGTCCGACTGGCCTGTGGTCACCTGCTTGCATAACATGGCCGTGAGGGTCCTGCGCAACCGCTCGACAATCCTATCCGTTTCAGGGTGATAAGGTGAGGTACGCATTTTCCGCGTGCCCAGAGAGTCACACACCTCCTGAAGCAACTTAGAGGATAAATTCCTGCCCGGATCCGTGAGGAGCTGCTCAGAGACCCCCTCATCAATAGTCCAATGGGTCAAGTATTTGACCCCCACGAGGAGTTATTTGTGTCCTCTTTGGGAGACCGGAAAGGGCCCCAAAATGTCAAGAGCCACCAATTCATTCACCCGTGACACAACAATGGACTTTAGAGGGATCTGCGGCTGCTGGGCAGGAGATTTACCACGTGCACAATCAGCACAGCCTTTTAGCAGGAGGAGTACATTGTTTTCCAATGCCGGGCCAGTAAAAGTCCTCTACCCCGCAACGCACTGCACCGACCCTCTCCTATCTCGCCGCTGCCCCCTGCTCTCACCCACGCTCCTTCGTACCCACACTGCCTCGCATCCACTCACCCATCTGTCCCGGGCGGGGGGTTTAGCCAACACCTGCCCAGCGACGGCGTAAGGGGCGTGGTCCCGTTGATGGCCCGAGTGGCAGCGGCGAGATGTCTCCTCTCTTGGTCCCGTAACACCTCCCCCCTACTCACGCATACTCCTCTTTATATACCCTCCCCCTTCCGAGTGCTCACATGCCCCCTCGTAAGCTCCCGTCTCCACGGCGCTTCTCGTACTTGCTAATCCCCAATTATTGCCTCCATCACCTGCGCTAACCCCGTGCCCCAACGCTCACACCTGCTTGTCCCAAAATGCACCCTCTCAACTGCACGTACTGCGTACATCCCTTCTCTACATAAGCATGAGTAATACCAATTCTGAAATTATCTCAATTCCCTATGGTGCCCCCAGGGATCAGTCTTGGGTCCTCTTCTGTTTAACATCCATATGGTTCCATTAACATCCATTCTGTGACATCTTGGGCTGAACTACCATTGCTATCCCGACGATACTCAAATGTATATTCACTCCAGCTCCAACCGTGCCTCGTCTGCCTCTGCTCTTACGTATTCACTCTCCGTGGTTAATACTTGGATGCAGAAAAACTTCCTCCAGCTGAAGGGGGATAAGATCGAAGTCATGCTCATTGGGTCTTCAAAACAGCTGACAAAAATTGGTCCATTTGGTTAAGAATTGACGGTCAAAATTTATGTTCAGCACTAAAAGTGAAACATCTATGGATGATTATAGACCAGACTCTTATCATTTGAGCCTCATAACAACAATATTGTTAGGATTTCATTCTTTAATCTCAAATATATTTCACTCTTACGTAAATCATTTTCGTCGCTGATGCCGAGAAACGTCTCCATTCTTTTGTTTCTCACGTATTGATTATTGCAATGCTTTGTTATCAGGAGCTCAAGCTAAGTTGCTTTGCAGGCTGCAAAATGTTCAGGATACTGCCGCTAGCGTTCTTACACACACCCTTTTGAGCGACCATATTACCCCTGTTTGTTTTCTATGCACTGGCTTCCTGTGATAGAATGTGGAGCTTAACATTCTTCTTATTCTCACTTTTAAGGCCCTGAATTATTTAGCACTGCACCACCTTCGTGAATTGATTATCCCCTCCCTCCCACCCCCTCTCCCCCATTGTTCCATCGAGATATCCAAGGTCTACACTCCCACGGCAAAGCTACGCTCTATGGGGGACGAGGATTTTGTCTGCATAGCCCCTCGACTCTGGAACCTTTGCCAAAATACATCAATTGACATTTTAAAAGTCTTGAATTAAAAAATTCGTATTTAAGAAGGCTTTCAACTAATTATTATTCTAGATCTTTCCCTCCTTTTATTATATGTTTTCACAATTGTAATGTTTAGGTTATGCCATTTTTTTCACGAATATTCGGTACAGCACTATATAAGATCCATGGATAAAGTGCACTATATAAGTCCAATTTAGTATTATTATTAGTACGAAATTGATTTAACGGCTGCCTACTGTGTCATGGGAAAGATGGTTAACTATGTTTGGTGAGGGTATTACCTATTTTATTCTGTCCAGTTTCACACTGTCCTTTGAATAATAGCTACCGAGAAATACACTTCCCCTTCGTAGTAGCCCGTTATAGCCAAAACATATTCCCACACGACATCAAAGCAACTTGGAAAAATCTGAGGAAGCATACACCTCCCCTTAAACCAAGACCTGCTCGACCCCCTACGAACTCATTGGAGATCTTGGAAACCAATCTGAGATTGTATGAGGTAATTCGATGAAGCTGGGTCAACTGAACATCACTGGCAAAGGCGTTGGAGTACTGGTGGGGTTCCGAAAAAAAGCCTCAACGAGAGACCTCACCACTGCGCCGCATGGCTCTGATCTGCAAAGAAAACTATGGTGCTCCATATACTACGTCAGCACACTGGTCACAGTGCACACCTCTTCCACAAGTCGAAAATAATTAAAGATAACAGTGTGCCTGGGGTTAAACAAAACAAATGGACCATATCCCGAACAATTGGACTGGAAAGTATTAGTCTTACTACTCCCGAAGAAATGAATGGCTCGCAAACTTAAACATTGGCATATAATTAAAAAATATAATAAAAATGGACCTCATTAATTCTAATCCAGATATGGCATCCCCTAATAAACACCACTGAGGAAGGCAATAGCTTAGTTTCTAGAGGGGAGAGTGCATAGATGGGAGTATATGAAAGGTGAAAGGTTTGCAGGCACACGTCTGTGGAGCATTTTCAAAAGGGTGAATGTGATCTTGAAGTTCATCTGGAATTATATTTGGAGCCAGGTGAGAGACTGGTATATGGGATAATGTGGTTTAAATCTTGACTTATAGCTTTCGTGACTGTAGGAATTCATATTCTTTGGGTCTTTCGATAAAGTCACGTAGATAGGTTCAAAGAAAATAACAAAAAACTATGACGTTTCGATCGCAACACAAGCGCTCGTCATCAGGAAAAGGGGTTAGCTTCGAAATGCAGACTGTTTATAAAAGTTTGAAATGGACGTAGCCCAAATGTCAGCAGACGATGTTAATTTAAGTGGTGGGCAGCGACCGCGACAGTGGTGGGTTTTCCAACAATCAAAGGGTTGCCAGGTAAAAATTTGCATGTTAATGTAAGATCGTTGAGTGGCCTCCACGGCGAGCGCGCTGAGGTGGCTATGTTAATGTGAGAGATTAGCATGTTAATGGAAGATCACAGAGCAGCAACCTCGAGGGCGGCGCGCAAGGTGGCTGTGCTAGTGTGATAAATTTAACCTGTTAATGTCAAATCAGAGAACTGAAAATAACAACTAACATCGGAAGGTGGTAGAATGGGAACATCACAGCCAGTTATGACTTAAACTGGTTAATAACGTCCTTCCAATGATTACTCAGTTTGTACCCATCTTCTCGGTTAAAATTGTGTTTGTAAATATGGATGGCTTCATGCACGAATCTTTGTTGATTGCCAGTGGGTTTGCAAAGTACATTCGTCTTAGAGATATCAATCTCGTGTGAGCCCACCACATTATAACAATGATCAGCCACGGCCGAGGTATTGGTCCTACCGTGTTTCAGATCTGCCTCATGTTCACGAACACGGTCCGAGACATGTCGCTTAGTTTCCCCAATGTAACTACTGCTGCAGACACAGCTTAGTTGTAGACGCCCGGGTATTGCATGTCAGGGATCACATCCTTCACAGATGGATCAGATCATGACATTTATGTACTGTGTTATATCGAACCTGGATCTTGTGTTTGCTCATGATTTTGGAAATCTTTGTGGTGACCCCTGCTATGTAAGGCAAGGTGATGGTTTGGATTGGGTCCTCAGATGGTTCTTTCCCAACGGTTGGGGTGATAGCTTTACGGATTGTGTAGTTTAAATATCCATTCATCTTGAGAGCTTGGTGTATGTGTTCCAGTTCACTGGCTAGGTGATGATGGTCTAAAATACATCAAGCTCTATGGTGTAGAGTTTTGATAGGGAATTCTTCTGGGAAGGATGGTGGTGGGAGTCAGGTTTTAGATATGCATCCGTATGGGTGGCTTTCCTGTAGACAGTGTCCCATTGAGCCATCTGGTCTCTTTTCTATTAAAACATCAACGAATGGTAGCTTGCTATCCTTTTTCACCTCCATGGTGAATTTGATGGCTGGGTGTATGGGATTGATGTGGTTGAGGAATTAGTTCAGAGTTGATCGGCCATGTGGCCAGCTGACGAACGTGTCATCTACGTACCTCTTCCACAAGGATGGGCATAGACTGGATGCCTGGATGGCATCTGTCTCAAATCTTTCCATGAAAACATTGGCTACAACTGGAGATAAGAGAGAACCCATAGGGGTACATTCCAGGTGAAGTAAGTGTTGGTGAAGTAGTGTCTCACCAGGGCCGGTAAATCCGAATTCAGTCCTTGTTGGACAAAATCTTCAATGATTTCAATGGTGGCAGGCACAGGAACTTTGGTAAACAAAGTAACTACATCTAAACTAACGAGCAAATCACCTGGTGATTGTGAGATGTCCTTAATAAACGTTACCAAGTGAGGTGAGTTAAGTATAGCTGAGGTGGTCTTACCAGTGAATGGTTGTAAGGTCTCAGACAGATATCGGGCCTGTTTGTAGGTGGGTGAGTTAATGGTGGAGACGATAGGATGAAGGGGTGTACCTTCTTTATGGTACATAGCCAACTATGCTAATCGGAGGTGTGGGGAAGAACAAAAAACTAAACACAAAAGCAGTTCTAAATCAATTAGGTTTAAATCTAGATTCAAAAGTTCATAGCTCCAGTAGCTTCCTAATATTAAAAGGAAGAACGTTTCAGACGGGTCTAGAAGCATATCTGAAAGCATGCAATGCAGTGACCGCCTTCGTCCAATGGCTTGGGCCCAGCATTGGAATGCCAGCTCCCTATGAACCCTGTTCTTTGACTAAGGTCAGAGAGTAACGTGAGTGGGGCCGACTCCATTTCGGCCCACTCAGAGGTGCGGTGAGCACAGCCTCATCACTCTCACCTCAGATGTGTTCTATTCCTTGTCTTCCACTCTGTCATTAGTTTTGATCGTAATCCATCAGACCTTCTAGCCATTTTGTGTCCTGCTCAAGCCCACTTACTTTGTAACAAACTATTTAGACCAAGTAATGTATCTGCGTATAATCCATGTGTTCCTCTTTCTGTCTCGCAAATATATATTGCATTATATTTAGCACAGATAAAGACTGTAAATTTGTATTACCTATGAACATTTATTGCATCTCAAGATGCCATACAAAAACATTTGTCATGTTTATGGCAGGCAGTCATTGACAGTGGAGAATAATAAGATCTTGAGCCTGGGAATAACAAGGGCAACAGTTGACAGGACGGATGAGGGGGGAAACAGAACAAAATGAGTAACCCTCGCAAAGGTCGACTCCAACAGGTCTTGGTTAGAGAAGATGCCCTGTGGTCTTCTCATTTACAATGTGATATATTGGCTCCTCAGCCATAGCAGCTGCACTTAACCTCTTAATCTTGATATTTGTGCCCCAAGACCTCATCACGTCATTATCCCATTACCATTGTGCCCTCTTACCTTGCGCATAGAATTGGGTCCACCCCTTTATGATAGATTGGACCAATGAGGAGGCACGGACGGATCCCGAGGTCCCGGGCAGGCAAACACACAGAGACCTACAAAAAGATTAACATGCATAGATAAACACACCCATAATCAGCATTTGTGTATATCTTAACCTAAAACTTTCGTGACTGTAGGAATTCATATTCTATGGTTCTTTTGGTAAAGTCACGTAGATAAAAAAAATAAAAATAAAGTTAATAAAAATATCACGACGTTTCGATCGCAACACAAGCGGTCGTCATCAGGTGAAGGAGTCAGCCTCTGAAGGCAAGTTGTTTATAAAGGTTGGGGATGGGCGTGGTCTAAGTGTATCAACAGCACCAGGAATGTGTGGACAGTGCACGAGTGTCAATGCAACAACAATAACAATTGAGCTATCACCAGCATCAGGAGCATCGGTGGTCCAATATCAACAAAGCGAAAGCAGCATAATGCCAATGCAGCATCACAAATCCTACACCCCTACACACACCACACTGCTGATGGTGGAGGTTGATTGACATGTGGTCAAATGACAAACGTGCCATCTACGTATCTCTTCCACAGGGATGGACATAGAGTTGATGCCTCGATGGCGTCCGTCTAAAATGTTTCCATGAAAATATTGGCGACAACCAGAGATAAGGGAGAACCCATTGGGGTGCCTTCAGTTTGTTTGTAGAATGTTCCATTCCAGGTGAAGTATGTGTTAGTGAGGTAATGTCTCACCAGGGCCGGTACATCAGCATTCAATCCTTGTAGGACCAGATATTCAATGCTTGCAATTGTATCGGGCATATGTACTTTGGTGAACAGAGAAACGACATAGAAACTGACGAGTAAATCATCTGTGGACAGTGAGATGTTTTTAATTGGCGATACCAGGTGAGCTGAGTTAGGAACAGAAGAGGTGGTCTTACCAGTGAATGGCTGTAAGATCTCAGCCAGATATCGGTCCAGTTTGTAGGTGGGTGAGCCAATAGTGGATACGATGGGATGAAGGGGTGTACCTACTTTATGGATTTTGGGTGGTTTAGCAGTAGAAGGTTTTAATTAAAACCTTTAATTCAGTTAAATTAATGAAGCTGAATCAGTGATGATGTTGTTCGTTTTTATAACGAGGTTGTTGGTGGGTTCTCTTTAAATTTTTGTACGCGGTTTTGTCCATGATGATAGTGGCATTGCCCTTGTTGTCTGAGAGGATGATGATATCATCCCTATCATGGGACCTCCTTCACCTTTTGGCATCCTCTGGTCTAACACCGTTTGAGACGAAGCTTAAAAGAAAGCTGTCTCTGGTCTGGACCAATCACTTTCAAGGACAATATTATCAGAGTGTGTTTTTTCAGCATTCTGACCACAAGTATTGTGGTTAATGCAGACATGATGCCTTGTAAAAAGGTTTCAGTTTTGTTTCCAGAAAAAGGGGAAACACCTATTCCTATATTCTGATATCATCTCTCTTTTTTAATTCAAATAACTCAAAACGCTCCTCCTTACTGATGTTGCTGACTGGTATCTTAGCGCTTTTGAGTGTTGCAGCGATTTCAGATCTTGTGACCTCTCCAGCATGTGTCCCAAACCCTTAAGAGCTACATCGACCTGGGCAATGATATCATCCACTGGTATGTGTTTGGGGGTGACTGCGAAATTCAACCCTTTAGCCAAAACCGATTTCATACCAGCAGAAATTGGGCTATTACTCAGATTAATAACAACCTTGTCAACATCTAACTTTTTAACGTGTGGATCTGGTTTCTTATTGTAAGGAGGTTGAACTTGGAAATCAGGTTATCTTTACATTTAGCTGATATTGTAGCAGCTGAAGAAGCAATCATGTTATCTACATGTTCCCAATCAGATGCAGACATTTTTTCCTCTCAATGTTAAGTGTGATTTCAAGAATGTCTTGTCTACATGATCGCATCTTTGAAGGACAAGACTCCTGACATGCAATATCGCGGCATCTACAAACTAAGATGTATCTGCGGCAGCAGTTACATTGGGGAAACTAAGCAACAAGACTTGGAACGTGTCCGTGAACATGAGGCAGATTTGAAACACCGTAGGACCAACACTTCTTCCGTGGCTGATCATTATTTTAATGCGGCTGGCTCACACTAAATTGATTTATCTTAGACGATGGTACTTTGCAAGCCTACTATCAACAAAGATTCGTTCATGAAGCCATTCATATTTACAGACACAGAGACAGTTTCAACCGAGAGGAAGGTTATAGACTAAGAATATCATTGGAAAGATGTCATCAACCACTTTGGGTCGTGACTTGACTTGTGTTTTGTTGTCAATCAACCTCCACCGTCAGCAGCGTAGTGTGTATAGGGGTGCAGGGATTTGTGCTGCTGCATTGGCATTCTGTTGCTTTCGCTTTGTTGCTATTGGACCACCGATGCTCCTGATGCTGGTGGTAGCTCCATTGTCATTGTTGTTGCATTGACACTCGTGCACTGTCCACACATTCCTGGTGCTGTTGATACACTTAGACCACGCCCATCCCCAAACCTTTATAAACAGCTTGCCTTGAGCAGGGGTGGGGAACGTCCGGCCCGCGGGCTGTGTAAGGCTCACAAAAATCATTTGGCAGTTCCAGCCATTGCATTAGGGGTGAGTTAATTAAATGTTTGACCAAATATAACAGGCTAATCTTTAAGTTGATACTTTTGTATGGCCCGCGAATGATGTTATTAATGTCCAAATGGCCCTTGGCAGAAAAAAGGTTCCCCACCCCTCCTAGAGGCTGACTCCTATGCCTGATGACGACTGCTTGTGTTGCGATCGAAACGTCATGATATTTCTATTCACTTTTTTTCTATCTACGTGACTTTACCGAAAGAACCATAGAATATGTGTATATGGACATATATATAAAAACACGTATATATTACTTTTGGACTTTAACAATAAACATTTTCAGGAAAAATTCTGATCTTTTGAGAGTTTTGTTTTATCCTCTCCATTATGTAATAATGTGATGCACAGGAATAGCACATAGGTGACATAAAAAAAGTCAGATGACATGAAATGTTCTAGCTATGCCTGTTTTTAGTTGTTATACTAATCTGAAGATCGGAACCACATCTCTAATAACAACAACCACAATTCGCCACTAAGTGGCGGCGACGTCACCAACACACTTGCGCCAGGTTATGTGCACTTTAAGGCCACGTGAAGTGTCGAACGCCCGCGTTAATTGTGTGTTGACCGACCCTCTGTGTTGTATTACATTACATTTCGATATTTTACTAGGTTATTTAATTTGAGTGTGTCCTCCTGATTTGCAAGCTTGCTTGCCGTGTCATCGCACTTGCAGCATCACGTTTGTCGTCCACTTATTGATATGCTAATTTTTTTCTCTGCCCCCTCCCTCTCTCCGACCCGCCCCCTCTCTATATTTAAGGCCTCGTCACAGAAACGACCTCTCTTTTTGTGCCGATATGTGTTCTCTCTCTGTGTGTCCTTGTGATGTCTGTCTGCTTGTATGTCTGTCTATAGTTTTTTCTAGTTAGATTTTTGTTATTTCTTTTATGCCTGATGATGATTGCTTGTGTTGCAATCGAAACGTCGTAATATGCTATTATTTAATTTATTATTTTATCTTTAGACGTGACTTAAAGAACCAAATAATAACCCCCGAATAGCATCAAAGGTTTGATGGGGCAAGTGCTGTTAGCAAGAACCGATGAAGGCCGGCACGGCACACTAGGTGGTGGGTGGCAAATACCACGGTGGCTGCCTTTGACTTTCCAGTGGAAATGTTTATACATCACACTACCTAATAATTTGAGGCCGAGTCAACCTAGGGGAGGCCCAGGACTGGTTCAGATAATAGTCATTGGTGTTGGCCTTGAGCAGGCTAACCACTATACTACTGCTCCCCACAACACTATAACTTAATACACACACATGCATCCTGAGGGAAACAATGACCCCATGTAACTTCACATTACTGTAACCATTCTCACCAGTTCTTGTCCTCAAGTTTGATGAAGGTGTCTTCACCCAATTTTCTGTTCTCTTTGTGCACTCCTGTACACAAAGATACTCATGAACACATGCATATTCACCGAAAGCCCAAGAAAAAGATCCCCAGGTAACCTTACAAAGTGTGCCGGCAAGTTCCACTAACAAGCATGTTTTAAGGCTGTCACATTGCATGAGGTGCTGTTACCCAGCAAACCAATTCTCTGCCTACCGATAGGCAGAGCATTAGTGGCTACCTATGGCATCAGCGACGTCAATACAGCCACAGAAAGTGTACTTCTACAACAGCAGCCTGTGACCGCAACAACAAGTATCAGCCATAAACACGCGGATCTGTTGCACATGTGACATGTTTCCTGGTGTAGCTGATATGGGGTTAATGTAATGAACCACACGTATAATTACGGAGTTAATGATGACCATGGATTGGACCCATAGACTCACGTGACTGCACAGTAGTTCACACCCACCAGTGGAGTAATCAATTTATGATTCGGATGGACGCTGGATAGGAAGTCAGCAGTGTGGTGTTGTGTAACGTGGGTCGATTGGTGTGCATCTGGTCATAATTACAGATGCACAAATGCTCCTCAGAACAATTTGAAATATGAGAGTTGCCGTTCCACAACCATCTGGTCTCCCTCGGTGGTGGAGTCACTCGATCCTCAAAAGGAGGGCAGAACACAATGCAGAGTATCCACTCATCGCCTCCAAACTCATCGATTATTGTTGTCTTTATTGAACGGCATTTCCCCTCGTTACAATCACAGGAGGGGAGGTATAGGGCGAGCTGGTTACACTGGCCAAAACATGATAGGACACGGGCCGAGACAATTACCTCATGTGGATAACGAACTATGAATCAAACTTCACCTGCAGTAGGCCAACAAGCACCGACCTATTCGAGAACCTGGGGCTGCAGATGAAATTACATAGCAGACTGAGACAACCGGTGCTGAGGTTCCAGCTCAACCTCAGCAGACTCACGAATATGTTAAGCCTCATCGGGCAGTGACATTCACGCAAAAGGCCTGGGAAAAGAGGGAAACACCTCTGCAAGTACGTAAACAAATGTTTCCTATGCTGCACTTTGACAAACCACCTCATTAGAAACATTAAATCAGCTGATAAATGTACAATGTAACAGCGACAAACACGTAAAACCCTAAATCCATCACTCATAAAGCATCTATTCTTTTTGAAGCACAGTGGGAGGAAGTGTTTGTAGAGAAGGCCACGATGGAAGATCCTGCTCTTCAATGTGCCTAGTTAGAGTTCACCCTAAGGCATGGCCTGGGAAATCCGTATGGATGTACGCCATCCTGAACGATTAAAACAATAGATCGTTGGCCAGATTAGAGTTTAATATATTTGGCGCACAAGGCTATGTTTCTCCATATACACTCAGAATGTGCAGGATTGGTGGAGACTATAGTAGGAAGAGCAAATGTTTATGTGTTAGAAACTGTAGATGGGAGCACAAAGCTATCGCTCCAACAGATATAATGTAACCAGGTGCCGGATAATAAGAGCAAGATCTCTACACCGAATGCGGTGTGTCATCACATTTACCTGCAGCCTGGAGCCAACCACATCCCACCGATAGTCCAAGACGTGCAGAATATACTTCTGTAGTGACTTGTTACGTCACTACCGTGTGGGCCGACACACACACGCGTAATGCCACTACGTGGGGGAGCGTCACTACCTCACGCGGGTCCACATGTACACACAGATGACGTCACTACGTCTGCATGTGGGAATGGCAGCACGGCTGGATGGGGCGTCTGGAGGCCATGGGTTAGTACCGCGGGGGTTGTGTGAGGCCGTGGCACTCTGGATGAACCCGACTGGACACGTGCCCAGAAGAAGAGCCTTCTCGAGAGTTCTCAAAGGTGGGTGTGGCCGGGGTGTGGCCCGGACACGCCGATGCGCATATAAGCGGGCTCCGCACCTGGTGCGGGGCTGCTCGGGTCCGGGATGAAGATGCCTCATGAAGACACATCGTGAAGAAGAAGAGTCAAGCCTCAAGTCAACATGGCCAACCAGTAGCCCTCCTGTGTGTTAGCGAGCAGCGGTCGGTGGTCACCACCCTATGTTAAGAGTTACCCGTTGTGTTAATAATAAATAGTGTTGCCTCTCAAGTTCAGTGTGTGCCCCTCTATCGAACCATTTCACTTTTACTTGGTAGAGATTTGTTGCAAATGCACAAGGTTCGCGAGAAGTATAACAGTGCCCACGACACTCCTTATAAACAAAGACTCGGACTCGGATGGGTGATTGTAGGTGACATCTGTATCGTGAAATCACGTAAACCTATCAATGTTAGCTCCTTCATTACAAGTGAGCTGGAGAATGGGCACATGTCCTTTTTCAGATCGTGTCATAACCACCTCTTCACGAAGGAAGACTCACCACCTAGTCCAGACCTGCAGTGTTCAAGAAAACAAAAGATTACGATAAACCTGCCCCTTCAATCGAAGACACAGAGTTCCTGAAAATAATGTACCAGGGATGCATCAAGTATACTTCAAACAACTGCATAGCTTCACACCCAACTCACTTCACTAAGTCGTACATTGGAGAAGAATAAAGATATCAAGTAAAACGCCTTGGCCTTAATTAAAAAAATGTTCGACAATAGCAATGCACACCTAGCTCCATGAATGAAAGTGAAGAATACTGATGCTTGTCAACTTTTGGTGTGAACCACCCACAGAGGCTACGTCCAATCAGAGTGGTGTTTGACTCAAGTGCTCAATTTCAGGGCATCTCGAGGAATTATATTCTGCGTCCGAGACCTAACCTAACCAACAGCCTCATTGGATTGCTAATCAGTTTCAGGAGGAAGCCTGTTGCTATAATAGCGGACATGCAGCCGATGTTCTCCTGTTTTATTGTTGAAGCAGATGACAAAAACTATGTAAGACAAGATTGTCCAATACAATATGAATGTACATATCTTTGAAAGCTCTTGACTAAGCCAAGAAATTAGAGATGCAGGTGCTGTTAAAATTTTCTGTACCAGAAAAAATAATATAGCACCTGTGTAGGCCAGCCTCAGTCTTGCTGAAAACTATATTGGAGCTCTGCGAGATTCTCCTCAGCATGCCTGCCAAGATGATATTGAATATCCCTTACCTGGACCTTCCATAGCACACTGTAGAGATACACCAATAGATGTTAAAATTACCATGGTCCCCTTCTTAAATGGGAAAATTACCAGGGCAGAATACAATCCTGTTCGAACCCATCCAGGTGGGTTGCAAAGGAAATCTTCTTTGCCCAGAGATTTTCCTGGATTAAAGCTCTGGATTGTTAGTTGCACTTCTTTAAGAGATAGATTATCCCCTTCAAACCCCATTATGCAAAGGGTCGACGCTATGGGCCAACTCATCAATGTAGGTGGGTGGTAAGGTCATGAGATGGAATAACTGGAGGGAGTCCGGCCTGGAAAGGGTTAATGACCTTTGTTCGCAGACGGGAGGGTTCCGTTATTTGATGGGTGCGAGCGACCTATAATATCCCACACTCCCAATGTTTTAAATACCTCCAGATCAGAGATGTCATAATGAAATCCACCCCGACAAGAATTTCGATACCTTGGTCAGGTCAATCTAATTGGCTGGTTGGAAACAGCAAGGGTCAATTACAGGCTGTCCGAGGCCTTTCGACTCCAGGGAGGAGAGGGTTCTGTCATCAAACCAGCGACCAAAAAACTGTGTGACAGGTTTCTGCCCCATGAGATAATGTCGCAGATTTGGACACAGATCTGGTGAACACCAAGACCTGGCCCAACAACCCCCTATTTTGACTCATTTAGTTTAAATTCATACATGGAGCATACTTAACGTGAGAAAAGAGTGAAATGTATGGAGGTCTCACCAGACTGCCAAAGATGCCCTCCAGGCAAGGTACAAACATATCCCCACACCTTCTGGCTATGACCAGATATTGCTAAATTCTACTATGAGATCATGAGCTTTTTTAATCTGTGTGGCACAAACCTCTCCCGTAGGTAGAAGAGATCCCGTGGGGTCTAAAACCTGGCACAACAACGAGACATCAACATACCTTACTCCAAACCTTTAACATCATAGCCAGAAATACTATACTGGTCAACTAAAAGGATCATGAGCCCCCTCCATGGAAAAAGTGACCTATTACACTCATAGCACATGCGGGCATGGAATATCAGAGTCATAAAGCATATGATAAAGGAGGAGTTGAAGGCCAGGTGGTCCGTTCTTATACAGAGCCTGAAATGAGCTAGCCGGATTGGGAGGCCGGGAGATACTGAAAAAAGGGGTATAGCCCCTCAGTGGTTTTGCAGATGCGAAACTGGGAATGGTAAAACGATAGCATGAACGGCCATCAGCTGCATGCATGTTCTTTGATTTTAGGGGCCTTTTTTGTACCCCCCTCCCCCGTCAACCCATGCCTATTTAAATATCCATTTCCCCCCGATGTGTTGTCCTCACTTGGTTGGAGCAGCGGGCCCCTCCCCCACCTTTTATCTCCCCTCCTTTATATGGTTCAGTTGCGTCGTAACTGTCCCCAAGAAATGTGACAACCAGTTATGTGAGCCGTGTTTGCGTGCTGAAATGGACTCACATTTTGTTACAATAAAAGCAAAAAAAAAGGTAATCAGCCAACATCTCACAGAGAGAGACCACTTCCTGCAATAGTTGAGGCTCCACAGCCTTAACAAAGTAAACCCCACATTTCCCAATAATTTTTCGATTTAAAGCTTTCGTGACTGCAGGGATTCATCTTCTTGGTTCTTTCGGTAAAGTCACGTAGAAGGGAAGTAATAAAATAATAAAAATAAACATAATAAAATAATTTTCACGACGTTTCGGCCACAACGCAAGCAGCCGTCCTCAGGTGAAAACCAGGTCTGTCAAGGCGACAGCGTCTGAATGAAACAGCACACGAGCTTGGAGCATATATATAAGCTGGGCGCCTTGACAAAGGAATTTGCATATCAAGAGGAATTTAATATTTATGGGAAATGCAGGAATGTGATTAGTACTACATATGCCTGTGCATTATGCAGGATTAGCAGCATCAAAGGGAGAGGATATGGGAAATGCAGGTATGTGAATAGTACTAATTATGCTCGTGCATTATGCAGGATTAGCAGCATCAAANGGGGGGGGGGGGATAGGGGTAGCATTAATAAAGGGAAGGAGTGTTAATAGTACGTAGCTGCAGTAACTAAAACCAACACGTAAACAACTAAACTACATAGTATCATCAGTATACTTACTTCACACACAGCATAAACAGGTATATACAGCTATACACAACACTGTATATAACCAACATCATTATCCTGAGGTTGATAAAATATATATACATATTTGTGGAAAGTCAAAAGTGGTCACTTCATGGATATACTGTTCCCATACCATGAGAATGTGGAATTTCCAGCACTCGTTCAACAATTTAAATACTCACTGAGGTCGTGCAGATTCTTTAGGTCGACGACGATGGTTTCTCCTGCTTGCTGTGCCCCTGGAGCCCAATTGAGGGCCCCAATCTTCGCTCGCTGTCTCTCCAGAACCCCCTTCTAAGCCACCCAAATCTCGGGGCTCCAGGACCAGGAGGAGGGAGGAGTCGTTAAGCTCTGTCCATGCAGGGATCCAGTCGAGAGTCGTCTTAGAGGCCCTTTTAAGCGATTGTCTGCCTGCAGCCCCATCGTAGTTCTCTCCGCACGCTGGCTCTGCCCACGTGGCTCATAAAGCCCCGGACTACGATCAATGTGTTCGCCCAGGGTCAAGCATTGCCTGGGGAACACGGGGAGACAATGGGAGACACGGAGGATATGAAGAGATATAGGGACACATGGGGAGACCTGCAAATACGAAGACAATGGGAGACACGTGGACATTGGAAGATATTTGGGCATAGGACACAGAGACACAAGGAGAACCAGGGACAAACAGAAATCAGGCATTCCTTATGGCGACACATGGAGACAAGGATGGGTACAGAGCGGTTGTTTCAAGTGAGACAGATCCAACATTGCTCCCATTACGTGAATTATGTAGTGCATGAAAAGAACAATCCAATGTGTTGCCTGTGTCCTCATATCATCTCACTTGCACTGTGATTAGTGTCATGTCATGAGATGAAGAATCAATTTGGAACTCTCCCAGAATAATGATTCACCCCGTTTAATAGAATAGGTCACTAACGTGATATCACAGAGCGACTTCTGCAATTCCTTCAAGTCACCTCTGGTCCACCCATGAGGCAGCAGCATTTTCCCACCAGCCCAGCCACAATCATTAATGCTTGTCACTTGATAGTAAAACCGTGATTATTTATTCTGTGGTCATTGATGATTGGACTAAGACCTTCACTCAAGAACCTAGTGTAATCCCAGATGGATGAAATCGAAATCCAAACTCAAGATCTTAGCGGTGGCAGCTCAGCGCTCTAACGTGAGCTACCTGGCCACCTCCTAAAATAAAATAATGTTTAGATTTGAAGCTTTCGTGACTGCAGGAATCCATACTCTTTGTTTCTTTTGGTAAAGTCACTTAGATATAAAATAAAATAAATTACGACGTGTCGATTGCAACACAAGCAATCGTCATCAGATGGGAAAACCACAGCAAGAAAAAAATGTATAACCTCTTACCACGGCAACTCTCCCACTTCAGCAAAAACATTATTGCTGCAGTTCCCGGTTCCCGGTTCGCTTGCCTTCCTTCCTCCTCACGTTTGTACCCAAACCCCTTCTTTGTTGCCCATTTTATAGCCAGTAAATTTTCATAATTGGGCTTCCCCATACCCATTTGCCGTAAACCGGTCCCAACAGCTATAACCGACACCAGAGGAAAGCCAGGAGTGTCACCCTCAATTGTGACCCAGTCACATTGACTCCCTCCTCAGGAGAGACAATGTTTAGTTAGACTTCATCTCTAGCGAGTGTGAAATATAAACCACACCTTGGCTTGCCCTGCGAACTTGCTGCCATATAAGAACATCTAAAATGTATGCACCCCCACCCAAATGGCAAGCACTTTTTCTCAATAGTTGAGCACCGTGTCTCCCTTGGTAACAATTTCCGACTGGTATATATCACTGTAAAATTGTCACCATCATGTTCCTGCAGCAGCACAGTTCCCACACGTGTGTCTGACGCATCATTCTGGTAATATCCTACTGACTCTAAGAAAAATCTAAATTATTTCTTGGTAGTTGGGGTTTGGCTTGCCAAATCTTGTTAACCTTATTTCGTTGGGGTTTGATCTGCCTTTCACCAACTACATGCCCTAAGAAGGCTGCTTTTTTTAAAGCCCATGTGGTATTTGATAGGACTTGCTGTGAGCTTGCAGCATCGCAACCACTCACGGACATCAGTCAGTACAATTAAGGGTTTCTTCCTGGTAATGGAATGCAGGACAATTTCATTAATGTGTAGGACTTGAAATATCACGCGCCACGCGTTCTGTTGCTATGCAAGCGAGCTGCGTACAGTGGGAGGCATCTGAGGACACGGTTGTTGTTGTCGTGGCATTAAGGGGGAGGTCTCGATTTAAAGCTTTCGTGACTGCAGGGATTCATCTTCTTGGTTCTTTCGGTAAAGTCACGTAGAAGGGAAGTAATAAAATAGTAAAAATAAAACACAATAAAATAATTCTCACGACGTTTCGGCTACAACGCAAGCAGCCTTCTTACACCTCCAACTCAGCTTATATATAAGCTTCTAGCTTGGCAGTGTCTCATTCTTCACCTGAAGACGGCTGCTTGCGTTGTAGCCGAAACGTCGTGAGAATTATTTTATTGTGTTTTATTTTTATTATTTTATTACTTCCCTTCTACGTGACTTTACCGAAAGAACCAAGAAGAAGGGGGAGGTCGTTAAGAGACGCGACAGGTGTTAGGGGTAACCGAGGATGCAGGCAGGTGATTGGTCAGGAGGGTGAGTGGCTAATGACCGGCGCCGGCCTGGCGGCGATAACATGGTCACGTGAGGCTGGGGGCCTGGGGCGAGTAGCAAAGCAGGGGATGAGATCATTGATTGGGACTGATTGGTGCGGGGATAAAGGGCACAGCGTAACGGAGAGACGGGAGTATTGGTTGGTGTTGGGAGTTGGAGTGGTTGGTGCCCGGGACAGAGACGGAGCAGCAGGGAGCAGGAATAGATACGATAAAAATAGCCAGAGAGAACACAGTGTACGATAGCAGTGGATACAGAGAACACAGTGTACGGTAGCAGTGGTAGCAGTGGACGGAGTGAGTACAGAGCAGGGTAGCAGTGGAGTAACGGACCTTGGGAGAAAGGGAGAGAGCGAGCGAAGTCGCGGAGCGGAGCGAGCGAACGGGGAGACATGGAGTGTTGTTGATGGCGGGTTGTGCATCGGAGCGAACGGAGAGATACGGAGCGACGATGAGGAGGAGGTGTGAACTCTATGCGTAAACGAGACGAGAAAGACAACGAGAGTATGAGTCCTACAACTGGTGTTAGAAGTGATTGAAAGAACTACGCCGATATGTCAAAGAAATTTGCGAAGATGAAGAACTTTCCGGCGGCCTCGTCGGCCGACAGCAGCGATGCGGACGTGATACCTCCATCGGGAATGGAGGCTCCCGCTTCCCTGGGGGACTACGATGGCGGCGTGGGAGGTCAGGATGGCGGCGCTCACACAAGAATTTGAACAATTTATGCAGACGATACGGGAGGCGCCGACGGGATCGGATCAGCGGCCGCACGACCTCGTTACATCTGCGGGGGCCGGCGGCGCGGCTAGATCTCCCGATGCGCCAGGTGCACAGCTGGACACTGTGGAGGAGCCGGAATCGCTGCCTTCGAGCACGCCACGCCGACTGTACGTGGAACGCTTCGAGGTTACAGTCGGCGACTGGACGGCGTTTACACGACGATTTCGGGCAGCGTATGAGTCGTTTGGGTGGACGGAAGCTGAAGCGCTACGGGCCCTGCCAACGGCCTTGGACGACGACGCGCTGGCGACATTCTACGGCCTCCCTCGGGGGTTCGCTTGTCGTTGTCAAGGATATTCGCGGCGATGCAGGACATTTATGAACCTCGATCGGTCGCCAAGCGCAAGTTTCAGTTGAGGCGACGGGCGTGGGGGAATCTCCCCTCGCGTATCGCAGTGCGCTATTGACCCTCGGCCAAGCGGCTTACCCGGCAATGGATGAGGCTGCCCTTGATTCCTTGGCCCAGGAGAAGCTGTTGCAGATGGCGAAGGAGCTATGAGCCGTCCTCTCACTCCCAGCGACAGCGACGACGACGGGTCATCTTTGCAGATTGCCAGGAACATCCAGGTCAACCTGGATTTACGCAACGAGCCATCGGCGGTGCCACCACAGCCCCTGGTGGTGGGCGTCGGTGCGGATGGGAGCTACCGGAGTGGGAGCCGACGTCGCTGACGCAGCGGCCACATGACCGCCGTTGGGCCCACCCCGCCGCTCGAGGACGGGCGGACGTGGCGGTCCGCTGACGAGTGCGGGCGTCGAGGACACTTCGCACGGGACTGCTGGAGACGGAGAGGTGTCTTCCCGCGATCATCAGGAGGCTACAACCACGGATTCTACCCAGCGCAGGATTATCAGGCGAGTCGCGACACATGCAATACACGGCCGTATCCTACACCTCACCCATCCGCGACACCATACACTGTTGATCCCCCTTCGTATGATGCACAGGGGAATGCTGTATGGGGTGCGTTGGCTCATCGTGTTTTGGGAGCCGCGCCGGGTTCGTCGGATGTGATGGCGCTTGTTCAAGGGGTTCAGGTTTGAGTCATTGTCGATACGGGGGCTTCGGCGACACTTATTTCCTTGCAAAACTTTCCGATTATTACCAACCTTGCCCATGTTTTGGAACCAGTGGATGGCCCGTGTATAGCGGCAAATGGGGGCAGTTTGGGAATTTTGGGTCGAGTACTTGCAACGATACAAGTCGGGGAGGTGTGCGTAACTGGATACATTTTGGTTTCGTCTGTTTTGGCTGTACCTTGTATGTTAGGCACGGATTTTTTGCAAAAGATGCCTATTAAGATTTCGATTGAGAAGGGACGATTGGAATTGCCATCAGGGAAGTGCCTAAAATTTTTGGGAACTCCGTCTAAATTTGTTCGTGTCAACGCTGTGGTTCAGGCGGTGGTTAGCCGCACGGTGCGCGTTCCGCCCGCGACGCAGATGCTTGTGCCGTTAAGGTTGAAAAAAGGGCTGTCAGTGGGTAACTTGGAGGAAGGCATTCTGTTGTTGCCCTCAAATGCTGTGCCACGAATGCCCTCTTTGGTGGGTGCTTTTACGATGGTGCCGGTGACGGCCGAACCGTTCATTCAGATTGTGAACACGGGGCACGAGCCGGTCGTTATTCAAGAGGGGACTACGTTGGCGCACGCATCGGTCACGCGGGGTTCGGAAGGAGATGCGTGTTTGGCAGCTAGGGGTGGTGACACGCTGCCACGGGAGGAGGAGGAACCGAGCTGGTTTCGCAATTTGTATGAATGCAACGACGATTTGACACCCGAGTAGCGGATGCGGTTAAGGGAGTTGCTTTGGGAATTCAGGGACGTTTTTAGCTCAGGGAGGTTTGATGTCGGTCGCATGACCTTATTGCGACATCAAATTGATACTAGGGGTGCACCCCCAATTCGATTGAATCCTCATCGTGTGAGCCCGCTGGAGAAAGATTGCATTCGGAAAACGGTTGACGAGAAGTTACAACAGAATATCGTCTCCCCTTCTTCCAGCCCATGGGGAGCTCCGATCGTATTGGTTAAAAAACGAGATGGTTCTCTACGATTTTGTGTGGATTACCGCAAATTGAATAAGGTTTCAGTGGTGGATGCATACCCGCTCCCGCGCATTGACGACTCATTGGACGCATTGTCCGGTGCAAAGTTTTCTTCCACTTTGGATCTCTTGTCTGGCATTTGGCAATTGCCCTTGGATGAGGAATCTAAACCGAAGACGGCCTTACGCACGCCGCAAGGGTTGTTCCAATTTAATGTGCTACCAATGGGCTGCACTCCGCGCCAGCCACCTTTCAAAGATTGATGGAACTAGTTTTGTCTGGATTGCAGTGGGAGTCATGTTTGATATACCTTGACGACGTCATTGTGTTCAGTAAGGATTTTGAGGGAGATTTGCAGCGGCTACGGGCTGTCTTTGGCAGGGTACGGGAACCCAATTTGAAATTTAAACCCCAAAAATGCCATTTGTTGAGAACGTCTGTTAAATACTTGGGGCATGGGTCAGTGAAGCGGGGGTCACCACAGACCCGGAGAAAACCAGTTGTGTACGTGCATGGCCAGTGCCTAAGACAGTGTCGGAAGTACGTAGCTTCGTGGGATTTGCGTCATACTACCGTCGATTTGTTAAAAACTTTGCCACAATTGCGAGGCCGCTGCACACGCTGACTGCTAAGGGTAAGAAGTTTCTGTGGGGTGACGAGGAACAGCGTTCATTTGAAACGCTCCGGGACGCTTTGGCGGACGCACAGCCGCTCGGATATCCAAATTTTGCGGAAATGTTTATTTTGGACACCGATGCCAGTGATACGGGCATCGGCGCTGTATTGTCGCAAGCGATTGACGGAGTTGAAAGGGCCGTCGCGTATGGCAGCCATGTACTGTCCCCGGCAGAGCAAAGATATTGTGTAACACGCAGGGAATTGTTGGCGATTGTACACTTTGTGCAGCTGTATTGACCATACTTGTACGGGCGGCAATTTTTGGTCCGCAAAGACCATGCGGCACTACAGTACTCCTTGCGGATCGATAAACCCTCGGGCCAAATGGCCCGCTGGCTTGAGGTCCTGCAGGAATACTCATTCACGGTCCAGCACAGGAAAGGAACGCGTCATGTTAACGCGGATGCTCTGTCCCGATTGCCTCAGTCATCGGGCTTGTTAAGATGCTCCGAGGGATCGCTGTACTGCGGGCCGCCGCTGCAGGGCATTCCGGCCATGGCCGCTGCAGCCGATTCAGACCGGGTTGACGAAGCACCGGCTAAGGAGCCTGTGTTGCTGGGATTGTTACGGGATCGTTGGGCGCGCTTGCAAGCGGACGATCCTTCGCTTACTAAAATGAGGCTTCGGGCCTCTCGTTCCAAACAGTCGGATGATCGGGCCTTTCTTCGACTCGTTGACGACCTCCTGGTCAGATGGGATGTCGTCTTGCAGAAGTTTTGTATTGTGGTACCATTATGTTTGAGAGGGGAACTTATTCGCGACACGCACGAGCGATTGATGCACTTGGGGAGAAGAAAACGGCTTTGACTCTGAGTAACGATTTCTATTGGCCGGGATTACAGAATGATGTTCATTTGTATGTTAAGGCTTGTCACGAGTGCGCACGGCGGAAGGCGCCGGCACAGCCATATCGGGTACCATTGCAGTCGATACGTGTTTTACGGGTGAATGAGATTGTAGCCCTTGATATTCTGGGACCGTTCCCCGTTACCCCGCGGGGTCACAAATACCTGCTTGTGGGGTCGAGTACCTCACTCGGTGGCCTATGGCATGGCCGCTAGCGGACCAATTGGCAGGATCGATCGTGGGGGCCTTCCTGCAGGGTTACGTTTTTGACAAAGGTGCCCCGGAGCACCTGCTTACGGACCACGGTAAGAATTTTTCGTCCCGACTATTGAAGGAATTGTGTGATGCATTGGGTACAAGGAAAATTCAGACATCCCCATACTACCCGCAAACCGACGGGATGGTCGAGCGTCTTCATCGAACATTGACGTCTATGTTGTGCCAACAGGTTAATTCGACTCAGACAGACTTATAGATTAGCCCCACACGCTTCAACAGGGTATTCACCCTTCTATTTGATGTATGGTCGTGAACCAGAAGCCCCGGCCTTGATCAGGCTGGGGGTGAAATCTAAAGGGAAGTCGCCAGCGGTGCCTGTCCCCATGCGTGAGGCATTGGATCGGTTGAAAGAGGCCAGGGAGGCCTCGCTGGGAAATACGGAACGAAGGCAGGCGGTTAATGAGCGCCTGCACGCTACACAGCCTCCACGTGAGCCATGGCAGGTGGGGAACAAGGCCTGGTTACATTGTCCGATGGTGCCGGTAGGCACATCACCGAAATTCCATCGGCCCTGGCAGGGGCCCGTTGAGATTGTGGAAGGTCTTCGGGATCAAAGTGTGAGGATTCGATACGGTCGCCGATTGTGGCACATTCACCCGTCTCGCTTGAAGCGATATGTGGTGCCTTATGATACGTCATCTCCCATCCCGGAAAGGCCTGTATTGGATGTGTCCGATGAGCGTACTGTGCGGTGACGGGAGAAGGCACCTCAGCAGTCTACCCCCCGTGTGTCTGCAGGATCGCCATTTTTGAGTCAGGGGACACCCCGGGACCCACGAGGCCACGTTGGGGTCTCATCGAGGAATGGCCGGTGTGGCGAGGATGGGCGCACGTTTCGGGCAGGACGCTGCCCCGCGCCCACGGACAGAGATACCCTGCCCCCTGTTCAGTCGAGCTGGGGTAATAGACCGGCTGCGGGAACCCACTCAAGAAGATTGACTTTTTCTTAAAACTTTGGGGTGGTGATTGTGTACATTTTGTTATGTGTTGTGTTTTCCGCGTGATGCGTTGTGCTTAGCCGGGACGGCTAACTTTTCAGCAGGGGGGGGGGTAATGTAGGACTTTAAATATCACGCGCCACGCGTTCTGTTGCTATGCAAGCGAGCAGCGTACAGTGGGGGCATCTGAGGACACGGTTGTTGTTGTCGTGGCATTAAGGGGGAGGTCGTTAAGAGACGCGACAGGTGTTAGGGGTAACGAGGACGCAGGCTGGTGATTGGTCAGAAGGGTGAGTGGCTAATGACCGGCGCCGGCCTGGCGGCAATGACATGGTCACGTGAGGCTGGGGGCCTGGGGGTGAGTAGCAAAGCGGGGATGAGATAATTGATTGGGACTGATTGGTGCGGGGATAAAGGGCACAGCGTAATGGAGAGAGGGGTGTCTTGGTTGGTGTTGGAGTTGGAGTGGTTGGTGCCCGTGACAGAGATGGAGCAGCAGGGAGCAGGAATAGATACGATAAGAGTAGACAGAGAGAACACAGTGTACGGTAGCAGTGATAGCAGTGGACGGAGTGAGTACAGAGTAGGTAGCAGCGGAGTAACGGACCTTGGGAGAGAGAGAGAGAGCGAGCGAAGTCGCGGAGTGGAGCGAACGAATGGGGAGACATGGAGTGTTGTTGATGGCGGGTTGTGCATCGGAGCGAATGGAGAGACACGGAGAGATGAGGAGGAGGTGTGAACTCTATGCGTGAATAAACGAGACGAGAAAGACAACGAGAGTATGAGTCCTACAAGTGTAATTGACAACATTTGGCAGACCATGAAGGACTTTTAGCATCATCCTACTGAAGGTGACAGGGGCATTAACCACTCCAAAAGCCTAATTAGGTTCGTTGACCACAATCTGCCGGTAACCCTTCGTTAAGTCCAGTTAAGAAAAATACCATCTCGTCTGCAACTCAGCAAACAGTGCTTCAGGATTGGGGATGGGCTTTGCATCAAATTTGGTGATGCCATTCAGCACAGTATTCTGCTGCTGAGAGGAGAGTGCTAGTGCTGAGGTATGGAAGGTAGTGGTAGCTGTGCCCCCTGTTGAGCCACGAGTTTGGAAAGGAGGTTGGCTGCTGTCTTCAGGGGCTCCAGGATGGTGAGTGACCTGTCCAGGGTCACCCTGAGGTATGTAGGGGTGGAGTAATGCTCAAGCTTGTGGTTGATCTGGATGTTAAACTCTTGATTTACTTTTGCGTTTTTGAGGTGGAATACATTGGACACAGTTTTTGCAGGGTTTGGTTTGAGTGTTGCAGTATTGTTCAAGTGTTGCTATATCCTCGTTTAGAGTCTGATCCTGGGTGTCGAAGTTGGGAGCTTGCATTGCCATGCAGATGTCGTTTACGTATATTAATTTTTGGGAGGCGGTTTTTGGTAGGTAATTTGTGTAGAGGTTGAACAGAGTGGGGGCCAGCACTCAGCCTTGAGGGAGACCGTTGGTCTGTCTCTTCCATGTGCTATTTGCCTCTCTGAGGTGAACTATGAAACGTCTATTTCTCATGAGTGTGGTGATGGTTTTGGTTGCCCAGTCGGGGAGGGACCATGACAGCTTCAGGAGGCGGCCAGTGCACAAAACATTGTCATAGGCAGCTGTTAGGTCGAGGAAAGCAGGTCCTGTTTTTAGGTTTTTCCGGAAGCAATTTTCCATGTAAGTGGTGATGGACAAAACTTGTTCTGCTGTGTTGCGGCCCTTGTGGAGACCAGACTGGTCAATGCTGAGGACTTGTTCAGCGGCAGGGGATATGCGATGGAGAATGAGGCATTCGAGGATTTTGTAGGGGACTGATAGGAGAGAGATTCGGTGGTAGCTGGCTGCAAGTGTGGGGTCTTTTTCTGGTTAAGGTATGGTGATGATTTTGCTGTCCGCCATTTCTTTTGGATGGTGTTGGAATTTACAACCATGTGTAGTGACATGGAATGGGTCACTACATAACATAGCGCGGGTTGCTGGCAGAGAAGGTGATCTGCAGTTGCAGCAGCCCTGTCTGCCAGCAGGTCACGTGAAAAGTCAGATTGAGGGATATGTGAGGTAAGCCCGGTAACCCACGAGTAGGTTCTAGACGGGGGCGTGGCCGGGGCGGAGTGAGGCCACGCTGGAAGGATAAAAGGGAACGCAGAGTGAAGACTCGGGGCTGTTGCTTGGAGTATGATCCCGTCGTGCTGCTGGAGTCTTCGTCACCATCTTCACCTTCTTGGCGTCGTCAGTCAGGCAGTCTGCCAGCTGTCCTGACTGAGAGTGTAGTTACCCCTTGTAACCTGTGAAGGCTGATAATAGAGTGCCTCCTACTCCTAGTATCTCTGAGTGCATCACTATACTTGTAGTAAAACCGTGCCAGCCAGGTGAGATCTCGGGTCCCATGCATTTAATGAATTCTGGCAGGATGTTGTTGTACCTTGCTGCCTTTCCATCCTTTAAGCCCTGTATCACCTTCAGGAGTTGGGCAACCACAAAGGGGTCGAGACTGCTGTGTTCTCTGTGCGGTTGGCTTAGTTCTCTATGGACCTTTCTGTTTGGTGGGTTTATCCAGTGGTGCCTTGGATATGGCAAGCAGGTGGCTGGAGATTGTGTTGGTGGTGACGGGGGGGGGGGGGCGTTTTGGGTAGCTTCAAGGCAGCGTAGTAAGCTCCAGCACGTCCTGCTGGAGTGTGTGAAATCAAGTTCTGCTATGGTTTCTTTCCATTTGGAGCGGTGTGTAGCAATTAAGGACTTGATGAGATTGATTGCTATATCAGGGTCCCCTGATGCTTCATATCATTTTAGAAGGGTGGCACTTTTTTGTCCAAGCATGGTATTTAGATGGGTTGGTACCCACAGAGGACTGCCAAGCAGTCCGATTTGTTGATGGCTCCGCAGAGGCGGTTGTATGCTTTGTCAACAGTTATATTTTGTAGTGGGATTGTTGTGATGCTGCGGTCCAGAGTATCACTGTTTTTTGTTAAATTTGCTTTCAGGAAGTTCCATCTCAGCTTTTTTGAGCAGTTGAATGTTAGAACATATCGGCCTGCGTGATTTAGTGTGAGGCGGTGTTGACTGTGCGGGAAATCATCTAGACCGAGGTTATATTCGAAGAAAGGGTTCCATTGAGAGAGCTGACCTAGCACAAGTCAAGTGAGTAGTCCCTGTGCCATCTGGCCGAATGGAATGTCCATAGTTGTTTTGGGTCATGTATGAGCGCCAGGTCATTTCTTGATTCCCAGTCTACAAGTGCCTCCCCATTGCTGTCTGGTGCTGGGTAGCCCCAATCTGGATGGTGGCTGTTAACTACCCCTTTATAGATAGCTGGGTGGGGGAGGGTACGCAGAACTTGCTCTTCCCAGCTTGTGCTGGGAGGCTTGTACACATTGGCTATGTGGAACCCGCCAACTACCATGGTGTCTGAGAAAGTGGTTTGCTTGTACGATTTCGGTTCGGACTTTGGTGGCAAGGCCATGCTTGGTGTCTAGGTGGTAGTGCAGGAGGTACAATCTAGATTTGAAGTTTTCGTGACGACAGGGATCCATACTCTTTGGTTCTTTTGGTAAAGTCACGTAGGTATAAAATAAAATAAATCACGACGTTTCGGGCGCAACACAAGCGTCCGTTTCCTGCTGTGGTTGTCCCACCTGATGACAGATGCTTGTGTTGCACCTGAAACGTCGTGATTTAATTTATTTTATTTTATACCTACGTGACTTTTCCGAAAGAACAAAAGAGTATAGCGCAGGAGGTTGTAGTCTTTGATGGAGTAGTGGCCGGCTTCTTCTGTTACAATGTGGGTTGCTTGCAGGCAGATGATATCACCAGTGTTGGGCAGCAAGGACTTCGATGAGGCTGCGCTTGGCTGCTGACAGGCCTTCAATATTGAGTTGGAGGAATCGTAGCGCTGGTCTGACTGCGCTGTAATCTTGGGGCAATTTTTTCTCGGCTTTGAGACTTTGACTAGGATTCTTTGAGGCTCTTCTCACGAAGCTTCTCTTAAAATGTAGTCTGCTTGTAAGATCATTCTTTTTCCCAGGTGGACCCGGGTACTGATGGGGGTGTGACGTGAATGCTGATTCATTGCTCCCCAGTGTGGTGTGTGTGCTTTTGTGTATCACATTTAACACGTGTTTTACATGGATGGTAGGTACAATTATTTGTTGTATAAGTGTGGTGTGTGTGGTTTTACCTTGACGAGCTTGTTTCTCCAGAGGATCAATTTGTCAAATTCGTTGCTTCCAATCAAGAACAGTCTCTCAGGCAAACCTCGATCAGCCGTGTAAATCTCCAGAGTGCGGCGGAATCTGCGACACAGAGACATGGGGACACAAGTACATGGTGAGACAAGCCCAGCACAGAACATGTGCATTGGGGACATCTCAACCTGGCACGGAGCCAATAACAGAGGGACATGGCGACACAGGAATTCGAAGAAAATCAAATGGAGAGAGAGCACAAATGTGAACACAGAAAAAGGAACACACAGATACTGCAATAAAAGACATGGGACACGACGAGACGGAAACACAAGAGTCAGGGAAACAAAGACACCAAGACGTGAAGACAAAAACACGTGCACAAAGGGCACACTTTTTGACATGGAGACATGGGAACATGGAAATATTAAAATACATGGACACAAGAACACAGATTAGTTTCACTTCTCCAGTAAATAAATCCTGCACTATAAAAAAAAAACTTGCCCACAAAGGGATGAACAACCGGGTAATATTTTGGAGAAAAAATAAAACGGAAAATGACAAGTGACATGGAAGAGTGAGTGATGGCTTTGGTGTTGGAGATGACGAGGTCGAGTGCGGCAATGGCAGGGATTAGGAACAGAGATCGAGTGACTGGAAATGGAACCACCTTAACTATCATCCACACCCCCGGTCCCCTGCCCCCCCCCCCTGCCCACCCTTGCCCCTATCTCCCTCACCCACACTGAACAGCATAGTCTTCTTCTTCGTATGGCAAGTGTTGAAACATTTAAAGCTGAAAACTAGTTTATTAAACTAATCCAAGGATGCAGTAGATGCTTATGAAATGCAGCGACACTACCAGGATGGGCATGGCTAACGCATTCATGGGTGATGTTTGATGGTTTCGCCTTGACCACAGTTGCAGTTCGGCAATTCTTTGATATTCCTTGGAGGAAGGTGTATGCACATCTCCCCTATAGCGTTCAAGTGTGGTTTAGCAAGGGCCATAGTTGTCGTGGGAGAGAAGCCCAGTGGTTCCACAGTCGGGTCCTCAATGAGGTTTGTGATGTTTGCCACATCCAAAGCCACGCACAATTCCGTTCAGTGAGTGCTGTGTTTATTTTCGGCTGTTAGAAAGGTTTCCTGCATCCAGTAGGTCTTGGTAGAAAATAGCATATTGTCCATACTCCTTGGTGCTCCCGTGTCGTCGCGGCATCACATTGGATTTTGGTGGGCGATGTTCTCCAGCACAGGAGAGAAGTGGTCTTCAGGTGCCGCTGACGATACGAAGTGTGGTGTTGATTTCAGTATTGACGAGGTTTGTGTGAGATGTGGCACTCTGCACTGGGACACAGTACTCCACGGTGGAATGGAACAGGGCTTGCGTTGATATCAATGTGTCGGCGTCACTTCCCACTTTGTTCCTGCAAGTTTCTCGTCAGTTTACTCGAGTTTTGTTTTCATTTTGGCTTGATTGAGATTGTGGAGGTCATTACCGGGGTGGTGGTTGTGTGTTAGCTGTGTTCCACAGAAGTTGACATTTAATGTTTTCGTGACTTGTCTGTTGTTCAGGTGGAAGTTGGAGACAGTGCTCTTGGAGGCGTTTGTCTTAATGTGTCAAGTCTTTAAGTACGCTTCAGGGTCTTTAATCTTTTTTTTATGTCATCCACGTACATGAACTTGCTGGTGCAAAAACGATCCTTTATTTATCTCCGTGGACTGCTGGTAGCTTCACCAAGGTGGAATATGAACCATCAGTCCCTCAGTGTTTCCGCGATGAGTCTGATTGTCAGGCTGCTAAGCACGGCTGTCAAAAGCTTAAACAGGAGACCGTTCCACCATGCAGTATCATATGGCGAGGAGAGGTCGATGAACGCTGTTGCTGTTTTCAGCTGTAGTTCTAAGCCTCAGAATCAAAATACGTATTCATATTGGAAGAATCCAATGAGCTATAAGGCTCCTTTTCACCAATGCCAAATAGAACTGCATTGAAGCCTGCTCAATGCAGCTAGTTAAAGCAAGTGCCTGATCGCTGCACATTCTGCTAGTTCTGAACCCAGCTTCTTCCTTGGGGACTGTCTCAAGCGTAGGCTTCAGCCTTTGACGTAGGAGTCACTCCATCACCTTGTAGCATATGCCGAGGAAAAAAAGCGGGCAGCAGTTTTTAGCATCTGATGCATCCTTGCTGAGTTTAAGAATACATAGTGAAGTATGGTCAAACAACCCCTGTGTCTGACATGACTTTAGGAAAGCCTTCATCCAGCAGCAAATTGAGAAGGGACTGTATAGCATCAAAATAAATGATTAACAGAGAGTGAAATCATATTTGTTGTCAAAGTTAATGTGGTCGTTTCTTACCCATGTTTCATCTCGTTGCTGAAATTCACACTCACGATGTCTCTACAGTTGAGTTCACTCCAGGAAGAGTCGGATTCTGTGTGCACGGGGTGGTAATGCAACGTAGAACCACGCAGGGAGAACCACTGCGGCGAGAGTCTGCGACAACAACAAACAACAGCATGACAACCACTGCAACAACCATCCATGAGCTCATCCCAATCACCAATGACTAAACAACACCACGAGATCAAATTTAATTTGACCAGTTGATTTAAGTCTAGCTTTGATCATTTTAAATGTGATGAAAATGACTCTCAGATGCAGATCGGCATGGGAAAATGCTGCCCCTACTGTGCAGAACAGTGGTCACTTAAGGGATCTCAGGAGGTAGCTCTGTGGTATCCACTTCCATTAATCATTCTCGAACAAAGCAGTATGCTGCCCTGGGAAAGTACTGAATTGATTCTTTGTTTCATGACATTGTATTTTAATAAATAAAACTACTAAAGCATGACACAACTTCTAAAACTACAACAACAATAACAAGTTCTGCTTCTTCTACAGGGCTGTGTATTGATGTGATGAAGTAGTCATGCAGCGTGCATCGTGTGTAACATCATATATCATATCTCTGATCTCTGCCTACAATACCTATTGCCTGGTACAAGTACTTTGCTGTGTTTTCCAGTTGTGTCCTTGAAACAGAAATCTCCAATTGTTTAGTTAACTTTTTGTACGTAATTTGTATTTGTCTCGTACATATTTTTAACCCTACTCTACAGCCATCTCTATTAAGTCATTGTAAATATCGTGCAGTTCATTATCATTAGACAGCATAATTACTATTTCATCAGCAAATCTCTGATGCATGTTTTAATCATTTACCTTTTGACTGCCAATCCATCGCTATTCTCAACTGCTGGTCATTATCCCTTCTCGGGCCGTGTCCTGCCCACGTATATTTCTTGACAGTCATTACGATGTCCCCAATGCACATGTTCTGTGATCCATGTTCCTGTTTCTCTCAATTCCAAGGATAATGTTATCAGCTATTGTTTAATCTTCGTTGTCAATGGGCCTGTTTCTGGTGCATATCATTAAAATCTTTCTTTTGTTGGCATATCAATGAGATGCGGTTCCTTGTTACATTTTTATTAATAATAATTCCAAGCTACTATCGACCACCACTGAGTTTTATTTGATTCCAGTCCAGCGTCAGTACCTGTCCTAGTTATGTAAACAGGTTTTTCAGTTATAATTTTCTAATAGATATTTCAAAATGATCAGTAAATTTGCTGTGTTTTTATTTATTTTCCTTATACAGATAGTCCCCGAGTTACGATGGTCCGACGATATTTCGATCTTACGATGGCGATAGCGATACGACAAAATTGTAAAATATTTTAAATTTCGTGCCGCAGACAAACGCAGCAGCGTACGAGGTACGATACTGTACGTTGGGACGCTGCCGGGATGTACCCATCTCCTGCCTTGTGTGGTGATGACTCACTCTCACCAGCGGTCGACGGAGTTAAGTTGTCTCAGTGTTAGCGCGTATATTTTCTTCTGTGTTTCAAAGCATGTTAAAAGTTTTTATAGCAGATAGGATTGTTTCCTGAAAAAACTTTATTAAATTGCAGTTCATATAGGTAGGCTAAGAATTTACATTTTACTGTGCAATACAGTATTGTAATAATAAATACATACAGTATATAGTTTATACAGTACGGTACTGTAAATGGCTCTGTTTTGCTAAATTATCACCATTCTTTAAGACTCCTGGGTAGGCTAGGTCATCTTCGACTTATGATATTTTTGACTTATGATGGGGTCATTGTAACGCATCTCCATCGCAAGTAGAGGACTACCTGCACTTACATTTGACCCCAATTTGAAGCCAAATGTATTTATTATTTAATCAGGTTCTGTCTTTTATTTCTATTGGCTGGAAAATACTTTTGGCATTTTCGTCATGTACAATATTCCTTTGTTTTTCCATTCCCGTTTTCGGAAAACATTTTATAATTGTAGCTGTAAACAGTTTTTGCGAAAGTGTATTCCCTTTGCCTGAATCTATTTTAATGTATTTAGGAGTGCGCCAGTGCCTTTATGTAATCTTTCTGAGGCTGTGCCACTTTTCTGAAAAGACACAAGGTATGTTGTGTATGTTCATGAGTAATTCTATAGCTTTATGTTTCAGCTGCTGAATGGAATTCACTGAACCCATTCCCTTGGACGCCATCTGCTCGACAACGTGATCTCTCGCTCGTTATTTTTCAAATTAGTTTCATATTTATACTAACATAATGTTAAGTTTAATATCGCACCATGCACTCACAATGCAAGTAATGTGATGTTACACATGTGGAAGGAAACTAAAGCATCTGAAATAAAACCCCATGCATACAAAGCAGGAACACTCCTATACAGATGGAGATTAGTCCACATTTCTTGTAATGCCTCCTCTCGCCAAGCCAGCATATTTAATCTCGAATCCTACATTAGGGAGCTTCGCAAGATGTGTATGATCCACCAAACCACATTTATTTTGCGAGTTCAATGAAGACTTCAATCTGTATTAATGCTGAAACTGCAATAGCCATAACACATTAATTGAGGCTTTTCTAGGTAATCAAGTAACACATTTTAACGCTTAAGTTTTACTTATACAGTGAAGCTCAGCCTTCTGCTTCCACTTCGTGATGAACTGTACTGGAGCGATGTTTTGTGTTATCAAGTAGGCCTGCACAGGGCACATCAATAGAGAATCAAGATCAGTGGTCAGTATTTAGTCTGAAAGGCGGGGGGGGGGATTGAACGTGCCCAAGAGTGTCCGCCCATGGCTGCAATCCTCCTGCAAGTCCTGCAAATTGGGGAAAACAGTCGCCTGCCCATTCACCAGGACCTCCATAACATCCCTCACCATTGCTTGAAGCAACCAAGCCCTTTTAGACCCATGCGCTTAACCTTCAACAATGAGATTTAAATTCTGCTGGAGAGCTGAGCGGAGTTCAAAATAACTCACAAAACGAACACCTTGTTGTGAACGATCCAACGCAGAAGAGCCCTGGGTTTGATATTCTACGAAGTTCATGGTCCACCCTAAACCATATCTATTGCACAAGTGGAACATTTTAAAAACAATACCACGTGCGAATGTAGTCATCCAGAACAGAACATACAACATATAACGACGCAAAGCCCAATCAACAAATACAAAGGAGACATCGCAGCGATACACTCCTCTGCTCCTGACGTGGTTGTCTGACTTGATCACCTGAATGTGAAATTGTAGTTGTTGCTCTGCATCTACATCAGCCATCCAAAAACATAAGAACCAGTATCATCGTGTCTCCCATCAACATATGTCACAAAATGTGTGACATGTGTTGATGTGTCTTTGTGTGTCTCCATACCATGGTTAACACTGGTCTTATTCCCGGTGGCGACTCTTCTGTCATGAGGAGACACCCAGATGAAATCAAAACATCTGGATGCACAGAAAAAAAATGTGAAGACAAGTCTGCAACAAGAAAAACTCTTAACACACAAAGCCCATAGAGAGGCAATTAAACACATTGATGCACCGGATAATTTGAATATACATATGCAAGACAAATCTGCAACGACACAACTCATGATATAACTGAGAACACAGACGTGGCCTGCCCCTATTTAGTTTGGTGCGCAGTTGGTCTTTGTCTTCGGTGTCTACTGCTTGGTGTCTATCCTGCACCACCAAAACATCCATTTACTCTACCATCATGACATCACTCTGCCTTCTTGTAACAATGTGTCAGCTCCACAATTATACATTGTGGATAAATGTTTCTGCCTCTAATGGTCATGATAAACCGTAGGCCATTGTCTGGTCCTGTCGGAGATGCCCCAAACTCCGATTGCGAGGTACGAAATTGTCTCTTCTGCTGCCCTTAATACCCATCAAGAATCTGCTCCGATTGGCTGGTGTCACACCAAATCTACTGGGTTGCACGATTAAACATTCCCTCCTTAAACAATAAATCCATACATGTGAACGACTTTATTCATCATTCATTTTATTTCCTGTGCTTAGCTGTTTTTAAATGTGTCACCCACCCCATGGAATATATCACTCCGATCTGGCTCAGTCCCGACTTGTTTCAAACATGCTGCTGTCACCCCTCTCCTCAAGAAACGACCTAACAAATATCGCCCTATCTACAATCTGCCCTTTCTTTCCAATGGTTCTGGAGCATTAGGTTGACTCTCAACTTCAACATTTACTTCATAATGATATCATTGACACTCTTCAAATATGGTTTTCAGCCGGGGCAAATCATTGAAACGGCTTTGGTGATTGTGATAAATGATTTAGTGGATCCTGTCGACACTGACTCACCAAACATTTACTTCTAGTCGATTTGAGTGCTGCTTGTGATACCGTCATTTATGGTGTTCAGCTTTTAATGGTACCACACTATGCTCGATTACGTTATATGTGTCGAATCACAAGCAATTTCTGAGCCTGGGGTTCTAAGTTCGCCACCAGCAGTTTCATTTGGCGTCTTCTAGGGCTCTGTACAAAGTACATTTATTGTATCTACATTAAACCATTAGGTACCATCCTTCATCAGTTAGGTCTAAATTTTTACTGTAATGCTGATGACACTCACGTTTACATAAACTGCATATCACTTCGTTTTGATTCCCTCTATACCCTCATAATCACTTTCACTTTGAGCTTGGATACAATACATCTTGATCCAGCTAAATGGGTATTAAATGGAGGATATGATCATTATGCCTTGCCACCAGCTGGCAAAGACTGGCCTGTAAAGTTCATATGTCCTGCACAGCAAGGCAGTAATATCAGTGTGTTCTCAAGCCATTATTGCTTTTCGAGGCACAATTTATAAATAGGTGAAGGTCACTTTTTTCATGTGTGAAACCTTATTCGGTTACAGCCAATCCTCTAAGCCACTGATGTGGAGAAATTGGTTCGTGCGTTTATTTGGTCATGCATCAGCTCCTGCAACGCTTGCTATTTGGAACCTCGAGTAAGGTCCTTTATCGTCTCTCGTCCACAAAGAATGCAGCTGCTAGGGTCCTGATCTCAATTTCTTATTTAGAACATATCACCCCTCTTCTTCATCACTTCACTGGTTGACAGTTACATTCCTGATATGATTTGAGGTATTCAAGGTCTTACTTTTTTCTCCAATCAGTCTCAGTTTTGTTCACCATCATGAGTAACCTTCAGTCATAATTTTTTTAGCTTTTTTTGTTTTGCTTGTGAATGTCCATAACCTTGAACGTAAGTTGCACCAAATGAAATGAAGGCGCCAAAAACAAGTGTGCGATATATGTATAAATACAATATTTTGCCAGAAGGAAGCGCCCAGCACAGTCTGCCATAATCAGCACTCCTTTGTAGCACAGAGAACAGGGTGCCCTCCTCCGCCCACTGCTCCAGGAAGGTGCCAGCATCCTGGCGAGCTGGGCATGGCAGAACTCCAAAAACACCCTGGCAGAGCAGGGCCCTGAAAATGCCGTGCGCGTTTGGTAAGTGGCTCCTGTCCACCGCCGTCTTCCACGCCCTGTATCTCGCCAGCTTGGGTAGCTCATCAGGGTGTTCACGAGGCCATCCTGGCGTTTGTCGCCCTTGTCTGCCCTTTGGCCAAAGACGAGTACCATAGGGGAGAAGTGCAGTTGAACTTCAGCAGGATATCTTTTACGGGCTTTAATAGCGAATTTCGAGGATCCTGAGGTCCACGTAGCAGCTGCTTGCTGCATCTTAGGCCTCCCAGCTGTTTAAGAAAAAAGGTAGCTTTGATACTCCAAGCAGGTGGGTGGTCTGCATTCAGGAACCGCTGTGTGACCTGTATGTGAAGGTGTCCACCTGGCTCCAACACACATCACCCCTGACCTCCTATTTCAAGCGGAAAGGCAAGGGCCCCGCAACTACACGGTGCCTCCTGGCTGACCAGAAGAAGTTCATAATATTCTTCTGTGTATGGCTACGAGTGGCCGGGAGGNGGGGGGTCCTAGAAGAAGAAGTGATGCACAGCAAAGATGTCACGAGTTGAATCACCTCCAATATCTTCCCCCTGAAGCTGAGGAACTTGGATTGGCACTGCCATGCCTCAAGCCCCTTCCATACTTGCACTTGAGCTCATCCAAGTTCTTTTGCAAGGGATACTCTCCAGGCCCAGGAACACTCCAAGGTCGTGCAAGGACTCAGTGCTCCAGGTGATGCTCTTGGCCTGGTCTGGAAATTGGGTTGGGCCCCATTTTCCGATTAGCAGTCCGCAGTACTTGCCCAGTCCATTTTTGCAAAGCAGGCCCAGGAGTAGATGTCCTGGCAGGCGTGGAGAAGTGAAATTCGCCAAGCGAGCCCATGGTGAGGAGGATGTCATCGGCGTATACCACGAGCACCACTCTAAGGCTTGGCTCGCTAAGGAGCAGGCTACTCAGTCTCTGCCAGAAAAGGCACGGGTACAGNTGTCCCCACACCGAGGGTCAACTGTTGCCTTGAGATGACGTTGACCTTATTGGGGCACTGGGCTTCGATGTAAAGCAGGCGGATCAAATCAATAAATTCGGTTCCAAATTCAAAAGTCCTCAGTGTTCCCATCAGATACCCATGATGAACCCTGTCAAACGCTTTCTCATGGCTGAGGGAGAGGAGCGTGAGTGGGAGCCCCATCCTCTCGGAGAGGGCAACGAATCCCTGACAAGGAAGACGCCATCGTGGATGGTCCTACCTGAGCCAATGTCGGCCTGCTTGCTCTCCACCACCTGAACCAGCACCATCTGTAATTTCAAGGACAGTGTTTTGGCCATGATTTTATAATTTATGCACAGCACTGACACAGGTCGCCAATTCTTCAGATGCCTCAGGTCGTCCTTCTTAGGGAGCAGGGTGAGCACCGCCCTCCACCATGACAGAGTCATGGCTTCTTTGGCCACCACCCTTTTAAGAACGTCTCCATAGTCCTTATGCAGCGATGGCTAAAAGGAGACCTAGAATTCTCTAGTGAGCCCTCGATCCCTGGAGATGTATTTTTTGCCAGGGACTTCGTGCTGCACCCAGGTCGTTTGCCATGAACTCTTGCTCCAGCAGCTCGTTTGCTTGGTCCCTCCAGATCTCCTCTTGGGCAGGTGCAGTTGTTTCATCAGGAAAAAAATGATCCCTATAAAAATTATTTATTACATCCTTTGTACTAAGAGTGCCTTCGTTGCTGAAGAGGCATGCCTTCTTACTTTGCTTGACCTTTTGCTTCCCCAAGATATAGAAGAGAGATGATCCGGAGTCCAGGTTTGGTATTCGGATCGTATGCAAAAACGCCCCTTTGATTCTCTCCACTTGGAGCCCCTTGGGCGCTCCCTTCTCCCATACTCCTGTAGGACCGGGCTGTCTCCCTCGTTGAGCCGCTTCCAGGTCAGATCTGAGCCTCCATGTTATTCACTTCTGTTTACTTGCGTGCTGCCAGGTGTCGTCTGGAGAGCTTTTTTTATGACCCCACATCCAAAAAAAACCTAAGAATATGAATCCTTGCAGTCACGAAAGTTTCANATCCAGATTAGCGGNTGTCAAACAAGTCCTTTGCTTCACCATGCTCCAGNACTTAGAGCTCGTTATCTTGCAGCAGGGCGCAGCGTGCCGCTGGAGTCCCCACGCTTGAGGCCCAGTAGTAGGCTGTAATTCATTTGTGGTGGTTTGTAAGAAGTGAGGATGCTGGGAAACTTCTGTAAATTGAAAGTGTAATCCTGGACTGGGTAAATATTGATGGCCCCGTGTCCNATTGTAAATGAAACAACACTGTCCTGGTGGAGCTGTTACTCGTCCACCAGATCGGGCCAGAGGTTCGNAGNTAAGAGCACAGTNCTACATTCACTGTAGTNCACGGCTTCAGTGTGCAGTTGTATTCCCCATGACCACACACTATTCCCGGCATGCCACTGAAGTGNCAACATAAGATGGGTCTCCTTCACAAACAGCACGGATACCTTGTGTTGCCTAGCAAGGGATGCTGCCAATATCTCATCATCGCCCCAACGCACTGATTGATATTCAGGGAGGCAATGCACATCGTTGTGAGCGAGTGGCCCCTCTATTCCGGTTAGTAATTTATGGACGAAATTTCTCACTCTAGACCTCTCTATAGCTCGCGACTTCTTCCCATCACGTTAGAGCTCCACGATGAGAGTCTAAGAGACGCCTCTATGGCGTCTATGTCTCGTCCAGGGACACACCACCGGGTTCACCTACCCCACAGCCTCTTGAGAAACGGTGTCAGCATCTTATACCTCGCCCCTCCTCCCACCATTCGGGTGGTGGGTGTTCAGGCATCGGTGGGTGAACCAACACCATGGGGTCACCACCCGTATCCCCAGGCTCCCCTCAGGCGTTGCGTCCTGCCTTTTCCTCCCCAGCGAACCGCTGGTGGAAGTGCCTGGAGCAGTGGGCAGCTCCTGCGCACCGCTGGGACCGTCCAACACCGTGCCTCTACTGGCTCCAGGTCTGGGAGATCCTGAAGAAAAAACCCCATCAGCCCCCTCTTCCAATCGGGGCCGGAGAGACAGAGGTACGTCCTCTTCAGCATCCAGGATTGCATAATGTTCCATGTGAACCTCCGCTGTCACAGCAGGAGTTTTGCGGGGACCTGGCACCTCACTGGCGTAGTCAGAGATGCAGGAGTCTGCTCAACCTGCTGAGTGCCACCTTTCTCTCCTGCTGGACGGTCCTTGCTGTGGTTGATGGGCAACTCATTGGGGCACTTCCACCTGAAGTGCCCTCACCCTTGCAGAGGTGGCACCTAATATGGCCTTGGTACAAATTTTGTGGTCCCTCCCGTGCTCCTGCAGACCAGCATGACCCGTCGAAGGGGCCAGGTGATTCTGCACAGTGTCGCAACACGCTCCTGGATGTCATTGTCCAAGATGTTGTTGGCATGTTGAGAGCACCACCCACGCTGCAAGGACAGCAGCTCCAGAGAGACGTACCGTTCACCCACCATCAACCCCTGGGCCATGGCCACAAGGGACACTCTCTCCGACTCCAAAAAGAACATGGCCCACTGTTAAATTTTGGAGGTAAACTTGACTGCAGTTACTGGGGACAAACGCGAGGGCCTCGACGTAGGCCTTGATGGAAACGTCAGTCGAGGCCTGCAGCGGACACCATAGCATTGTGACAGTCGCTGCTGATACATCTTCTCCTGACGGCCGTGGTCCTGAATAATATTGTACCTCAATACATTGTAGAGTTCCTGCTCACCTACATGCCAACAAGACCTCTGAGGTCAGCAGATTTAGATCTCCGCTGGTTCCCCAGAACAAAGCTCAAGTCCATGAATGATTGGGCCGTTTCTTTTTTTCACACCTGAGCAGTGAAGTTATCCATGAAATGTTGTCAGGGAGTTGATTTCAGATGTTCAAACCCAACCTCAAACAATTTTTTTCAGAAGTAATTTTATTATTCGAGATTTTATGAAAGACACTATATATGCTGAAAGTATTGCTTCTAAACTTCAGCTATATCTGTCTTCCAATAATCTTATAGACCAATTCCAGTCCACCTTCAAGCCTGGACATGACACCGAGACCAACCCCATAAGGGTTGTGAATGATCTGTTATTTGATCAATATAAATTCTCCTCCATCAAGGTGCTGCCTTTGATATTATTGATCATGGCATTATGATGGAGCGAATTGAAAATTACATGGTGGTCACTGGTCTTGCCTTGATATTGTTTAAATTGTATTTGACAGATCGGAACAATATTGAAAGCATGAGCAATACAAATTCTGAAATTATCTCAATTCCCTTTGGTATCCCCAGGGATCAGTATTGGGTCATATTCTGTTTAACATCCATATGGCTCCATTAGGATTCATCCTGCGACATCTTGGGCTGAACTACTATTGCTATCCGACGATACTCAAATGTATATTCATTCCAGCTCCAACCGCGCCTCGTCTGCCTCTTCTCTTACGTCTTCACTCTCCGTGGTTAAGACTTGGATACCGAAAAACTTCCTCCAGCTGAAGGAGGATAAAATCGAAGTCATGCTCATTGGGTCTTCAAAACAGGTGACAAAAATGGTCCATTTGGTTTAAGAATTGATGGTCAAAATATATGTTCAGCACTAAAAGTGAAACATATACGGATGATTATAGACCAGACCTCTATCATTTAAGCCTCATATCAACAATATTGTTAGGATCTAATTCTTTCATCTCAAATATATTTCACTCTTACGTAAAATTATTTTAGTCGCTGATGCCGAGAAACGTCTCCATTCTTTTGTTTCTCACGTATTTATTATTACAATGCCTTGCTATCAGGAGCTCAAGCTCAGTTGCTTTGCAGGCTGCAATACGTTCAGGATGCTGCCGTTAGAGTTCTTACATGCACCCTTTTGAGCGACATTATTACTCCTGTTTGTTTGCTATGCACTGGCTTCCTGCGATATATAGTGTGGAGTTTAACAGTATAGTCTTGATTCTTTCAGTAAGGTCACGTAGATAGAAAACTTAATTTTTTTAAATAAAACTTTCATTACAAATCAAAATAATAAATGGAAAATAAAAGTAAAAAACCCACGACGTTTTATCGCAACACAAGCGCCTGATGAAGACCGCTTGTGTTGCGATCGAAACGTCGTAGGTTTTTTGCTTTTATTATTCACAATCTATTATTTGTAATTGCAAATTTATTTCATTATTTTTATTTAATTTTTATTTTTATCTACGTGACCTTACCGAAACAACCAAGAATATTAATTCCGCAGTCACGGACGTTTCAAGTCAGAGTTTAATAGTATTCTTCTTCTCACTTTTAAGGCCCTGAATGATTTAGCAACGGACTACCTTCGTGAATTTATTAGCCCCTCCCTACTCCATCCCTCCCCTCATTGTTCCATCCAGATCTTTGAGGTTGAGGACCTGGACCTCCTCTAAACTCCCACCGCAAGGCTCCGCTCTATGGGGACGAGGATTTTGTCTTGCGTAGCCCCTCGACGCTGGAATGCATTTGCCTAAATACATCAATTGACATTTTTAAAGTCTCGATTTTAAACATTTCTATTTCAGAAGGCTTTCAACTAATTAACTATTCGGGCTCTTTCCCTCCTTTCATTATTATTATTATTATTTTCGGAATTGTAATTTTTAGGTTATGCTATTTGTTTTTTCTGCTTATCCTGTACAGCAATCTGTGATCCGTGGATGAAGTGCACTATATAAATACAATTTACTATTATTATTAGTACAAAATTTCTTTAACGGCTGCCTACCATGTCATGGGAAAAATGGTTAACTATATTTGGTGATGGTATTACCTATGCTGTCCAGTTCTACACTGTCCTTTGAATAATAATAGCTACCCTGAAATACACTCCCCCTTCGTAGTAGCCATTCTAGCGAAAACATAATCCCACATGACATGAAAGCAACTATGAAAAATCTGAGGAAGCATACACCTCCCCTTACACGGAGACCTGCTCGACCCCCTACGAACTCATTTGAGATCTTGGAAACCATTCTGAAATTGTATGAGGCAATTCGATGAAGCAGGGTCAACTGAACATCACTGGCAAAGGCGTTGGAGTACTGGTGGGGTTCCGAAAAAAAGCCTCAACGAGAGACCTCACCACTGCGCCACATGGCTCTGATCTGCAAAGAAAACTATGGTGCTCCATATACTACGTCAGCACACTGGTCACTGTGCACACCTCACAAACTAAATGGACCATATCCTGAACAATTGAATTCTACATCTGCTCTCCAGCAGACTGGAGAGTATTAGTCGCACTACTCTCGAAGAAATACTTGGCTCGCAAACTTAAACATTGCCATATAATTTAAAAATTATATTCAAAATGGACCTCATTAATTCGAATCCAGATATGGCATCCCCTAATAAACACCACTGAGAAAAGCAAAGGCTTAGTTGCTGAAGGAGAGAGTGCATAGAGGGGAGTATATGGAAGGTGAAAGGTTTGCGGGCACACGTCTGTGGAGCATTTTCAAAAGGGTGAATGTGATCTTGAAGTTTATCTGGAAATAGATTGGGAGCCAGGTGAGAGATTGGCGTATGGGGATAATGTGGTTTAATTTACAAATTCAGGAAAAAGTTCTGAAAACGACATTTTGAAGTTTGGAGATGATGGATTTTGAAGGCAATGAGGATGTGACATAGGCATACATGAAGTCACAGCAGTAACTCGGTGAGGAAATGGCAGATAAACACATTATTGTGCAGGGGTTATGAACTTTTGCAGAGTTAAAACGTGTGGGAACAACGTTGTGATTTGAAGCCACTCTGATGCTTCTTGTTCCAGTCATATACAAGCTTGAGTCTCATCCTACATGTGTTGATGGAGTAAGCGGTTCTCACCTGATATGCCATCACAACCAAGAAATTGTCACAGTCCTTCCCTAAAATAGAATCATGTGTTTGCTTGTAGTCCACAAAACAAGCTAAACAACCAGCCCAACATTTATGTCACACTTCTTTAAGTTGCACTTCCATTCATCACCATTTCTCACTCATCCCTAGGTTTTTCAAACTCCTGGAAATACATCCAGGCTGTGATCTAAGCCTACTTCAGCAGCTTCTGTGTGCACCACAGTGTAGTGGACCATAAGCACTTACCACACTGTGGAAAGCGTTTGTATGTAAAGTTCTTTCGCACGGTACTTAGCCAACAATGCTAATCGGAGGTGCGGAGGAAGAACCAAAAACTAAACACAAAAAGAAGTTCCATATAAATTATGTTTAAATCTAGATTTAAAAGTGCATTGCTCCAGTAGCTTGCTAATATTGAAGGAAGAACATTCCAAACGGCCACAGAAGCGCATCTGAAAGCGTGCGATGCAGTGACCGTCTTTGTCCAATGGCGTGGGCCCAGCATGGGATTCCCTTTCCCAGCTCCCTATGAACCCTGCTCCTTGACTAAGGACAGAGAGTAACGTGAGTGGGGCTGACTCCATTTCGACCCACCAAGAGGTACGGTGAGCACAGCCTCGCATACTGATTATACTAGTTAGACTCAGCCAATTCGGGCAAAAAAAAAACGATTTCATCACTCTCTCTACAGATGTGTTCTATTCCTTGGCTGTCAATCTGTCATTAGTTTTGATCGTATTCCATCATGCCTTCGAGTCATAATGTGTCCCGCTCAAGCCCACTTACTTTGTAACAAACTATTTAGATCAAGCAATGTATCTGGGTGTATAATCAATGTGTTCCTCTTTCTGTCTCGCAAATATATGTTGCATTATATTTAGCACAGATAAAAACTGGTGGATTTCTATTACCTATAATATGTATTGCATCTCAAGATGCCATGCAAAAACATTTGTCATGTTTATGGCAGGCAGTCATAGACAGTTGAGAATAGGAAGATCTTGAGCCTGGAATTAACAGGAGCAACAGTTGACAGGACGGATGAGGGGGGAAACAGAAGAAAATGAGTGACCTTCGCAAAGGTCGACTGACAGAAAGTCTTGGTTACAGAAGATACCCTGTGCTCTTCTCCATTTACAATATGACATATTGGCTCCTCAGCCTTAGCAGCTGTACTTGACATCTTAACCTCGATATGTGTGCCCTATGACCTCATCACATAATTATCCCATTACCATTGTGACCTCTCACCTTGCTGATGGAAGTGGCCCCACCCATCCATGATAGATTGGACCAATGAGGAGGCACGGATGGTGCCAGTCAGGCAAATACACATAGACCTACAAAAGATTAACATGCATAGATAAACACACCCATAATAAGCATTTGTGTATATCGACATATATATAAACACATACATATATTACTTTTGGATTTTAACAAAAACATTTTCAGGAAAAATTCTGATCTTTTATAATCTCCATTATGTAATAATGTGATGCACGGCATAGCGCATAGGCGACATGAAAAAAAGTCAGATCACATGAAATGATCTAGCGAGGCTATTTTTAGTTTTTGTACTAATTTGAAGATCGGGACTACACGACTAATAACAACACAACAATTCGCCACTAAGTTGCGGCGACGACACCACTGCACTTGCGCCAGGCTACGTGCACTTTAAGGCCACGTGTAGTGTCGAACGCCTGCTGGTAGGAGGTCACGGACAGATCCAGGTGCCATGGCTTGACTGACTGATGAAAGGCAATGCACCACCTATGCCCCTCCTGTGCCAACTCACTGTGTTTTAGCCACACAGCACTCCACTCGTAATTGTGAGCGTCGCTCGTCTGCCTTCCGTTATTGCTGGAGGGCGACTGCCTCCACCTGCCCAATAATGTCCTTCACCAGCCTCCTCTACAGAGGCCGATTCTTGATACTGCTGGTACCAGTCATTGGCAAGTCCACTCAACTCCACATCTTCTCATGCCACAGCACTCCATCTCTTCTCTAGCCCGTACCGCGCCCGTTTATCCCCTTAATCCGGCTGAACAAAATCTGTGTGGGCATGCAGTGGCTGGGCATGCGGGCTACATGACCCAGCCAATGCGGCCTTGCCTGGCGGAGTAGCTTTCCAATGGGATTGTGTCCAGATCTTTCAAGGATTTGTGAGCTCCTCAAACAATCCAGCCTGAAATGTTCTAATTGGCGAAGATGTTCCATTAGGGGGGGCGGGTCCACATTTTGCAAACATAGAGAAGGAGGGCCTGAGCAGTGGCAAGATGACCCGAAGCTTTGTTTGGGGCGACAGACCAGGTAGCTTCCACACAGCAGAGTTATGCAGCCGATAAAAAGACAATGGCAGTCGAGTGATTCAGAGTGAGACCTCTGCTGTCAAACCGGAGCCGGTCAAGAGCACACCATCCTGGTACAAAAACGTATCCAGTCTTTTCACAACTGCCCCACCAATTGGCAGTTGTGAAGGCGGCATGTTTGATGATACAAAATATTTAGGCAGGTGAGGCTGATTGGTAATGCCTCACCTCTTAGAAGCATGCTACAAGTCAAACAGCAGCACCTCAAAATCCTTTTCTGTGTGACCTGCAATCACCAGATCATCAGCATACATAACATGGTTGACCCATAGCGAGCTATCCCACGACCACATCCAGGCATTTATCAGCCTACCACTGTATCTGTGCCAGATGGAGATTCCTCTGGTACAGCCATAGAAAGATTATTGAACTACGTGGTAGAAAAATACGTTATATAATGTAGGAGCCAGAGGAAATCGCTGTCGCACCCCAAAGTAAACAGGGAATGGCTCTGACTCATGGCCACGTAGTTTTACCCGGGCCTATCTAGCATCATGAAGGTCCTTAATGATTTGAGAAGAGAATTTGAGACTCCGAAAGCACAAAAAACAACCCAGAGCCCATGCCTATTGATGGTATCATAGGCCTTAACCAAGTCAATAAAGCAGAGATGTCGGTCCTGTTGGAATTCCCTAAACTTTTGTTGTAGCTGACGGACAGAAAATATCGCGTCTATGTAGGACGGCCGCGGCCTGAAACCACATTGAGGCTCCGAAAACCTTTACTCAGCGTGCCTAGCAAGGTGAAAAAAAACCTAAGAGTGTGATATTGAAAATTCCATTCCAGGACCTTTTCAAGCACACTTAAAGAGAGGACCACTTGGAGATCCTCCCAATTCTGCGGAATCTGTCCAGTGGTCCAGACAGTTATTATGCTGTCATATAGGTCAGTCTGTACACAAATGCTCCCTTCCCTCAGCAGTTCGCTTGGGAAATCATCCCTGCCCAATGTATGTCCTAGTTTCAGGCTCTGGATCGCCTTCCGTACTTCCTCAATAGATGGTACTTCAGCCAGCCCCTCACAGGGTTGACTACTTCTTCCAATATTTGAGCAGCCTCAGCAGCGTCATTTCTGCTTTGCCCATGAGGTTTAATGGGCTGAGCGATTGCCCTTCCCCAAGATATAATATACATTGTCAGCAAAACCTGCAAAGCTATTCTTGGAGGTCAGAAATCGGATCACCTTTTTCCCCCTGAGGATGGTGATAAGTGTAGGGCTGCAAGTTATTTTTTGATGGAATTAAAGAGTAATTTGTGATCGTGGGCTACTGAGGCAGATTACATTTCCTTACAAACCTGCGACCACCATTCAACCTTGCAGCACTGCACGGCTCACCAAACCTCTGAGAAAAGGCTGCAGTAAGCCTCCTCATTCATATTCTTAGGTTTTTTTCGGTAAAGTCACGTAGGTAAAAACATTAAAAAGTAAAATAAAATAAAAATCACGACGTTTCTGGCTCCAGCCCAGGTGCCAAATTTACTTGATACAGCTGTCGGGCTGTGACGGTACCACCTGAAGATGGAAGCTTGTGTTGCCTCCGAAACGTCGTGATTTTTATTTTATTTTACTTTTTAATGTTTTTACCTACGTGACTTTACCGAAAATAAACCTTAGAATATGAATCATTGCAGTCACGAAAGCTTCAAATCTAGGACCTCCTCATTCACTGACGTGTGGTGCTGTTGATGGTGGGAGTGGGCATGTCGCTTTTCATCAGCCAGCTGTAACACCTCCTCCATCAGTCAGGGTCTCTGAGGAGGTTCGGACTGCGCACCCAAAGCAGCCATTGCAGCTGCATGAGCCACAGTACTAAACCTCGCCCATTTCCCCTTTGGACAATGCCAACCCCAGATGCAAACGATGATGAAATTATTAATTGCAACTTTTTAATCAGCGAGCTGAGTCAAGGCCATTGTAGGTTTGAATGGGGTCCTAGATGGACACCCACCAACAGAGTAGAAGGATTGCAGGCACATTTTACAGATGACAAACCGATGGTCGGTAGAAAGATTAGCTCCAGGGTAGGTCCTTGTTTCAAGGACATGGGCCTGCATCCACTATTCCATCACTATATAGTCCAGGAGATGTTCTTGCTTGGACCGGGTGTTCTGCTCCATGGCAGGTATGGGGTATTGATTACACAGGAACTTCCTGATATGGTGTTGACTTTGGTCACGTAACCAGGAAGTTACAGGTGCAACTGTTAATTGTGTCACTTTAAGAAGCATTGTTTGCAAGTTTGTTTATGCTCTTATAATATTGGGAATGCTGTTATAGTGTTAGGATTTCTGTTATAATGCTGTAAATGCCTTTATAATGTTGTTAAATTATTACAATAAATATGAGGCCTAGTTAACAACGAAGCCTGCCACTTGCATTATTGTGAATGTTATTTATAGTTGGATAAGTCGAGCCAGACTTGTACCCATGTAACTTTAATGTGATCTTGAGAGCAAGGATGAAGTATCTCATCCACAGTTCAGTGTTATGTGCAGCGCTGTACATTTCGGCTGCAGTATGGTGATTACACGAAGTGACCTTATTTCACACAGTAGCTTATTCTCTTGTATAGCTATTCAGTGCTAATGTAGGTGCCTGGTCCATACAGGACCTATTGTTGAGTTGCATGTTATTTAAGACAATGTTATGATGCTGCAGTGTTCATTCATTGTATTGATATTCCAATTATTAACAGATGCTGTATTTGTGCTATGTTTTTCCATCAGTTTTACTTCATTCTAATTATTAAATACGGTTTGAGTCGGATGTTCACCCTGGCTCTGACGGTTGATTGAATGCGAGGTTAACTACTCGGATAGTGGTGCAAAGCAGCGCACAGCGAGGCCGAGTAATTACAATCCCATGAGCTGCACATAAGTCTAGCAGCCTCCTACCATTGTTATTGAACTGATCTGGCTCCAGCCCAGGTGCCAGTGTCATGACCCATTCAGGCATTAAGGTCGCCGAACAGGATGACTCGATATCGAGGGGCCACTTTAGCTCGCACCTGTGACAGGAGGTCCTCAAAAGCATCTGACTCATCAGCATTGCCTGCATCCCTCCACTGATATTCATCTTTGGTGGGGGCATAAGTAACCACCTCTATCAATCCTTGCCTCCGGTTGATGGGGAAGTGAGCCCAGAGTAGCCTGGGGCTTACAGTTTCATACATCTCACCGCCACGCTCCCACGCCCCTTTCATTATGTTGCTAAGAAGAGTCCACTCCCTGTTGTTTGACAGTCTCCTGCCCCGAATTGAGGACTGTGAATGCAGCCAGAGCCACTCCACCGGACCTCCTGAATGTCACAGAGATCCAGGCAGTAGCGGTCCAGCTCCTGACAATGGAGTGACAGGCCCTCCTCCACAATCATCGTTCAGACATTCAATGTGGCCCCTCGCAGTGTTTTTTGCTACTTCTAAAGGAACCCCGAGGGTACAAATTCAGTCTCATGGCTCCATCAAATGGGTTTTGGCCAGGAAACTTCAGACGATTGTCCCCCGGGGCCTCCAGCAAAGCTTAGTTAAATTTTAACACGTGCTTTAGTGTAATTGAATTGATGGATCAGCCGATTGGAATTGACCTTTCTTCCATGGCATTCATCGCATCCACTGCAGCGTTACCGTCCTGCACCGCCGAGGTGGTAGGGTTTTTTTTGCACATATAAGTGTAGTCACATAGAATAGGTCACTACGGCGCATAGCGCTGGTTACTGACAGAGATGGGAATTGTGAGTGTAGCAGCCGATCTGCCAGCAGAGTATGCAATGTCTTGGAATGGGTTGCTAGGGCGCGTAGCGCTGGTTGCTGGCAGAAAGAGGGCATCTGAGGTCGTCGCAGCCCAGTCGGCTAGCAGGGCACGTGATGGGCCGCGGTAAGGGATGTAGGACAAAGGTGACAGGGAGGGACACGTGGGGTATAGCCCATAGACTTCTGGTAGGTTCCAGAAGGGGGCGTGGCCCAGGGCGGAGCCACGCCACGCTGGGGGGCATAAAAGGGAGGTCCCGACGCTGGGTCGCTGCTGTCGTCTGGAATGGAACCTATTGTGCTACGCAAGTCTTCGTCCTCATCTTCGTTTCCTCGGCATCATGTGTCAGGCAGTGTGCCGGCTGTTCTGACCCGTTTGTAGTTATGCCATATGTGAACATAAGTGTCGAGTGTAGAATAAACATATGTGCCTCCTACGACTAGTGTGTCTCTAAGTAACTCAATACATAAGTATACGGATATAGCTGTATAATAACACACATTAAAATACAAATATCCTCCAGATAGTCTACATACATACTAGGAGCAATGTTATTGAAAACCTATGTAGATTGACTCAGTGCATGTGGAGTAGTGGGACCAGGACCACACCCTTCTACATTTGCCTCCCTAGTGTTAATGTTCACACATGGAACTCGACACTTATTTGAGGCTGAGTCGAGCAGGAAGACACCTAGGATAGGTTGATAGATTACTCACCACTCATGTTAACCATGGCTGGGAATTGAACTCAGGTCCCAGGGTTCACCGTGCCAAATGGGCACCACTGTGCCATCACTGATAATTATGACAAATACAATTTTAGACCAACTTGTGGTGACAACACAACAGCATTTGTGTCAGGCTCGTTGCACTTTAAGACTAAATGAAATGTCAAAGGTTCACTAGCAGGAGGTAATTTAACACCTCCAGATACATATGAAATCAATGACTTTTGTATAATGACCGAAAATGACCCCATCCAATGTGCAGCCGAACGGCTAATTCGAAAATAAACCGAGGTCTCCGATTGACCGAAAGAGGCCTGAACAGAGATTAGTCGGGAGGCAGGCTTTAAGGAGATTGTAGGAAAAAGAGTTTGAATGAAAATAGAGGATCCGTTAGAGAAAATAATAAGGATTTGCCAAAGGACAGAAATGTTAGAGAGGGGCTTGAGGAGCATAAAAGGGGAGAGCATGAGGAGTGGGGACGTTCGAATGAAGAGACGAGCCACAGAATGAAGGACCAAGTCTGGACCTAGTATATAATGAGGCTCCAAGTATACCGTCATCGAAGTCGTTACATTTGTATAAAATGTGATTTTTCTTGAACATCAAAAACCCATATTACTTCAATCATCACCTGATGATGATTGCTCGTGTTGCAATCGAAACGTCGTGATAATGTAATTGTTTTATTTTATTATTTTATTATTTCCCTTGACTTTACCGAAAGATCCCAGAATATGGGGCAAGTGCTGTTTGCAAGGTCCTATAAAGGCTGACACGGCACACTAGGTGGTGGATGGCCAATAGCACTCTCCAGTGGCAATATTTACACATTGCACTACGTAATAATTTGAGGCATAGTCAACCTAGGGGCGGCCAGGAAACTGGTTCAGATAATAATCACTGGTGTTGGATGTGAGCAGGCACACCGCTATACTATCACTCCCCACAACACTATAATTTAACACACACACATGAATCCTGAGGTAAACGATGACCCCCTGTAACCTCACATTACTGTAACCCTAGGACCTTTTTCTCACCAATTCTCATCCTCAAGTTTGATGAAGGTGTCTTCACCCAATTTGCTGCTCTCCTTGCGCACTCCTGTACACAAAGACACACATGAACACATGCAAATTCACAGAAAGCCCAAGACAAAGATCCACAGGTAACCTTACAAAGTGTGCAGGCAAGTTCCACTAACAAGCTTGTTTTAAAGCTGTCACCTTGCATGACGAGATAGTGCTACCAGCAAACCAATCCTCTGCAAACCTAAATTTGTCAACGTTGTGTAAGGTAATATNTAATACTATATATTACATTTCGATTTAAAGCTTTTGTGACTGCAGGGATTCATCTTCTTGGTTCTTTCGGTAAAGTCACGTAGAAGGGAAGTAATAAAATAATACAAATAAAACAATAAAAAATTCTCACGACGTTCCGGCCACAACGCAAGTAGCCGTCCTCAGGTGAAGAACAGGTCTGTCGATAAGACAGAGTCTGAATGACACGTCCTAGGCTTGGAGCGTCTATTTAAGCTGGGAGGAGGAGGAAGAGCGCCTTGACAAAAGAATTTGCATATGAAGAGGAATTTAGCATATTTATGGGAAATGTAGGAATGCGACTAGTGCTAATTGTGAAATGCGTAGGAGGTGGGCGGGGGGTTTTAAAAGTCATATTATGCCCATGCATTATGCTAATCCTGCATAATGCAGCTTAAATAGACGCTCCAAGCCTAGGACGTGTCATTCAGACTCTGTCTTATCGACAGACCTGTTCTTCACCTGAGGACGGCTGCTTGCATTGTGGCCGAAACGTCGTGAGAATTATTTTATTGTTTATTTTTATTCTTTATTACTTCCCTTCTACGTGACTTTACCAAAAGAACCAAGAAGACTATATATTACCTTATACATTATATTAAACATTACACTTTTATAGACAGAGGTTCTCTGCAAGCCATCTGGCTACCATGAGAGATTTGTTCATGAGGCGATCCACATATACAAACACAGAGACAATTTCAACCGAGAAGATGAATTCTGGCTCAGCAATCATTGGAAGGACGTAATACACCATTTCGGATCTTAACTGATTGTGTTCACGTTTACGGTGACTTTCAGACCGCAGGCCACTCACTGGCATTGACTATATATATTTTATTCTCCGCAGGGAATGCATTCTTTGCTCCGCTGCAAGTCTCCTACCACCACTCTCCATTGACATATTTCGTTGCTTCCTCTTAGTACCTTTCAGGCGACGGTCAATGGTATTGTATAGCAGACTGTATAATAATAAATAGTATAAAAGTGTAATGTTTAATATAATGTATAAGGTAATATATAGTAGCGTAATTGTATAGTGAATATACAGCAGTGTGGTATACAGTAGGGTGGGTAGAATAATACATAGTGTAATATTACAATGTATAGTCTAAGGTATAAGGTGGTGTATAGTAATACAGTATGTAATTTAATGTTGGGGTTGTCTATGGCAGTATATAGTACGGGGTAGACCCGTGTGATGTAAGAGAAAAAAGTTTAGCTGGAGGCATATTATATTTTTGCGACATAGAATTGTAATGTATGACTTACTGTTAGTAGCTCAGCTTATTGGAGAGTATATTTAGTATATTGATGATACTGATGTAGTTTATATGTTAGCTTTTTACGTGGTGGTTTAGTTGCTGCAGCTCCATACTATTAACATTCCTTCCCTTTATTAATGCTAACACTACTCCCTCCATTTGATGCTGCTAATCCTGCATAATGCACGGGCATAATATGACTTTGAAACCCCCGCCCACCTCCTACGCATTTCACAAGTAGTGACTAATCCCATAAATATGCTAAATTCCTCTTGATATGCAAATCCCTTTGTCAAGGCGCTCTTCCCCCTCCAACCCAGCTTAAATATACGCTTCCAAACCTGGTGGTGTTCATTCAGACGCTGTCTTTCCGACAGACCTGTTCTTCACCTGAGGACGGCTGCTTGCGTTGTGGCCGAAACGTCGTGAGAATTATTTTATTATGTTTAATTTTTATTATTTTATTATTTCCCTTCTACGTGACTTTACCGAAAGAACCAAGAAGATGAATCCCTGCAGTCACGAAAGCTTTAAATCGAAATGGTAGAGGAATGTGCATGTTTTTATTATCTTTAGGATCACTTCTACAAAACATCTATAAAATATAAAGTGTTTTTGATTCAGCATCATTAACAATCTCCATCTGCAAGCCATCACAGTCAGGGTTAAAAAAAGTTGACAATATGCACTCCCCTATTTTGGGGGACTCAATCTAATATTTAAGTTCATGAGTTTTTGTAGTTAAGCAAATAATCAACTGTATTTGCACCAAAATTCAGCTTTCTATTAGTTATTTTGGAACAGTGGTTCCCGACTTTGTTGTGCATTGTTTACCCTAAAAGACCTATCATCGGTTTGAGTCCATAAAGCAACATACGTTTTTATATTTTCAGAAGTAATTTTTCGATTATTTTTTTGCATAAAGAAACCAATTAAATAATGTACATATCGCTACACGTTATTATATTTACACATATTTAACACCTCACATATACATTTCCCACATTACAACTGTAGAATATGAATTAAATATTAACCTTTTATCTTTTCCCCATAATACCACTAAAAAAATACCCCTGTACAGTTTAAGCCAAGTCACGTCCCATCACTGTGAAGCAGAAATAAATGCTGAGGTTAACTGGATGTAAAATGCTGAAGAGATTTTTGGACTTCAAGAATTTGATTTATTTGTAGCTTGCAGGCTGCACATCCATTGGACGTATCCTGTACATCCCTCATCACATGACTGCCCTGAGGTGATTTGTGTTGCATACCACAGATATGTCATGCATACCTGTTTTGTCATTACAATGTAGATTTATGATGTGCTGCCTCCTGTGGTTGTTGTGGGCTGGTGAATTTGTTGCTGTGAACGTTATGGAGCTGTGGGTCATATTCCTAAAGGGGTGAGTGGAGAGTCCAGCCACCATTATGCCTCAGCAGCGCTATGGAGCTGTTTTTTGCTTACATTGTTGCCCCAGAAAGCAATATCTGCGAGTCGTGATTTTTTACATTAGGTTGCAATTAATTGCAGTAAGGATGTGTTAAATGGCAGGATTTCAGTGATTAATGTGAATGCGTACAAAAAAACGTATTTCCCTCATTATTCTGTCTCTGACTGTTCAAATAAACCTACCATTAAAATTATAGACTGATCATTTCTTCGTCAGTGGGCAAACGTACAAAATCAGCAGGGGTCAAATACTTTTTTTCCTCACTGTAGTTTACGACTACAAAAGCAGCCTGTGACCGCAACAACAAGTATCAGCCATCACCAAGCTGATCTGTAGTACATGTGACATCTTTCCTGGTGTAGCTGGTATGGGCTTAATGTAATGAAACACACATATAATTAGAGTTAATGATGACCATGGATTGGATCCATAGACTCACGTGACAGCACGGTAGGCCACGCCACCAGTAGAGTAATCAATTCACCAGACAGGGCATCTATTCAGATTCGGATGGACGCTGTACAGGAATTGAGCAGTGATGCGTTGCATAATGTGGGGTCGATTGGTGTGCATCTGGTCATAATTACAGATGCACGAATGTTCCTGATAACACTTTTAAAAGAAGAGTTTCCGTTCCACAACCCTATGATGTCCCTCGGTGGTGCAGTCACTCGATCCTCAAGAGGAGGGAAGAACATAACGCAGAGTATCCACTCATCGCCTCCAAACTCATATATTATTGTTGTCTTTATTAACCGGCCTGTCCCCTCATTACAATCACAGGAATAGAGGGATAAGGCGAGCCAGTTTCACTGGGAAAAAATGATAGGACATCAGCCAGCATGGGCCGATACAATTACCTCTTGTATACAGAGTGAAACGTGAATCAAACTTCACCTGCAGTAGGCCAACAAGCACCGAGCTATGGCAGAACCTTGGCCTGCAAATGAAATTACATATCCGACTGAGACAACCGGTGCTGAGGTTGCATTTCAACCTCAGCAAACTCACTAATATGATAGACCTAGTTGGACAGTTACATTCATGCAAAAGGCCAGGGAGAAAGAGTAAAAACCTCTGGAAGTGCTTAAACAAGTGTTTCTCATGCTGTGCTTTGACAAACCACTTTACTAGAAACTTTAAATCGGCTGTAAAATGTACAGTGTGACAGCGACAAACACGTGGCCATTTTTATTTTTATCCAGATACCCTAAATCCAACCCTCATAAGACATCTATCCCTTTTGAGGCACGGGGGGAGGAGGGCTAAACAATCCCAACACCTTCCATCACTTATGAATGCATTGGGGTTTGTGGAAAAGGCCACAATGGAAGATTCTGCTCTTCAATATGCCGAGTTAGAGTCCACCCGAAGGCATGGGCTGAGAAATCAGTACAGATATACGCGATCCTGGATGATCAAGACAATAGATCGTTGGCCAGCTCAGAGTTCAATTTATTTGGCGTACATGGGAACGTTTCCCCATATAGACTAGGAACATGTGCAGGATTGGTGGAGACTATGGGAAGAAGAGTAAATGTTTACGTGGTAGAGACTGCAGATGGGAGCACAAAGATATCGCTCCCCACACTGATATAATGTAATCAGGTGCCGGATTATAGTAACGAGACCTCTACACCTGAGAAAGGTTTTCCCCTTTTTTCTGGCATCAAAACAGGTGTTGAGATGTTAAAACACCAAATTGAAACCTTTTACAAGGAATCATGTGTGCATTAACCACAATACTTGTGGTCAGAATGCAACCATTTTAAACTAGTCTCTGGTGTGGACCAATCAGTTTAAAAGACAATGCATATATTATCAGAGTATGTTTTTGTTTGCATTCTGACCACAAGTATTGTGGTTAATGCACACATGATTAATTGTAAAAGGTTTCAGTTTGGTGTTTTAACAACTTAACACCAGTGTTGTTGCCAGTGTAGTAAGTATTCAGGAGGCTTTGACGACGGGTCGGAGGCACACTTATTTATTAACACCAACTTGTGCACAGTAACGGGTACACACAGTACTTAAGGGGGTATCGTCCCTTCACTCGGCTACAGGGAGACACAACATCTAACCCCGCTAACCTATGCCCAAGTCCTCCACTACGGAGCTAGGGAGGCTACCTATCCCAGCCCTGGTAAAGCTGGGATCCCGGCACCCTGAGTCTCCAGACCGGCTCTTATAAGAACGTCAGTCTGGGCTCTCGGGCCACGCCACCGGCTTGCCCTGGTCGGCCCTGACAAGGACAGCGAGCCAGGGGAGCTCCGGGCCTATTCTAGCAGGTCTTCAGTCTTCGCTGGTTTAAGCTAATACTCGACCTCGAGCCCTCCGGCTCACCACCTTTTATAGTACTCGGCCCCCCGGGAGGGGCCCGTGGGGAATGCAGGTGCGGACGTCGGTGTGAGCACCTCCTCTGTGTACGGCTCTAACTACGCCCTTGTGTTTGTTAGCCATCCGTGCCCATGCATAATTACACCTCTACATCACCCCCCCTGTACAGCTCGCAGCCGTCCCTGGCTGCAAAAAAATCAGAATAAAGGTGCATCCCTCCCAAACCCGTGTGTGCCTCGCGTAATACAAGAACAATGACAACAACAACAACAACAGGAAGAGAAAAAAATAACCCGACGCANCCCCCCGAATAAATACCCCATTCCGCAAAACCAACATATATACACGCGCTCCGAACGCCTCCCCCCCACCGTCCGCAAGGGCCCCCAACGGCCGACCTCACAATAGTCTGCGCGTTTTGGCGCGCGTTCTCGCGGCGGGCCCGTCACAAGGGCCCGTCCCGGCACGCTCAGTGGCGGTTGTTGACGGTCCGGGTGCGAGAGAGTCTGGTTTTGCTGCCGAGTGACCCCGACCCCCCGGGAGGGGTTGGCGGTCGTGGACCCGTCACTCCTGTTGCACCTGGAGATGGAACAGTTGATGTCAGGTTAGGCGAGAGCAGCGACGTCGGGAGTCGGCGGACCCCTCACACGTTTGGCCATGCGTGTGTGTGTGCGAACCACGGGGCGGCGCAATGAACGGTTTCAACCTTGAGGGGTGCACGTACCACTGACGCCTCCCCATTTGACGCGAACACATTTCGGCCGCAAGACCTGTACGACCTCCACGGGCCCCCGCCACGGCCGTACCAACTTTGACGAGGTCGCCAGCGGCACCTGGGGACAGTGCAACCATGCCCTGTCCCCTGGTTTCCATTTGAACACATGTACCCGCCCCAGCCTAAGCTCTCGTTCGCCTTCTGGCGGAGTTCAGAATTTTGCACGGCCGCTTCCCGCACCTCAGATAATTTGCCGATGTTAAATTTAACGTGTTCGGACAATGTAGACTTCGCCTGAGGCGCCGAGAGCTTCAGCTGGGTCGTCACAGGGGGTTAGCCTCGCGGCCATACATTAAAAAGAAAGGGGAAAATCCGGTGGCCGCGTGGGGAGCCATCTTGTAGGCTTGTAACACACCGGCAATGCGAAGGTCCCAATCTGTCTGGGATTTCGATACCTGCTGGGACAGCATGGACGTGATAGTCCGATGCAGCCGTTCCACCATCCGTCAGTTTGTGGGTGATACGGGGAGATCCGAATTTTCTCCGTACCCAAGAGGTCGCACACCTCGCGGAGGAGTTTCCCCGAAAAATTCTTACCCTGGTCAGTCAGAAGCCGTTCCGGAGCACCCTTGTCGAGGACATAGCCCTGGACAAAGGCCTCCGCGATGGCTGCTGCCGACTGGTTGGCCAGGGCCAGGCCATAGGCCATCTCGTGAAGTATTCGACCCTGTCAATAAATACCTATTTCCCCTGGGTGTAGCGGAAATGGGCCGAGAATATCCAGAGCAACGAGCTCGTTAACCCTGGAAACCTTTATGGACTGCAGCGGAGGGTTGGACCCCTCGCTAGTGGCTTCCGCTGCGCGCATTGCGTGCACGACCCCAGGAGATCCCCCACGTCCTTTGCCATGCCGGCCAGAAGAAATCGAGCTGGAGCATGGCAAAGGTCTTGTGAACCCCAAGTGCAGGAGGCGCTCATGCGCAGCCCATACCACCTTACCCCTCATTGCTGCAGGCACCACGAGCCGTTGGCGGCGGGATTTTCCGTCCAGTGCATTAAAAGCCCCTGGAACAACCCCACGAGTCAACGTTCGCCACCCCTGACCAACCCCCCGGTGCGACGGCGCAGAGCGAGGAGGGAGGTGTCCTCCATTTGGAGGCGTCCCACTCCGCAACCGACAACCCAGCAACGAATCCCTCCCTTCTTGCTCGATAGGACCCAAAGCCGAAGGCGCATCGGCGGCGGCACGAAGACCGAATCGGTGGTCACGTTCGGGGCCTACAACGCCCGAACCAAGAGGCAGGCGCACTCCGAAGTGGGTGGCAACCGCGACAGGGCGTCAGCGTTCGTGTGGCGGACGCCTTACGATATGTGGTGACAAAGTCGTAGTCTTGGAGAATCTCCAACCATCGAGACAACTGCCCCGATGGTTGTTGAACCCGCAGGGCGTACTGTAGAGCGGCATGATCTGTACGGACGGTGAAACGCCGACCGTACAGATACGGGCGGTACTGCTGAATGAATAAACAATTGCCAATAATTCCCGACGGGTAACGCAGTACCGTTGTTCCGCCGGAGACAGTACTCGACTACCGTAAGCCACCACATGCTCTACGCCCCAATGAGCTGGGACAGCACGCCCCAATGCCCGTGTTACTTGCGTCTGTATCGAGCAAGAAGGGTTGTGAGAAATCGGGTAATTCAACGGCGGAGCCCCACCAGGGCATTCCGGAGGGCGCGAAAAGCAGCCTCCTCCTCCGGCCCCCAATGAAACCTGACTCCCTTGGACGTCAAGGCATGCAATGGTTTCGCGATCGTAGCGAAGTCAGCCACAAACCGTCGGAAGTACGACGCGAACCCAATGAAACTCCTGACCTCTCCACCGAGGTGGGAGTTGGCCAGGAGCTGACGCATTCCGTTTTGGCGGGATCAGTGGATATCCCGAGCGCCCCACAATGTGACCCAAATACCGCACCGATTCGCGGAGCAAATGGCACTTCTGCGGTTTAAATTTCAAATTGGCAGCCCGCATTTTGAGAAAAACAGCACGCAACCTCTGGAGGTGTTCATCGAATGATTTTCTAAAGACGATGACATCGTCCAAGTAAATTAAACACGAATCCCATTGCAAGCCTGCCAAGACCAGTTCCATTAACGCTGAAAAGTTGCTGGCGCAGAATGTAAGCCCATCGGCAAGCGGTTAAATTGGAAGAGGCCTTACGGTGTACGGAAAGCCGTCTTAGGTTTGGATTCGTCATCCAGAGGAAGCTGCCAGAATCCAGAAAGTAAATCCAGGGTGGAAAAGAATCGCGCCCACCAAGGCATCGAGCGACTCATCCATTCGAGGAAGCGGGTACGCATCTGCCACAGAAATTTTGTTCAATCGCCGAAAGTCGACACAAAACCGCAGTGAGCCGTCGTGTTTTTTCACCAAAACGATCGGCGCGCCCCACGGGCTGTTGGAAGGGGAAATGATATCGGCGGCTAGCATGTCATCAACGGCCGATTTGACATGATCCTTTTCGGCGGGACTCAACCGAAAGGGATTTTGGCGGATTGGCGCGCTGTCACCGTGTCAATATGGTGTCGCAGCAATTTAGTACAACCAATATCAAATTTGTGTTGACTGAAAACGTCGGCAAATTCGTTCAGGAGAACTCGCAGCTACACACGCTGCGAGTCGGACAGGTCCACTGATCCGCGCAAAGCACATCCAGCCAACCGTCATCACAGTCGAATGCGGTCGCGACGGAGGATCGGTGCTTACCTGACCCACGAGTGGTTCCTCATAGGGTACCGGCGTTGCGTGTGCAAGCACGGTCCCTTGAGGAACCACGGCCGTTCGCGATCCTACATTAAGGACTGCAATGAAGGGGTCCCCATCCCTTTCACCATGGTCTGAGCCGCTAGCAAATCGGGTCCATTGACCCGGCCTGAGATGGTCCAACAAGACCCCCGATCCGCAACCCTTCAGAAAACGGCCGACGCAACCTAAGAGGGACGAGCATCTGAGCCCGGGGTACACGCACAGTTTTTGTCACGAGCGCCTGCACGGTCGCAACGCCCGACGCTCCGTGGCGGGGAAGACAAAATGTATCACGTCGGCCCGACGGGAGCTCGATGCACCCCTGGTCAATCAAGATACGAATGGGCATTTTGGCCAAGAAATCTGTCCCCAACAGGCACGGAACCGCCAGTGAGGAGGAAACCAAAACAGGCCCGGATAATTTAATGTCTCCAATGCAAATTTTGGCGCGGATTTGCCCAATGATGCCCAGCGAGCCCCGTTAGCAGCATAGCATGGCACGTCAACGGGGAGCAAGGGACGACTTTGAACGGGAAGGATGTTATAAATCAAATCAGATATAATGGTCGCCGATGCCCCTGTGTCAATTAAAATCCGCACCTCTACCCATCAATATGACCGACCACGACCGACGATCCCGCGACGCTGCAACGACACGATGGGCGAGCTCCGACCACTGACCGGTTGGAGCGCTCGCCGCATTTCAGAACAATCCGATGCAACGGCCGTCGATTTGCGAGCCCTGTTCGTTTCAGCGCGTGAGTGTGTGTCGGATGTGTGCATGGGCCAAACGTGTGAGGTGCCACGACTCGCCGTATTTCTCTGCTGGAGCTTGGGTGGAGACGGCGCGGCGTCCTGACGAGGTGTCGCCCGCGCTGACGGGGAGCCCGGCATCCTGAAGCAACGTGGCCTTGAAGGCCACAGTTGTAGCACCGTGTGAGCGCCCCAGATGGCCTGGGCTGCTCCTGGGGGCTCGGTCCGTTCCGAGCCTGTGGTGCCGCCGATCTCCATTCCCCCACGCTCCACCCGCAGACCCCTCGATGGGAGGGTGGTGGCCGCCATGGCATGGCCGGCCACCCCTTGGCGGCCTTGCGACGCAGGGACCGCAAGCCCCGTGGATGTGGCGCGCGACCAGCAAGGACGACATCTCTGCGTCGTCTTGAGCCAAGACGGCGACGTCCAGCTCATCAGCGAGTAGCAGCAGCTTTTCAGCCACCATAGCGTCCACTCCCTCCTCGTCCATCCGCGGAAAGCTGCCTTCGCCAGGGCCAGGAGAGCCGTCCGGAAGGCCAGGGGCGATTCGTTGGCGCCCTGATGACGATCGTGGAATAGCTGCCTGCAGTCTGAAGGCGGGCCATAGACAGCTGACAGCAGCTGCAGCGCCAAGTGCAGCGTGGCGCGCTTTTCCTTAGGCGCCGAGGTGAGAGTAGCCAGGGCGTCGTTGTCCAGCATCGCCGGCAGCGCGCGTAGTGCTTCGGCGTCCGTCCAGTTCGCCATCTCCTGATGAGCGATGAACCGCCTTTTGAAGCCGCCCAGTCTCCGTCCGCGCCCACGAATTCTTTGAGAGGCGGCAGACGCTGCTGTAACGCGACGTCCGTGGCTGCGGATCGCGCTCCGTCGTTCCCAGCAGACGTTACAGTGTGGGTGGGCTGCGAGCATGGCATCGCCGGTCGCTCCGTTGTTGACGCGCTGGCCGGTGTTGAGGATGTCACGGCTTGTGCTTGGCCCTCAGCAGTCACTGACGCGGGCCGGCCCGCCCTCTGCTCGCACTGTAGTGATGGCGGGAAATTTAACCGCGAGCCGCGTCGGGGTGGCGGGAAATGTCGCCGCGCGTCGGCTGCTGTCGTCGTCCGCGCAGCCCTCCAACCTCCAGCCGCGTGATCTCTTCTAACGCGGCGGCCGCAGCGTAGAGCAGCTCCGCCAGGCGGGAGTGAGCCAGCCGAAGTCCCTCGGCCGACGCATCCCCCTTCCTGTCGTAGCAGCGCGGGTGTACTCGGCCCCGGCTGCTCTGATCTGACCTCGGCCGTCTCTGGTGGCGATTCGGCCATGGTGTCTTCCATCTCCGACTCCCGGTACGTGTCGTCCCTCGTGTGTCCATTGTTGAACGTTTACTTCTGACGCCAGATGTAGTAAGTATTCAGGAGGCTTTGACGCGGGTCGGAGGCACACTTATTTATTAACACCAACTTGTGCACAGTAACGGGTAACACAGTACTTAAGGGGTATCGTCCCCTTCACTCGGCTACAGGAGACACAACATCTAACCCCGCTAACCTACGCCCAAGTCCTCCACTACGGAGCTAGGGGAGGCTACCTATCCCAGCCCTGGTCAAGCTGGGATCCCGGCACCTGAGTCTCCAGACCGGCTCTTATAAGAACGTCAGTCTGGGCTCTCGGGGCCACGCCACCGGCTTGCCTGGTCGGCCCTGACAAGGACAGCGAGCCAGGGGAGCTCCGGGGCCTATTCTAGCTGGTCTTCAGTCTTCGCTGGTTTAAGCTAATACTCGACCTCGAGCCTCCGGCTCACCACCTTTATAGTACTCGGNCCCCCGGGAGGGGCCCGTGGGGGATGCAGGTGCGGACGTCGGTGTGAGCACCTCCTCTGTGTACGGCTCTAACCACGCCCTTGTGTTTGTTAGCCATCCGTGCCCATGCATAATTACACCTCTACACGAGAAAAAAGGGGAAAACCTATCCTCTTATTCTGGTACTCGCAAGGGAGGTCCCATGATGGAACCTCTACACCTGATGCGGCATGTCATCACATTTACCTGCAGCCTGGAGACAACCACATCCCACCGTCAGACCAAAAAGCACATAAAATACTTCTACTTGGTAAAGATATGTTGAAAATGCACAAGGTTCGCGAGAAGTACAACAGTCCCCACGACATTCCTTATGTCGGCGATGCCTGCATCGGGAAAGCACGTAAACCTATCAATGTTAGCTCCTTCAAAAAACGAGTGTCCTGGAGAATGGGCAGATCGTGCCATAACGACCTCGACAACAAAGCTGTACCACCTAGTCCAGGACCTACAGTGTTCGAGAAAACAAAATATTACAATAAACCTAATTCTAGATTTGAAGCTTTCGTGACTGCAATGATTCATATTCTTAGGTTTTTTCGGTAAAGTCACGTAGGTAAAAACATTAAAAAGTAAAATAAAATGAAAATAAAATAAAAGTCACGACGTTTCGGAGGCAACACAACCATTATTATGCAGTCTATTCTTAGTCTTAAGCCTCACCTTACCATATTAATAAAAGTATGCGGCCCTTGCCCACCACCATCTTCAACCATTATATAAACGGAGTGGTAGCTCCTACAATCTCTCATTTACTTGATACAGCCGTCGTGGCTGTGACGGTACCACCTGAAGATGGAAGCTTGTGTTGCCTCCGAAACGTCGTGATTTTTATTTTATTTTCATTTTATTTTACTTTTAATGTTTTTACCTACAATAAACCTGCCCTTCAATCGAAGACACAGTTTCTGTAAATAATGTACCAGGGATGCTTCAAGGATACCTAAAGTACCCGACTCGCTTCGCTAAGTCGTATGTTGGAGAAAAATAAAGAGACCAAGTAACATTTTTTGGCCTTCATTTGAAAAGTATTCGACAACAGCCATGACTGAAGGTGAAAATTACTGATGCCTGACAAATTTTGCTGTGAACCACCCATCAAATCAGAGTGGTGTTTGACTCAAGTGCTAAAATTTAGGGCATCTCAGGGAATGATATTCTGCTTCCCAGACCTAACCTAACCAACAGCCTCATTGGAGTGCTAATCCGTTTCAGGAGAAAATATGTTGCTATAAAAACAGGCATCCAGCCGATGTTCTACTGTTTTATTGTTGAAGCAGATGACAGAAACTACACAATATTCCTGTGGTACCGCAACAATGACATCAACAACAGGATTGTCCAATACAGGATGAATGTACATGTCCTTCAAAGCTCTTGGCTAGATCAAGAAATGAGAGAAGCATGTGGTATAAAATTATCTGTAACAGAAAAAGAATATGGCATCTGTGTAGGATTTTCCTTGATTAAAGCTCTGGATTGTTACTTGCACTTCATTAACAGATAAATTATCCCCTTCAGACAGATAGATTGTCCCCTTCAGACCCCCTTATGCAAGGGGTCAATGCTATGGGGAAACTCATCACTGAAGGTGGGTGTTAAGGTCATGAGATGGAATAGCTGGGGAGAATGCGGCCTGGAAAGGGTTAATGTTCTTTTGTTTGCAGATGGGAGGGTTCCGTTATTTGATTGGGTACGAACCACCTATATCGCCCACTCCCAATTTTTAAGATACCTCCAGATCAGAGATGTCATAATGAAATCCACCCACTGACAAGAATATCGACGCGTTGGTCCATCCAATCATTGGCTGGTTGGAAACACCAAGGGTCAATTACAGGCTGTCCGAGGCCTATCGACTCAAGGGAGGAGAGGGTTCTGTCATCAGACCAGCAACCAATAAACTGTCACAAATTTGTGCCGCAGATATGGACACAGATCTGGCGAACACCATGAGCCGCCCCAACATTTAGACTCATTAAGTTAAAATTCATACATGGAGCATACTTGACGAGAAAATAGTGAAAATTATGGAGGTCCTCCGGGCATGGTACAAGCATATCCCCATGCCTTCTGACTCTGCCCAGATGTTGTGAAACTCTAAAATGAGATTACGAGCTATTTTAATCTGTGTGGCACAAACCTCTCCCCGTCGGTAGAAGAGACCCTATGGGGTCTAAAACCTGACATGATAACGAGACATCAACACACCCTGCTCCAGACCTTTACATCATAGCCAGAAAGACTATACTGGTCAACTGAAAGGATCATGGTGGAAAAAGTGACATATTACACTCCTTGCACATGTGGGCATGGAACATTTGAGTCATACAGCATATGGTGAAGGAGTTCAAGGCCAGGTGGTCCCTTCTTATACAGAGCCTGAAATGAGCAAGCCGGATTGGGGGGCCGGGAGATAGATACCGAAAAAAAGGGGTATAGCCTCTCAGTGGTTTTGCAGAAGCGAAACTGGAATGTAAAACGATAGCATGAACGGCCATCAGCTGCATGCATGTTCTTTGATTTTAGGGGCTTTTTTGTACCCCCTCCCCCGTCAACCTATCCCTATTTAAATGTCCATTTCCCCACGATGTGGTGTCCTCACTTGGTTGGGGCAGCTGGCCCTACCCCACCTTTTACCTCCCCTCCTTTATATGGTTCAGTTGCGTCGTAACTGCCCAGGAAATGTGACAACCGGTTACGTAAGCCGTGTTTGCATGCTAAAATGGACTCACATTTTGTTACAATAAAGGTAACAACAAAAATCAGCCAACATCTCACAGAGAGAGACCACTTCCTGCAATACTTGAGGCTCCACAGCCTTAACAGAGTTAACGCCACATTTCCCCATCATGGTATCTGGGCAGTGGCTGACCCTTGCCAAAGCTCAGGCAGAAATCCTCAATTTCTACAGTGAGTCTGGATTTGAAGCTTTCGTGACTGCAGGAATCCATACTCGTTGGTTCTTTCGGTAAAATTACGTAGATAAAAAGAACCAAAGAGTATTTACAGTGAGTCAAAGCATCCCGAAAAGATTTCTGAATCTCAAATTCATAATTTTTTGCTAGCATTTTTAGAAATCAAGTTGATTTAGTGGAATAGGATCTTAAAGTCATCTATATTCCCACAAACCAAGGCCTTATTCAAATAATATATACATAAATTATAAACTACAAAGAAACCACTACATTGAAATTGCACAAACACAACGCCAACTAGACATTAGGAGAGGAGTCACACCAGCAGACACTTGCCAAGTTATTTCACAACAGAACCAATCTTCAGATAAATTTGATTTAAAATCAAAGGTATCAACATGACATGTACAATATGTCAAAAGTATGGGTATTGACAATATATACAACAAAAGCTATAACATCTGCAGATAAGCATTAGAGAGATGGATGTTCTGAATTACACTGAAGAACAGAATGGGGAACCCATGGATTAGAGAATACACACAGGGTAGGGACATCATAATGACTGTTAATAAAAGCAAGTGGGGATTGGCAAGATACATAACAGCTCCAAGGGGTGATGGAATATCGACTAGACTGGAGATAGAATAGAAGCCAAAAGAGGGATGCTCTCGTGGCATGACCAGAGTGGAGATGGAGCTATGCGAAAATGGATTGAGGCATCACAGGACAATGATGGATGGTGACGATCTTGGTAAGCATTTATCTAGCAGTGGAATGAGCATGGCTGATAATGGCACAAGTATCGGTGCACACGCAACATAAACAGGTATATACAGCTATACACAACACTGTATATAACCATCATCATTATCCTGAGGTTGATAAAAAATATATACATATTTGTGGAAAGTCAAAAGTGGTCACTTCATGGATATACTGTTCCTATACCATGGGAATGTGGAATTTCCAGCACTCTTTCAACAATAGAAAAACTCACTGAGGTCGTGCAGCTTGTTTATGTTGACGACGATAGGGTTCTCCTGCATGCTGTGCCCCTTGAGCCCAATTAAGGCCCCCATCTTGCTCGTTGTCTCTCCAGAGCCCCTTCTAAGCCACCCAAATCTCGGGCTCCAGTACCAGGAGGAGGAGGAGTCGTAAGCGCTGTCCATGCAGGGATCCAGTCGAGAGTCGTCTTAGAGGCCCCTTTTAAGCGATTGTCTGCCTGCAGCCCCATCGTGGTTCCCTCCGCACGCTGGCTCTGCCCACGTGGCTCACACAGCCCCGGAGACGAGGGATCAATGTCTTCGCCCAGGGTCAAGCATTGCCTGGGGGAACACGGGGAGACAATGGGAGACACGAAGGATATGAAGAGATATAGGGACACATGGGGAGACCTGCAAATACGAAGACAATGGGAGACACGTGGACATTGGAAGATATTGGGGATAGAGACACAAGGAGAACCAGGGACAAACAGAAATCAGGCATTCCTTATGGCGACACAAGGAGACAAGGATACGTACAGAGCAATTGTTTCAAGTGAGACAGATCCAACATTGCTCCCATTACGTGGAATTATGTGGTGCATGAAAAGAACAATTCAATGTGTTGCTGTGTCCTCATATCATCTCACTTGCACTGTGATTAGTGTCATGTTATGAGATGAATAATTAATTTGGAACTCTCCCAGAATAATGATTCACCCCGTTAAATAGAATAGGTCACTGATATGATATCACGGAGCGACTTCTGCAATTCCTTCAAGTCACTCTGGTCCACCATGAGGCAGCAGCATTTTCCACCAGCCCAGCCACAACCATTAATGCTTGTCACTTTATAGTAAACCATGATTATTTATTGTGTAGTCATTGATGACTGGACTGAGACCTTCACTCAAGAACCTAGTTGTAATCCCAGATGGGTGAAATCGAAATCCAAACTTAACATCTTAGTGGTGGTTGCTCAGCACTCTAACTTGAGCCAACTGGCCACATCCTAAAAGAAAATAATGTTTGTTTTATTTTTTATTGAACCAGAAAACCTAGATTTGAAGCTTTCGTGACTGCAAGGATTCATACTCTTAGGTTTTTTCGGTAAAGTCACGTAGGAAAAATAAATAATAAAATAAATAATAAAATACAAATAGTTGAAATAATAATAGAAATAAAATAATAAATCATGTCAATGCGGACGCTCTGTCCCAATTGCCTCAGCCGTTAGGCTCGTGTAGATGTACCGAGGCATCGCTGTGCTGCGGTCCACCACTGCAGGGCATTCCGGCCATGGCTGCTGCAGCCGATTCAGGCCCAATTGACGGGACCCCTGTTAAAAAGCCCGGGTTGCTAGGATTGTCACGGGATTGTTGGGTACGCTTACAGGCAACCGATTCTTCACTAACCAGAATGAGGCTTCGGGCCTCCTGTTCTAAAGGGTCGGAGGATCGGCCCTTCCTTCGCTCATAGACGATCTCCTAGTGAGGTGGGATGTCGTGTTGCAGAAATTTTGTATTGTGGTACCGTTGTGCTTGAGCGGAAAACTTATTCGCGACGTGCACGAGCTTTGATGCACTTGTATACTGATCAGGGCAAAAAAAATATTCTCGCCTGTTGAAGGAAGTGTGTGACGCATTTGGTACGAAGAAAATTCAGACGTCCCCGTACCACCCGCAAACCGACGGGATGGTTCTATATTCTTAGGTGTTTTCGGTAAAGTCACGTAGGTAAACATCAAAATTAATAAAAATAATAAAATAAAATAAAGATCACGACGTTTCGGAGGCAACACAAGTCTCCGTATCAGGTGGGACAGTCACAGCCAGATCAGCTGCATCAAGTGAGGCAATGATTCAAGATGTAATCCCTTAAAAGCGAGTTGAGGGGGGAGGAGAGGGGGGGAGGGCTCATCAGAATGTGGTAGCCAATGAATGGAAAGTATCGGGAGAGAAGGGCCAACAAAAAGGTGGGCGACGGAGGGGGGAGGTCTGTATCAGACCTCCCCCTCCCCCTCTCTGCCCAATGCGTTGGCGTGGGCAGCAGTGTGTCGCTTGCGCACAATAGCTTCCACGCCGTCGCCCACCTTTTTGTTGGCCCTTCTCTCCGATACTTTTCCATTCATTGGCTACCACATTCTGATGAACCCTCCCCCCCCTCTCCTCCCCCCTCAACTCGCTTTTAAGGGATTACATCTTGAATCATTGCCTCACTTGATGCAGCTGATCTGGCTGTGACTGTCCCACCTGATGACGGAGACTTGTGTTGCCTCCGAAACGTCGTGATCTTTATTTTAATTTTATTATTTTTATTAATTTTGATGTTTTACCTACGTGACTTTACCGAAAACACCTAAGAATATGATTCCTTGCAGTCACGAAAGCTTCAAGTCTAGAAGGGATGGTTCTATTTAATGTACGGTCAAGAACCGGAGGCCCCGGCCCTGGTCAAGATGGGTGTCAAACGAAGGGGAAGTTGTCAGCGGTGTCTGCCCCATGCAAGTAGCATTGGACCATCTGAAGGAGGCTAGAGAGGCCTCACTGGGGAATACAGAGCGGAGGCAGGTGGCTAATGAGCGCCTGCACAGTACACAGCCTCCGCGGGAGCCATGGCAAGTGGAAAACAGGGCTTGGTTGCATTGTCCTATGGTGCCAGTGGCACATCACCGAAATTCCATCGGCCCTGGCAGGGTCCCGTTGAAATTGTGGAGGTTCGAAGGGACCAGAGTGTACGAATTCGGTGCGGTCGTCGATTGTGGCATGTTCACCCATCGCGGTTGAAGAAAATGTATCGCGTTATCATGCATCATCTCCCATCCCGGAGCGGCCTGTATTAGATGTGTCTGACGAGCGTGTTGTGCGGCGGTGTGAGAACGCACCTCAGTAGTTTACCAAAAATGGTGATCCTGTGTCTGCAGGATCACCATTTTTGAGTCGGGTGCCGCCCGGGACGCATGGGTACGGAATGTGGTCTTGCCAGAGAGCGGCCGGTGTTACGAGGGGAGGCGCACGTCACGGGCAGGACGCTGCCCGCGCCCATGGAGGGATACTCCTCGCCCTTGTACCCTGTTTACCCGGGCCGGGGTGATGGACCGGCTGCGGGAACCCGCTCCCGAAGAGTGACTTTTTCTTGACATTCGGTGGCGTAGTAGTCGTGTTGCATTGTCAGGGGGGTATCGTGTAACTATGTATATAAGGGTCGTTGTGTGTTGCCGTGTAACGCGTTATGTTTAGCCGGGATGGCTAATTCTTTAAACATGGGGGGGGGGGGTGTATTGCTTAAAAATACGCACCACACGCGAGAGTGGGTGTACGCGCACGCGGAGTACAGTGGGAGCAAACGAGGTCGAGGGTGTTGTTGTCGTTAGGCATAGGGAGAAGGTCAGAGACGGTAGGGGGCAACTAAGGACACAGGGCGCTGATTGGCTGGGAGTTGTTATTGTCCAAATGTGGGGCCACGCTGTCTGAGGACAGTAGCAGGTGGTAAGGGGTGATTAAGGATGCAGGGCGCCGATTGGCCAAGATGTTGTTGTTGTCGCTAAGTGGCGCCGCATTGTCTGGAAAAACATGGCAGGTGCCAGCGGGGGCTGGGGCGAGTGGCGTCGCAGGGGATGCCACAGATTAATTTAAGATTAATTGGCTCGGGGATAAAGAGAGGGTTTTTGGGGAGACGGGAGTTCGCGCCTGGGCGGAGAAGCAGGATGTTGGAGCTGGAGCAGCAGAGCCAGAAGCAGTGAAGAAGTGTAGGGTAGCAGTGGAGAAGTGTAGGGTAGCAGTGGAGAAGTGTAGGGTAGCAATGGAGATGCCAACAGAAGCGGCTGGAGTGTGACGACGAAGCCAGTAGGAAGCGGCTAGAGTGTGGGAGAAGAACCAGCTAAAGATACGGCTGAGTGTGACGGCGGAGCCGATAAATAGCGGCTGAACTGTGATGGAAAGAGAATGGAGAGGAGAGTCGACGGAGAAACGCGGAGCGAGCGAGGCCGGCGGCACGCGGCGAGCGAGCGAAGAGCGCGGAGGAGGAATGTTGATTGGTGTTCGCTGGAGGAATGTTGATTGGTGCTAGCTGGAGGAATGTTGATCAGTATAAGCAAAATAAAGTGAGAGAGAAAAGCAAGAAGCTGTCGTGTCAACACTATGGGACCTCATTTGCAGTAAAAATATGATAATTGGTTCTTTACCCTTCTATCTGGCAACAAAACTGACACCTTTTTACAAGGAGTCATGTTTGCATAGACCGCAATACTGCAGTCATAATACAAACAAAAGAACATAACTCTGATAATGTGCACTGTCCTTGAAGTTGATTGATGCTTGCCCGAGCTCTCATACTCTGATGGTGCATTGTCCTTGAGTTGTGCGCCCGTCATCTGGTCCAACCCATATGAGACTAGGCTCGAAGGAAAGCTGTCTCGGGTGTGGACCAATCAACTTCAAGACAGTGCACATTATCAGAGTTATGTTCTTTTGTTTGTATTATGACTGCAGGTATTGTGGTCTATGCAAACATGACTCCTTGTAAAAAGGTGTCAGTTTTGTTGCCAGATAGAAGGGTAAAGAACCAATTATCATATTTTTACTGGCAAATGAGGTCCCATAGTGTAGATGCTTGCCCCGAGCTCTCATACTCTGATGGTGCATTGTCCTTGAGTTGTGCGCCTTTTGGCGTCATCTGGTCCAACCCATATGAGACTAGGCTCGAAGGAAAGCTGTCTCGGTGTGGACCAATCAACTTCAAGGACAGTGCACATTATCAGAGTTATGTTCTTTTGTTTGTATTATGACTGCAGGTATTGTGGTCTATGCAAACATGACTCCTTGTAAAAAGGTGTCAGTTTTGTTGCCAGATAGAAGGGTAAAGAACCAATTATCATATTTTGACTGGCAAATGAGGTCCCATAGTGTAGATGCTTGCCCCGGCTCTCATACTCTGATGGTGCATTGTCCTTGAGTTGTGCGCCTTTTGGCGTCATCTGGTCCAACCCATATGAGACTAGGCTCGAAGGAAAGCTGTCTCGGGTGTGGACCAATCAACTTCAAGGACAGTGCACATTATCAGAGTTATGTTCTTTTGTTTGTATTATGACTGCAGGTATTGCGGTCTATGCAAACATGACTCCTTGTAAAAAGGTGTCAGTTTTGTTGCCAGATAGAAGGGTAAAGAACCAATTATCATATTTTTACTGGCAAATGAGGTCCCATAGTGTAGATGCTTGCCCCGAGCTCTCATACTCTGATGGTGCATTGTCCTTGAGTTGTGCGCCTTTTGGCGTCATCTGGTCCAACCCATATGAGACTAGGCTCGAAGGAAAGCTGTCTCGGGTGTGGACCAATCAACTTCAAGGACAGTGCACATTATCAGAGTTATGTTCTTTTGTTTGTATTATGACTGCAGGTATTGCGGTCTATGCAAACATGACTCCTTGTAAAAAGGTGTCAGTTTGTTGCCAGATAGAAGGGTAAAGAACCAATTATCATATTTTACTGGCAAATGAGGTCCCATAGTGTAGATGCTTGCCCGAGCTCTCATACTCTGATGGTGCATTGTCCTTGAGTTGTGCGCCTTTTGGCGTCATCTGGTCCAACCCATATGAGACTAGGCTCGAAGGAAAGCTGTCTCGGTGTGGACCAATCAACTTCAAGGACAGTGCACATTATCAGAGTTATGTTCTTTTGTTGTATTATGACTGCAGGTATTGCGGTCTATGCAAACATGACTCCTTGTAAAAAGGTGTCAGTTTTGTTGCCAGATAGAAGGGTAAAGAACCAATTATCATATTTTTACTGGCAAATGAGGTCCCATAGTGTAGATGCTTGCCCGAGCTCTCATACTCTGATGGTGCATTGTCCTTGAGTTGTGCGCCTTTTGGCGTCATCTGGTCCAACCCATATGAGACTAGGCTCGAAGGAAAGCTGTCTCGGGTGTGGACCAATCAACTTCAAGGACAGTGCACATTATCAGAGTTATGTTCTTTTGTTTGTATTATGACTGCAGGTATTGCGGTCTATGCAAACATGACTCCTTGTAAAAAGGTGTCAGTTTTGTTGCCAGATAGAAGGGTAAAGAACCAATTATCATATTTTTACTGGCAAATGAGGTCCCATAGTGTAGATGCTTGCCCGAGCTCTCATACTCTGATGGTGCATTGTCCTTGAGTTGTGCGCCTTTTGGCGTCATCTGGTCCAACCCATATGAGACTAGGCTCGAAGGAAAGCTGTCTCGGGTGTGGACCAATCAACTTCAAGGACAGTGCACATTATCAGAGTTATGTTCTTTTGTTTGTATTATGACTGCAGGTATTGCGGTCTATGCAAACATGACTCCTTGTAAAAAGGTGTCAGTTTTGTTGCCAGATAGAAGGGTAAAGAACCAATTATCATATTTTTACTGGCAAATGAGGTCCCATAGTGTAGATGCTTGCCCGAGCTCTCATACTCTGATGGTGCATTGTCCTTGAGTTGTGCGCCTTTTGGCGTCATCTGGTCCAACCCATATGAGACTAGGCTCGAAGGAAAGCTGTCTCGGGTGTGGACCAATCAACTTCAAGGACAGTGCACATTATCAGAGTTATGTTCTTTTGTTTGTATTATGACTGCAGGTATTGCGGTCTATGCAAACATGACTCCTTGTAAAAAGGTGTCAGTTTTGTTGCCAGATAGAAGGGTAAAGAACCAATTATCATATTTTACTGGCAAATGAGGTCCCATAGTGTAGATGCTTGCCCCGAGCTCTCATACTCTGATGGTGCATTGTCCTTGAGTTGTGCGCCTTTTGGCGTCATCTGGTCCAACCATATGAGACTAGGCTCGAAGGAAAGCTGTCTCGGTGTGGACCAATCAACTTCAAGGACAGTGCACATTATCAGAGTTATGTTCTTTTGTTTGTATTATGACTGCAGGTATTGCGGTCTATGCAAACATGACTCCTTGTAAAAGGTGTCAGTTTTGTTGCCAGATAGAAGGGTAAAGAACCAATTATCATATTTTACTGGCAAATGAGGTCCCATAGTGTAGATGCTTGCCCGAGCTCTCATACTCTGATGGTGCATTGTCCTTGAGTTGTGCGCCTTTTGGCGTCATCTGGTCCAACCCATATGAGACTAGGCTCGAAGGAAAGCTGTCTCGGTGTGGACCAATCAACTTCAAGGACAGTGCACATTATCAGAGTTATGTTCTTTGTTTGTATTATGACTGCAGGTATTGCGGTCTATGCAAACATGACTCCTTGTAAAAAGGTGTCAGTTTTGTTGCCAGATAGAAGGGTAAAGAACCAATTATCATATTTTTACTGGCAAATGAGGTCCCCATAGTGTAGATGCTTGCCCCGAGCTCTCATACTCTGATGGTGCATTGTCCTTGAGTTGTGCGCCTTTTGGCGTCATCTGGTCCAACCCATATGAGACTAGGCTCGAAGGAAAGCTGTCTCGGGTGTGGACCAATCAACTTCAAGGACAGTGCACATTATCAGAGTTATGTTCTTTGTTTGTATTATGACTGCAGGTATTGCGGTCTATGCAAACATGACTCCTTGTAAAAAGGTGTCAGTTTTGTTGCCAGATAGAAGGGTAAAGAACAATTATCATATTTTTACTGGCAAATGAGGTCCCATAGTGTAGATGCTTGNCCCGAGCTCTCATACTCTGATGGTGCATTGTCCTTGAGTTGTGCGCCTTTTGGCGTCATCTGGTCCAACCCATATGAGACTAGGCTCGAAGGAAAGCTGTCTCGGGTGTGGACCAATCAACTTCAAGGACAGTGCACATTATCAGAGTTATGTTCTTTTGTTTGTATTATGACTGCAGGTATTGCGGTCTATGCAACATGACTCCTTGTAAAAAGGTGTCAGTTTTGTTGCCAGATAGAAGGGTAAAGAACCAATTATCATATTTTACTGGCAAATGAGGTCCCATAGTGTAGATGCTTGCCCGAGCTCTCATACTCTGATGGTGCATTGTCCTTGAGTTGTGCGCCTTTTGGCGTCATCTGGTCCAACCCATATGAGACTAGGCTCGAAGGAAAGCTGTCTCGGGTGTGGACCAATCAACTTCAAGGACAGTGCACATTATCAGAGTTATGTTCTTTTGTTTGTATTATGACTGCAGGTATTGCGGTCTATGCAAACATGACTCCTTGTAAAAAGGTGTCAGTTTTGTTGCCAGATAGAAGGTAAAGAACCAATTATCATGTCGTGTCAAGTCGAGCACTACAGATGTATTGTCATGAAGGATCTTGCATTTGTTAATTCACGAAGAAGGGATGCCACATTTTGCCATTACTCGATAAAGGAAAGCCCACTCAACCCTGTTAGATTCCTTCTCTTCATCTAGTGTTAGAGTGTATGCCATAAAGTTTTCCCTGGTAGCAATATCTATTGCATTTACTAGGGCAAGTTCCCATTGTTGATGAATCCTGTTTGTGCTTTCAAATTATTGAGGGGAGGATTTTCTTTAATCTTCTTGCCAGGATTTTAGCAAGCAGCTTATAATCCGAATTCAGCAAGTGGAATGGTCTGTAGTTCCCCACTAACTCAGGATGGTACCAGATTTGTGAAGTAACATAACCCTGGCTTCATTCATGGATTAATACTCTTAGTTTTTTCGGTAAAGTCACGTAGCTAAAAAATAAAATTTAAATTAATAAAAGTAAAATAAAAATCACGACGTTTCGGAGGCAACACAAGCTTTTGTCTTCAGGTGGAACCGTCACAGCACGATTGCTTTATCAAGTAAAGAGAAATTCCCAGAGACCCGACCTTGTATATATACTGGTTGAGGGGGAGGAGCCAAGGTAGGCCCTGGATCGGAGTTTTGTATTATTATTGTAAGGTTGGTGCGGCTGAGGCTGCTGCTAGGAATGAGCCTTTGTTGTGTAGACTGGTTGAGCTGGAGGTGCCAGAGTTGTTAAGGTGCGGCTGCTGCTAATAGGACTGAGCCTTTGTTATAAAACATTTTTACCTACTTGACTTTACCGAAAAAACCTAAGAGTATGAATCCTTGCAGTCACGAAAGCTTCAAATCTAGAATTCATTCATGGAGCCCAGAAGGCCTCATAGGGCAAGAGCCTCATTAATAGTTGCCAGCAGTTGAGTGGCGATAGTGGCCCAAATCGCCTTATAGAGCTCAACAGGAGACCTATCTTATTCTGCAGCCTATCAGATGGAGATGATGTCAATGAATCGTTCAACTCCTGCATGTTAATGGGCCTCTCTATTTGTTCTACTAGGCAGGGGTTCAAGTCTGGGGACAGATATTTGACTGAGGTGTGTATTGTCTCACATGTATGATAATCTGACGTATAAAGCCTCATAGAAACCATAGAAGGGGGAGATTATTTCATTGACATTTGTAAGTGGGAGGCTATGTGGATGTGGTTCCATCTTTATTGAACCATTTGTGTTTGATATATCCCGTGGATGGGGAGAAGTCATGGAATGGATGTCTTGCTTTCATAGCGTTTTGGTATTGTGTAACCTCAAAAGCATCGTGTAGAGAGTTGCGTCTCATTTCCAGTATGTGCTGTGTTGCTTAAATTTTCCTCAGTATTCGAGGTCTTTTTCAATTAATTAGCCTCTCAAGAAGGCTTTACAGGCATCCCATATTACCCAGGGAGACACTGGGGAGTTGACCCTGAGTTGACTAGCATGAATTCTTAAATGTCCTTCCCTATCTCCCTCATGATTTGTTTTTCAGCCAGTAGCCTCTTGTCCAGGGACCAGAAATGTTGTTACTTCTTCAGGGTTGAGAATGAATTGCGGAAATACCGGGGCATGGTTGAATAGTTGCAGGTCTAATAATGTTTAATATCTCGGTGATTTGTGAGAGGAGGGCTGAGAAACTTGAAACAAAATCTATTCTGGAAAGTGTCCTATGTGCTTTAGAGATATGGGTATACTCTTGTTCAGAAGGATTCAATGTCCTTCATGGGTCCACTTATTCATGCTGGGATATGATTTCTTGGAGGACATTCTTTCGTCGTATTTAACGGTCCGAAATAGTGGGGTGCGTTTTGTTTAGAGTCCAGTAGCAGGTTCCAATTCCCACACAGGATTATGTCTCCAAAGGCAGGGAGGCAAGGGAGGGGAGGAGAGGGTGGGGCGTGTTGGTGGGATGAGATAGGGCTGGAGGGGAGACGGGGAGTGTGAGGGGAAGGAGAAAAGATCACTCAGGGGGAGAGGGCAGGCCATGCAAAGCCAGAGAGAAGAAACGGATATAACCGCCCAAGTTGTTTGTTTGAGAAGAAGATCATCAACAGGCAAGGTCTCAGGTTCTTGGTCTCGATAGCCATGCGGTCCTCCCTCTTGCCAACCCTAGATAGAGGTTTTTTGGGTTAGATCGCATAAATAAATAAATGTGTCATTAAGCTCACCCCTAACCGACAAATGTGGTGGGTTTAATGCCACATTGATTTATTTACGTAATATATCCCAAAAAACCTCTATTCTGGATCCTGGCCTGTCGTTAAGAACCCGAAGTAGGGTGGTGTTTTCCTCAATTGAGGCACAATTTCAGTTGTTTTCTGCTCAATTTTGTCAATCGTCTCCTGCAGATCCTGGAGGAGTACCAGAGCCTCTTCGCTAAGTTTCTCAGCACTGACTTTGAGCAGAAGCGCGAGGTCGCTTTCGCCTTCTTGCCCAGGTCTCTGTCCGCCATTGAGTACATGGAGGGGCCAGGCCTGTGCTCGGGCACAGTCGTCATAATAGTCCTTAGTCTATCCAAGGGGAGCCAGAGTTGAATATTTGTGGAATGAAAAGGGGGAGGGTGGTGGCGTCTAAGATAGTTTCGAGACTCTTCGAGGTTTCACTAATGAATGGGGAAAATAATAAACTAGAACTAGATCATTCAACTTAAAAAGGGGGTAAGGTACATAGATGGGGTCACAGAGATCTCTTTGTGCACTGCTCACTCAGGCATGAGGACATAGGATGTCCAGAAAATAATTTTCTCAAATTGGTAATTTCCCAGCAGCAGGAAGTATTATTTATGAGGCTTGAGCTTGAGTGAGAAATTATACTCAGGAGTGTGGTACAAGGTTCGTGGCTCTTGCCATTGTCCCAACTGGTATGGGATGTGATTTATTACCAACTGAAGATATAGTATTATAACAAATACTAACATAACATGCACTAAATAAAAAGCTATGATATATTTTACGAAAAAACCCCTGAAAATTGGGAATAAAAAGTGGCAGAAAGATGAGATATAGATTATATGTCTGCAACAATTTGGAATAGTTGCGGGGTTATAGGGAGTATGATTCCTTGGGAAGCGACATAACACACCAAGTGGGTTTGTCGCTTTTTCCACACTTTTATCGATGCTACTTTCATTCACACTCATAGGCAGAACCCCACACGTATTGTCTGACTTGTGTGCTCTGTGTGGAACTTAGAGGGGGAAAAAAACCCATATGCACCAACCGCTGTGCCCGTTTACAGGACTTACGGTCCTGCGTGCCTCAGTTCATAAAAGTCAGACTATAGCAGTATGCAGAACTTTAGTGCCTTCTTTGGTGTGGTGTCTCCAGTCTAGCAGTAGGTTGACACTGGTGGCTCCCTCGGTGTGTGGTGTGTCCAAACATCAGTGGTAGGTAGAGCAAGTAGCTCCCTTCGGGTGGTGTCTCCGCACCAACAGTAAGTAGGGCCCTGCTGCTTCCCTTTGGTGTGGTGTCTCCACACTTCAGCGGTAGGTAGAGCAGGTGGATCCCATGGGGGTGGTGGATGCAGTTCTCAACATTCTTGATGTTGCCCAACACATGAAAACTGAAGAGGAGGCCCTTGCAGCTATCGATGTCCTCTTTGTTCTTGGCGTGGCGAGTCCCCACATCCAGCAGTAGAGATTGCACCCACAGCTCTCAGCACAGCACACTCCACCCAGGTACAGCACTCACAGCTTCCGGGGCAGCACTGCTTGAGACTATTGCAGCCCTGGGTGTAGTTCATCCACATTCCAGCAGTGGACCAGGCCTATTGCTCCACTGGGTGTGGTTCCTCTACACTTCAACAGTGTATCAGGCCTTCATCCTGGTTCCTGGTTCCTGGTTCGCTTGCCTCCTTCCTCCTTCTTTGATGCCCATTTAATTTTATAGCTGGTACATTTGCATAATTGGGCTTCCCCACACCCATACGCCTAAAACGGTCCCACCAGCTGTAACTGACACCAGAGGGAAGTCAGGGTTGTTACGCTCAATTTTCACCTCGTCACATTGCCTCCCTCCTCAGGAGAGGTTGTGGTGGCCGCGGCCGGTCCTCGGCGGTGCTGGTTATGTGCAGGGGTTGAAGTGCGGGTTTTGGTCGACACGGGGGCGTCTGCCACTATTATATTGGAGTCTATTTTCGGGCCTTTTGCCACACAACGTTGGTCCATTACGGCCAGTTCAAGGGGCTTGTGTCGCAGAAAATGGCGGCAGTTTGGGCATTTTGGCGAAATCGAATTGGAAAGGCCCATTTTGGTTTCAAGGCTTTGGCGGTGCCCTGCCTCTTGGGACCGATTTCTTGGCCAAGATGCCCATTCGGATTCTCGTGGACCAAGGTTGTGTGGAAACGCCATCGTGCCGCAATGTGCACTTTCTGCAGTCTCCCACCGTTTTGTATCCCCTTGCCGCGAGTGTGCGGGCCTTGAATAAGGAGTCCGTGACCGTCCCGCCAGGGTCACAAATTTTGTTACCCTTAGGCTGCGCAGATCCCTGACATTGCACTCCCTGTAAAAGGGCATCCTTTTGCTGCCCTCTAATTACTTTTCGAGGTCGTCCGGCTTGGTAGGCGCCTTTCCGGCCATGTCGGATGGCCAGGACCCTTTTCACAGGTCCTCAATTCAGGGACTTCGCCCATCATGGTTCGGCCGGCGCCGTTTTGGCGCACGCAACCCCAGCTCCTCCAACCGATGTCGTCAGGCAGTCTGGAAGGGTTGTGGCGGGCGTGCTGCACGGTAGGGGGACCGACGCATTTTGGATCGATGCGCTGTGCAATAAGAATATCTCGTTGTCCTCCGAGGAGCGCCAGCGGCTCCGTACACTCATCGAGAGGTTCACCGATGTGTTTAGTCAGAGTAAATTTGATATCGGTCGTACGACTCTTTTGGCACATCACATAGACACGGGCAATTCGGCCCCTATTCGGCTACATTCTCACCGCTTCAGCCCAGCGGAAAAAAATAATGTCCACTTGGCCGTCCACGAGATGTTGGCAGCAGACATTATCTCCCAATCCACTAGCCCTTGGAGTGACCCCATTGTGCTAGTCAAGAAACGGGATGGGAGCCTCGGGTTCTGCGTCGATTTCCGTCAATTAGACAAGATCTCCATGTCTGATGCATATCCATTGTCTCGCATGGATGACTCCCTTGATGCCCTCTCGGGTGCGCGGTTCTTTTCCACCTTAGACACGCACTCAGGCTTCTGGCAGTTGCCATTGGACGAGGCCTCTAGACCCAAGACGGCGTTCCGCACACCCCAAGGGCTGTACTAGTTTATTTGGCTTCCTATGAGGAGGGAGCTTTTGAGTAGCTCAAGGCAGCGTGTTAAGCTCCAGCACTTCCTGCTGGAGTGTGTAAAATCAAGCTCTGCTATGGTCTCTTTCCATTTGAAGCGTTGTGCAGCAATTAGGGACTTGATGAGACTGTCTGCTATATCAGGGTCCCTGATGCTTCATATTATTTTAGAAGGATGGCACTTTCTTCGTCCAAGCATGGTATTTAGATGGGTTGGTACCCATAAAGGACTGCCAAGCAGTCCGATTTGTTGATGGCTCCGCAGAGGCGGTTGTATGCTATGTCGACAGTGATATTATTTCGTAGAATTGTTGTGATGCTGCGCTCCTGGGTATCACTGTTTTTTGTTAAATTGGCTTTCATGAAGTTCCATCTCAGCTTTTTGAGCAGTTGCATGTATAATAAAACAGGTCGACGACAAGCGACTGTGTCTCCGTCTCTTTACTCTTCGTTATGGACAGCTCGCGTTCCGCTCCCCTCAGTCACTCCGCGGCACGTCGCTGACTGACGTCCCGCCCCCGCACGGCTCTCGTGCTTCCCCGCTCCTGCGCACCGCTGGCCGACGGCGTGCTGGGAGCCGTCTCCGCGTTGCGACGTGGCCGATTGCTCGCGGAAACTCCTGACGTGGTCAAGCTTCCAGCTCCCCTCAACTGCTCTCGAGCCTCTTCCGGCACCCCTTATATCCCCTTTCCACGTCACCCAGACTCCGCCCCTCGCAACACCCTTAAGAACCTTCCAGATAATACCCCTCCCTTAACGCCTCCCGGCTCTGCCCCCAGACCCTGCCCCGATATTTCGTTGTGCCTGATTGGCTTAGGGCTGGGCGGCGACACCCCACATACGCTCGCATTACACATGTTAGGACATATAGGCCTGCATGATTTATTATGAGGCGGTGTTGACTGTGCGGCAAATCATCTAGACCGAGGTTCTATTCGAAGAAGGGGTTCCATTGAGAGAGCTGACTTAGCACAGGTCAAGTGAGTAGTCCTGGGCAATCTGGCCAAATGGAATGTCCTAGTTGTTTTGGGTCGTGTATGAGCACCAGGTAATTTCTTGATTCCCAGTCTACAAGTGCCTCCCCATCGCTGTCTGGTGCTGGGTAGCCCCAATCTGGATGGTGGCTGTTAACGTCCCGAAATAGATAGCTGAGTGGGGGAGGGTGGGCAGGATTTGCTGTTCCCAGCTTGTGCTGGGAGGCTTGTACACATTGGCTATGTGGAACCCCACCAACTGCCATGGTGTCTGAGAAGATGGTTTGCTTGGACGATTTCGGTTCGGACTTAGGTGGCAAGGCCATGCTTGGCATCTAGGTGGTAGCGCAGGAGGTTGTAGCTTTTGATGGAGTAGCGGACGGCTTCTTCTGCTACAATGTGGGTTGCTTGCAGGCAGATGATATCACCAGTGTTGGGCAGCAAGGACTTCAATGAGGCTGCACTTGGCTGCCGACAGGTCTTCAACATTGAGTTGGAGGATTTGTAGGGCTGGTCCGACTGCACTGTGATCTTGGGGCTGTTTCTTCTCGGTTTTGAGACTTTGAGTAGGATTCTTTGAGGCTCTTCTCACGAAGCTTCTTTAAAAATGTAGTCTGCTTGTAAGATAATTCTTTTCCCAGGCGGCCCCGGGTACTGATGGGGGATGTGACGTGAATGCTGATTCATTGCTCCCCAGTGTGGTGTGTGCTTTTGTGTATCACATTTAACACGTGTTTTACATGGATGGTAGGTACAATTATTTGTTGTATAAGTGTGGTGTGTGTGGTTTTACCTTGACGAGCTTGTTTCTCCAGAGGATCANTTTTTTTAATTTGTTGCTTCCAAACAATAGTCTCTCAGGCAAACCTCCATCAGCCATGTAAATCTCCAAAGTGCGGCGGAGTCTGCGACACAGAGACATGGGGACACAAGGACATGGTGAGACAAGCCCAGCTCTACATCCTTGCCTTTCAACCAGGCACGGAGCCAATAACAGAGGGACATGGTGTTGTATATATAGGCGTTTAAAAATTTTTTATTAAGAATAATTCAGTCAATATTTTTTTCTTAATTATCAACCGCGGTGTAGCATGAGGCACAAAAACAATATATAACCACCACCCACACCCCACACAACAGCTGCCTTTCAAAAACCAGAGAGCCGGAGATAGAGGTAATAACAACNAAACCTTGGTACAAAGGAAGGAGAAGGGGAAGTTTTCTAATGAGATTCTGAGATCTCATCACAACTTAAAATGGCCCCCTCAACACAATGCAGACAGTGAGCGCCACGATTAATTTTAAAATTGTTTTCGTTTCTCTTAATACAATGGTCAAAAGTTCAAAACTTAGCGACAAAGATTAAGTCCATATCGTAGTAGGCAACACACTCACCCAGATTAAGAACCAGGCTACAATCTACATTAGCGACCTTGATTTATTAATTACTTATTTTACTCCCATTCACCTCACATATTGTCTCTTGCCGTATCTTGCTATCTACGTGACCTTACCAAAACCACGGAATACGAATGCCAGCAGTCAAGAAAGTTTAAGTGAAAATTTAGTTACATCTAACCTCAGTACATGAAAATATACCTCGAGTTAAACAGCACAATCCCTGCATACAGATAGACAACAAAGGTTAATAAACCCTAGGAATACGTGGTAATAACCATGATAAATCACAAACCAAATAATAATTATGAAGTATTAGACCAAGGGTCATCCAGAAGAATAAAAAGGCGAAGGAGGTCAACCACGTGCAACCAAAGTAAAATGTATTCCATAGAGAAATCCTCCAGCCGCCTTTGTCTCCCAGCAAAGAGGGGAGGGAATTACACATTTTTAAGTACGGACACAGATCGTGCAGTTGAGTCTTGCGAGGGAGCAGGCTGCGGGGAGTCTGGAAGAGGGGCCTGGCCTCAAGATCAACCTTGAATTTCGCCTCACATTGCTGGGGGTCACAAAAAAGATCTCCAAAATCCTGATTAAACACAAGATCCAGGTTCGATTCAACACAGTAAATAAAATCCGTGATCTGGTCCCGTCTGTAAAAGATGTGGTTCCAGACATACAGTACCCTGGCGTCTACAAACTAAGTTGCCTCTGTGGTAGCAGTTACATTGGAGAAACCAAACGACATGTCTCAGACCGCATCCGTGAACATAAAGCAGACCTGAAACACGGTAGGACAAACACCTCAGCCGTGGCAGATCACTGATACAATTCAGTGGGCTCACATGACATTGACTTCTCCAAGAAAGAGGTTCTCTGCAAGCCATCTGGCTACCATGAGAGATTCGTTCATGAGGCGATCCACATATACAAACACAGAGACAATTTCAACCGAGAAGATGGATTCAGGCTCAGCAATCATTGGGAGGACGTAATAAACCATTTCGGATCTTAACTGATTGTGTTCACGTTTACGGTGATTTTCAGACCGCAGTCCACTCACTGGCATTGACTATATATCTTGTATTCTCCGCAGGGAATGGATTCTTTGCTCCGCTGCAAGTCTCCTACCACCACTCTCCCATTGACATATTTCGTTGCTTCCTCTTAGTATCTTTCACGCGACGGTCAATGGTATAGTGTATAGCAGATTGTATAATAATAAATAGTATAAAATTGTAATGTTTAATACAATGTATAAGGTAATATACAGTATCGTAATTGTATAGTGAATATACAGCAGTGTGGTATACAGTATGGTGGGTAGAATAATACTTAGGGTAATATTATAGACGAAGGTATAGAGTGGTGTATAGTAATACAGTATATAATTTAATGTTGGGTTGTCTATGGTAGTATATAGTAAGGGGTAGACCCGTGTGATGTAAGAGAAAAAAGTTTAGCTGGAAACATATTATATTTTTGCGACGTAGAATTGTATAGCATTACTTACTGTTAGTAGCTCAGCTTATTGGAGAGTATATTTAGTATACTGATGATACTATGTAGTTTATACTTTAGTTTTTTACGTGGTTGTTTAGTAACTGCAGCTACATACTATTGTAGGGGTGATGTAGGGTGTTAAAGAGAGGGCCCGTTATGCATGGCAGCCTATGGAAAACAAACACAGTGGCCGGGGCTACGTAAGTGCACGAGGAGGTGCCCTCTACGACGTCCGAGCCAGACACCCTGGGGGGGGCTGGTTCGAACGTTATGATCCCCCGGGGCCCCACCCTCAGGGAGGGGTTGAGTATAAAAGGGGATGTTTCAAAGGGCTCGGGAGTTATGTTTAAGCTAAAGGAAGAAGACTGAAGACGTCTTAGATAGAGCCCTGGACTCCCTAGATCGATGTCCTTTTCAGGGCCGGACAGGACTGAGCCAGCGGCGTGGTCCCGAAAGCCAGAGCCGGTGCTCTTGTAAGAGCTGGTCTGGAACTCCGGGTACCGGGCCCGACTTACCAGTGTCGGGCCAGATAGCCTCCCCTAGCCCATTAGTGGAGGACTCGGGGCTAGGACAGAGTTAGCTAGGGGTGTATCCCGAGTTATACGGGTGAGGGGCCGATACCGCCTCGAGTGTTATATGCCCACTGTCGTATTGTGAAATAAATATACGTGTGCCTCAACCTCGGTGTCAAGCGTCCTCACCGGTACTTCACTATTAACATTCCTTCCCTTTGTTAATGCTACCCCCATCCCCTCCCTTTGATGCTGCTAATCCTGCATAATGCACGGGCATAATATGACTTTGAAACCCCCATGCCCACCTCCTACGCATTTCACATAAATATGCGAAATCCCTCTTGATATGCAAATTATTTTGTCAAGGCGCTCTTCTTCCCCCCTCCAACCCAGCTTAAATATACGCTCCAAGCTTGGTGGTGTTTCATTCTTCACCTGAGGACGGCTGCTTGCGTTGTGGCCGAAACGTCGTGAGAATTATTTTATTATGTTTTATTTTTATTATTTTATTACTTCCCTTCTACGTGACCTTACCGAAAGAACCAAGAAGAAAAAATAAGGGACAATGTGTTGTTAAGAGCTGAGTTCGGCATGGGCCGACAGAGTATCGCTGAAAGTTTTATTCTACATTTATCCTGATGTGTTGAGTCGCTTGCAAAGTCAAGGATTGCAATAAGTTTATTGTATTAAGCTTTCACAGTCGTTTAAAAGGTGTGCGAATACAATTACGAGTTTTGAGGTTGAATGCCAGCGGACGAGCAGCTGCAGCTCAAGTTGAACTGACGAGCAACAACAAGCAATCAACCTGGAAAAAGGGCAGAAAGCGCCAAGCATCGACCAAGCGAGCATCGCACAGAACCAGCAGCAGAGGACAAGCTGCAAGCGCAATCGAGCATCGCCAGAGAGTGCGCAGCAGCGCTACCAGCGCTACCGAGCAAGGGTGTCCGCTGCCAGCGGACAAGTGGCGAGCGTCGTGCCGACTCGTCATCCAGCAGGGGAAAGAGCCTGGCCAGCCGCCCATGAGGAGGAGGAGAGCGCCAGCGAGAGCGCCGTGTGTTCGACCACACACATCGACCAGCACTAGCTGGGAACCAAGACAAGAGTGAGGAACGGCGGCCCAGTGGACGAGCTGCGCGCGCTATCTGACGACTGAATCACCGTGCACCGCCGACGGCGAGCGTCGTGCCGACTCGTCATCCAGCAGCGGACAAGCAACATTGCTCCAGCTGCCGCCGAGCGAGAGAGAGAGCAACAAGCTGTTTGTATGCCCCTCCCCCAACCTCACAAGCTCACGATGCATCACCCGGCGTCTGCTTAACACAACGAATTTATCAAGGAGACAATCCACACACACACATGAACCAAACCCGAGCCAATGATAAGAATACTAATTATAAGAGTGCATGAACAATTAGCTGATCGTGAAGACATGGGTGCTCACCGAGTGATATGAATGCGGTCGTTCATAAGTACATTAGTCGTTATTTTTCTTTTTAATCGCATCAAAATTACCAATAGATTCATCGATGTAAACTAAACGTTTGAAACCTTTGTTACGAATCTACACGCTCACGGGAGAATATTATGTTAAACCTTTCTTTTGATCACAGAATCTTGCCCAGAAATTAATTGAAGCCTTAGCCAAAAGATACGCATCTTGCGTAAGCAGGCATACACTGCTGCACACCATTGTTCTAAAACATTTCGTTAATTATATAATCTTGTCGATGAATCTATTGACGTATACTTTTGCCTTCCGGATATAATAATAATATTTTTTATTGCCTTTCGTATGAATATCATCGCATGAAATGTTTAAGGACATTTCCCTATTGTCGTTTATGCTCGCATTACTCGGTGGAATTAATCAATTGTTTGGTTGCCCAGTTTAACAACGTAATCATTGATGGTTAAATGTACGGATCAATGAGGGGACTTCCCCAGTGGTACTGTGCTGATAATTCCAAGCATAAGAGTTTGCATATTAGAGTGTTATGTTTTTGTTTAGAAATTAAATTGATTAACACAAGAGTCTGAGTGGTTCCTTTGAGTTCATGCATAATAATCTTATTTATAAGAACTGTATCCTGCGTTGAGATTTGAATTTGGAGACCTGACATAAACACATTAAGAAATAATCAGTAAATGTTAAAGTGAGAATAATTGTATTATCCCGATTGATAATACAACCCTAGACAACGAAGCCGAGCTTAATTTAGCATAATTACATTACACTTGGATAACTTCATATAACTCATTGTATTATCCTGATTGATAATACGACCCTAGACAATGAACCTAAGCCTAAATAGCATAGCTGTCCACGTTAGCATAAGAACACACATTGGCATAATTTAGTAAGATTATCTCCATATTTAGCATAATTTATGCGCATAATTACGTACATTTGCATACTTTTCGCTAATTACGCATTGTTCCAATCTTCAATTAATTTGTATTATTTATTATTATTTTTTAGACCCAACATATACAAAAATGGCGACACAGAATCCGAAGACAATCGAATGGAGAGAGAGCACAAACACACGGGGATATGTAGACATGGGAACACAGAAAAAGGAACACACAGATACTGTAATAAAAGACATGGGACACGAAGAGACGGAGATACAAGAGTCAGGGAAACAAAGACACCAAGACGTGAATACAAAAACACGTGCACAAAGAGGCACAAAGGACACCCTTTTTGACATGGAGACATGGGAACATGGAAACATTAAAACACATGGACACAAGAACACAGATTTAATTTCACTTCTCCAGTAAATAAATCCTGCACAATAAAAACAAAACTTGCCCGCAAAGGGATGAACAACCGGGTATAATTTTGGAGAAAAAAAATTAAACTGACATGACATGGAGAAGTAGTGATGGCTTTGGCGTTGGAGATGACGAAGTCGAGTGCGGCAATGGGAGTAGGAAAAGAGATCGAGTGACTGGAAATGGAACCACCTTAACTATCATCCCACCCCTGGTCCCCGCCCCCCCTGCCCACCCTTGCCCCATCTCCATCACCCACACTGAGCATAGTTTCTTCTTTTCTATGGCAGGAAGGAAAAGCAAGTGTTGAAACGATTTAACGCTGAAAACTACGTTTGTTAAACGAATCCAAGGATGCAGTAGATGCTGTATGAAATGCAGTGACACTACCAGGATGTGGCATGGCTAACGCATTCATGGGTGATGTGTTTGATGGTTTCGCCTTGACCACAGTTGCAGTTCGGCAAGTCTTTGATATTCCATTGGAGGAAGGTGTATGCACATCTCCCCTATAGAGTTCGAGTGTGGTTTAGCAAGGGCCATAGTTGTCGTGGAGAGAGAAGCCCGGTGGTTCCACAGTCGGGTCCTCAATGAGGTTTGTGATGTTTGCCACATCTAAAGTCACGCACAATTCCGTTCAGTAAGTGCTGTGTTTATTTTCGGCTGTCAGAGTGGAGGGGCACATCCAGAAAGGTTTCCTGCATTTCAGCCAATGTCGTTAGGTCTTGTTGTAGCAGAAGAGCTAGGTTGTCCTTAATCTGTGGTGCTCCCGTGTAGTCGCGGCATCACATTGGATTTTGTCTGAGGCGATGTTCTCCAGCACAGGAATCCAAAGGAGTGGAGTCGTCTTAAGAGAGGTGCCATTGCTGACGATACGAAGTGCGGTGTTGATTTAGTATTGACGAGGTTTTGTATGAGATGTGGCACTCTGCACTGGGGCACAGTACTCCGCGGTGGAGTGAACCAGGGCTTGCGTTGATATATTCAACATGCCGGCATCACTTCCCACTTTGTTCCTGCAAGTCTCTCGTCATGTTCACTCGTGTTTTGTTTTCATTTTGGCTGGATTGAGATTGTAATGGGAGGTGCACTTACCGGGGTGGTGGTGGTGTGTTAGCTGTGTTCCACAAAGTTGACATTTAATGTTTTCGTGACTTATCTGTTGTTCAGGTGGAAGTTGGAGACAGTGCTCTTGGAGGCGTTTGGCTTAATGTGTCAAGTCTTTAAGTACGCTTCTAGGGTCTTTAGATCTTTTTTTATGTCATCCACGTACATGAACTTGCTGGGAAAAAACCGATCCGTTTTTTATCTCCGTGTACTGCTGGTAGCTTCATCAAGGTGGAAAGTGAACCATCAGTCCCTCAGTGTTTCCGCGATGAGTCTGATTGTCAGGCAGCTAGGCACAGCTGTCGAAAGCTTAATCAATGGCGAGGAGAGGTCTATAAATGCTGTTGCTGTTTTCATCTGTAGTTCCAAGCCTAAGAATCAGAATATTTATTCATAATGGAAGAATCCAATGGGCTATAAAGCTCCTTTTCACCAATGCCCAATAAAGCAAGTGCCTGATCGCTGCAAATTCGGCCAGTTCTGAACCCAACTTCTTCCTTGGGGACAACGTCCTCAAGCGTAGGCTTCAGCCTTTGAGGAGTCGCTCCATTACCTTGTAGCATATGCCGAGGAAAAAAATCGGGCAGCAGTGTTTAGCATCTGATGCATCCTTGCTGGGTTTAAGAATGCATAGTGAAGTATGGTCAAACAACCCCTGTGTCTGACATGACTTTTGGAAAGCCTTCATCCAGCAGGAGATTGAGAAGGGACTGTATAGCATCAAAATAAATGAATAACAGAGTATGAAATCATATTTTTGTCAAAGTTAATGTGGTCGTTTCTTACCCATGTTTCAACTCGTTGCTGAAAATCACACTCACGATGTCTCTACAGTTGAGTTCACTCCAGGAAGAGTCGGATTCTGTGTGCAAGGGGTGGTAATGCAACGTAGAACCACTCAGGTTGCACCACTGCAGCGAGAAGTCTGAGAAAACAACAATCACAACAGCATAACAACCACTGCAACAACCATCCATGAGCTCATCCCAATCACCACTGACTAAAACAACACCACGAGATCAAACGTAATCTGACCAGTTTTTTAAGTCTAGCTTTGATAATTATAAATGTGATGAAAATGACTCTCAGATGTAGATCGGCATGTGAAATGCTGCCCCTACTGTGCGGAAAAGTGGTCACTTGAAGGGATCTCAGGAGGTAGCTCTGTGGTATCCACTTCCGTGAAACATTCTCGAAAAAGCAGTATGCTGCCCTGGGAGAGTACTGAATTGATTCTTTGTTTCACGACATTGTATTTTAATAAATAAAACTACTAAAATATCACACAACTTCTAAAACTACTAGAACAATAACAATTCCTGCTTCTTTTACCGGTCTGTGTATGAGATGTGATGAAGTAGTCACGCAGCGTGCATCGTGTGTAACATCATATATCATAACTCTGATCTCTGCCTACAATACCTATTGCCTGGTACACGTACCCTTCTGTGTTCCAGTTTCGTCCTTCGAACAGAAATCTCCAATTGTTTAGTTAACTTTTTGTACGTAATTTGTATTTGTCTCGTATATATATTAAACCGTACTCTGCAGCATTCTCGATTAAGTCATTCGAACATATCGTGCAGTTCATTATCATTAGATAGCATAATTACTATTTCATCAGCAAATCTCATATGCATAATGTTTTAATCATTTACCTTTTGGCTGCCAATCCATCGCAATTGTAAACTGCTGGTCATTATCCCTTCTCGGGCCGTGTCCTGCCCACGTACATTTCTTGACAGTCATTACGATGTCCCCAACTCACATGTTCTCTGATCCATGTTCCTGTTTCTCTCAATCCCAAGGATAATGTTATCAGCTATTGTTTAATCTTCGTTGTCAATGGGCCTGTTTCTGGTGCATATCATTAAAAGCTTTCTTTTTTATTGGTAAAGTCACGTAGGTTAAAAAAGAAAACAAATAAATTAAAATCACGACGTTTCGGAGGCAACACAAGCTTCCGTCTTCAGGTGAAACCGTCACAGCAAAATTGCTGTATCAAGTGAAGTCCCAAGAGGCACGACCTTATATACTGGTTAAGGGGGGAGGAGCCAGGATGGGCCGCGGAGAGGAGGAGTTGTGAGATGGTCAGTACTGCTGCTGGAACTGAGCCTTTGTAATGTAGATTGCAGTAGTACTGACCATCTCACCACTTCTCCTCTCCCGCGACCCATCCTGGCTCTTCCCCCCTTAACCAGTATAAAAGGTCGTGCCTCTTGGGACTTCTCTTCACTTGATACAGCAATTTTGCTGTGACGGTTTCACCTGAAGACAGAAGCTTGTGTTGCCTCAGAAACGTCGTGATTTAATTTATTTATTTTCTTTTTTAACCTACGTGACTTTACCGAAAAAATCAAAGAGTATGAATCCTTGCAGTCAAGAAAGCTTCAAATCTAGAATTGCAGTTCCTTATGAATTTTTAATTAATAATGATTCCAAGCTGCTATCGACCACCACTGAATTTTAATTTGATTCCAGTTCAGCATCAGAACCTGCCTTGTTATGTAAACTCTGTTTTTCCCGTTATAATTTTTTAATAGATATTTCAAAATGATCAATAAATTTGCTGTATTTTATTTTACTTATACTTATCTTTAACCCCAATTTGAAGCCAAATGTATTCATTATTTAATCAGGTTTGGTCTTTTATTGCTATTGGCTGTTAAAAATTATTTTGTCATTTTCTTCATATACAATATTCCTTTGTTTCTCCATTCCAGTTATCCGAAAACATTTTATAATTGTGTAATGCGGGCGTGGACGACCTTCCGGAGGTGACGTCATGGGGGGAGGAGTTACGTCACGTGGGGAGAGGGTTCAGGTCTATAAGGGGGAAACCGGAAGCGTAGGGAGTGATCAGAGACTGGGAAAGTGTAAGGCCACGCAGGGCGGAGTGGGGAAGAGAGAGAGTGGCGAGATCGCCACACACACAGACCCGAGGATCGGCACCGTCGCCAACGGTGACCGACCCCGGGGCTGGAGGAGCAGCGAGGAGGCTGCAGAGAGAGCAGCGGGTCTGCAAGAGTGGAGTTGGGCAGCGGGGGTCTGCACGACGAGACAGCAGCGGGTTTGCAAGGAGGGAAGTGGGCTACGTGAGCGACAGCAGCCTGGGGCTGCAGAGCGAAGAGTATATAGGGGAGTGCTGTGAAGTGGGCTACGTGAGCGATAGCAGCCTGGGCTGCAGAGCGAAGAGTAAGGGGAGTGCCGTGAGGGAAAAGAGATCGAACCCAAATAAAGGACACAGGACAGAGAGAAGCGTCCGAGTCTTTTATTACACTGGTGTTGGAAGTGTAACGGCATGGCAAAACAACTGAGAAAAAGAATATTCCGTCTCCGGCATCGGCTTCTTCTTCCGACGACGAAGACCTTCCTCCTACGGTGGACCTGACTCCGACAGACGAGGAGATCCGTGCTGGACGAGTGCTGGTCCGGGGGTCCAAGAGGTCGTCACGTCGGCGGACCCCTCTGCACCAAAGGACGTGGATTTAAGATGGAGTCAGATGGCGGAGCAACTTGAAACTCTCAAGAACGTACTTGCACAGTTGTGTGAGCTCGTCACGCCGAAAACGGCGTCTGGAGGAGATGTTGGTGGTCCACAGGAGCCCGGGTTGTCTTCGCTGTCGCCGCCATCAGCCACGCGGCGTGAGGACGCCATCTTGGGCGTGGCGCACGAGGAAAGGCGGGAAGCCGCCATTTTGGGCCCTTCTCGGCGTAAGGCCGCCATCTTGTCGACACCACGTTGCGACGCCATGTTGAATCTGCCACCCGATGAGACAGCGGCTGGAGGGAGCGCGCCAAGAGGTCGCAGTCGTCACTTACCGACTGTAAAAGAATTCTCCATCGGGGGGCGATTGGAGTGCGTTCGTCTGCAGATTTTTGGCAGCGGTACGCACAGCGAGGTGGACTGACGCCGAGGCATTAGAAGTTCTTCCAACTCTTCTCGATGATGAGTCTGTTAGATTCTTTCGCTCGAAAAAGCCGCAAAGAAGAAAACGTTGCGAGGTGTATTCAACGAAATGGCTGACGCTTACGAGCCACCGGACGATGCTCATCGCCGGTTTGTGCAACGACAGCGCGCACCCGAGGAGTCTCCGGTGGCGTATAGGGGCGCGGTGCTGGAACTGGCTATGGCTGCATACCCGGAGACGGAGCCTGACCTGCTGGAACCTCTCATCCTGGGAAAGATGCTGGAGCTGTCCCGGGATCTCGGCATTCCTATGCCGGTGTGTGGCATGAAAGCTCACCTCCCGGGCTGCGGCCAGATGTCTAGATGCCCAGTTCAACCTGCGCCGGTGGAAGCAAGTTACGGCGTGGACGGGGGGCCTATCGTCGAAGGGGAGCCTTGGGTTGGGACCCCAAAAAGGCAGTTTTTGTGCCAGACGACAGGGCCCGCAGGAGCTGTCGGCTGCCGCGACTCCGTGGACGGCCCGAGGGGGCCGGGGCTGCGGGCTGCGCCGCCGACACGGCCGCGTCGGGACGGGGCGTCTGCAGCGCGCGTAACGACATCGACTGTTTCCGCTGCGGCCGTAAAGGCCATTACGCTCGGGACTGCTGGGCCCGCGTTCCGGGTCCGCCCAGCAGGAGGCCTCGACTGCGGCCGCTCCAGGAAAGGATTCGCCAGCACAGGCAAGTCGGTGCGCACCAGACACCCGGCAAGGCTTGACACCTCATTCATCACCGTTGTCATGCGATCGGGTGTTGTTAATAACGGGAGGCCATCGACTACGCCTTGTCGCTCGGTAACGCAGTGGCGTAAGCTGGCTCGGCAGGTTGTCGTGTCCGCTACCGGTTCGTCCACCGTACCTGGGTCGATACAAGGGGGTGGACGTGCGATTTTGGTAGATTCTGGAGCGTCCGTGACCATTATTTCTGATGTAATATTTCATCTCTTGAACATCCCACCAGAGGCCGTGAGTCCAGCTTACGCTTCCTGCGTCGCCGCGAACGGGGTAGCATGGGCATTGTGGGCCAGGTGAATGCTAACATCGCTATCGGGGAGTGTCTGCCTCGGGAATTGTGTTAATTTCGAGGTCTCTTGCGGTTCCTTGTTTGTTAGGACCGATTTTCTGGCCAGAATGCCCATTCTGATTCGAATTAATGAGAACTGCATTGAACTACCGGAAGGACGAAAAATTGCGTTTTTTGCCGTCGGCCTGGGGTGACCTGATCCTGTCGCCCAGGTGCAGGCGTTGTCCGAGGTGTCTGTTCATATTCCACCTGGCTCACAGATACTCATTCCTTTGCGTTATCGGAAGCCTGTACCTGGTCGTCAAGGAGCGATTGGTGTTTTGTTGTCGCCGTCCGCCGCTATTACGGGTGGATCGGCGCTGGTTGGGCACAAACTATTGTCCGGCCAGACCAACAGCCGTTTTTGCAAGTGCTTAACGCGAGTACCGAAAGCGTGCGTGTGCCGGCGGGTACTGTTGTGGCACATGCCACTACTGCGTTTACAGCTCATGATAATCTGTCCAGCGGGAGTTGTGGAGGTGTTTCNGGGGCCGGAGCTGCAGATGATCGCTGGATCGCTGAATTGTGTGCGGAAAATTCGGCTCTTTCCGGGGAACAACGTTGTGCGATTCGTAAATTATTATTCAGCTATTCTGATGTGTTTAGCTCTGACGATTTGGACTTGGGACGCACCTCGTTGCTTTACCATCATATTGTACAGGGACGCTGCCCAATTCGGTTAAACTCGCACCGGATGAGTCCGGCGGAACGCGAGCATGTTCGAGGGCAGTGGATGACATGTTGGCTGCGGACATAATATCTCCGTCTAACAGCCCATGGGGCGCGCCTGTTGTTTTGGTCAAAAAGAAAGATGGCAAATTGCGATTTTGTGTAGATTTTCGTAAATTAAAGTGTCGGTAGCAGATGCGTATCCCTGCCGCGTATGGACGACTCTCTCGATGCCTTGTCGGGGCGAAGTTTTTCTCGACGCTAGATCTCTCTTCGGGCTTCTGGCAGCTTCCCTTGATGAGTCCTCGCGAGAAAAACAGCTTTCCGTACGCCGCAGGGTTATTCCAATTTAACTGCCTTCCGATGGGGCTGAATGCGGCCCTGCCACTTTCAGAGGTTAATGGAGTTGGTATTAACAGGGTTGCAGTGGGAGACGTGTCTTATATATCTAGACGATGTTATCGTCTTCAGCCGCACATTTGATGAGCATTTATCGCGGTTGGAGGCTGTATTCACCAGGATGCGTTCTGCTAATTTGAAATTTAAGCCTAAGAAATGTCACCTACTGCAACACTCCGTGCATTACCTGGGGCACATCGTCAGTGCGGATGGGTGGCCACGGATCCGGACAAGACTGCGTGCGTCCGTGACTGGCCAACCCTGCCACGGTGGGGATGTGCGTCGGTTTTTGGGGTTCGCCTCATACTATCGGAGGTTTGTTCCAAACTTTGCTACGATCGCGAGGCCTTTGCATCTCCTTACGGGAAAAGGACATAAATTTGCTTGGGACCGCCAGAGGAGGCGGCGTTTCGAAGCCTACGCGATCTATTGGCTACGGCGCCGACGTTGGATTATCCGGATTTTGAACATCCCTTTATTCTGGATACGGACGCGAGTGACACGGGTATTGGGCGGTGTTGTCCCAGTGCAAGGGTGGTGTGGAACGCGTGGTGGCGTATGGTAGCCGGGTTTTGTCTCCCGCTGAGACCCGCTATTGCGTCACACGCAGGAACTTTTGGCTATTGTTTTTTTTTCTCCGCCAATTTCGACCGTACTTGTAAGGTCGTTCGTTTATTGTTCACACGGATCATGCGGCCTTGCAGTATGCGCTTAAAATGGACCAACCATCCGGCCAGCTGGCGCGGTGGTTGGACACGTTGCAGGAATTTTCCTTCCAAATTCACCATCGGAAGGGAGTGCGTCACGCTAATGCGGACGCACTTTCCAGGCTGCCGCAGCGATCCCCTTGCGCGTGTGCGTCGGGACGCATAGGTGTGGGCCGATTCAGCACCCCCTCAGCCTGTCGCGTTGGCAGTCGAGGTGCCTGAAGCTCCGCTTGAGCCGGGGCCGGCTGATGGGGACCGGCTGATGCATTTTACATCTTCCGAGGTCCGTGTGGATCCGCGAACAAATGTTGGATGATTCTTTGGTGACATTATGTAAGCGGCCAGTGAAGGAGAGGGGGTGTGCCGGAAACTGCTCTCCGTGATGGCTTGCTGATGTGGAGGGAAGGGATACAGGAACGCTGGCGTCTTGTTGTACCGGCATCCTTGCGGTACGAATTGATTAGAACTCTGCATTGTGACACGCTTTTACATCTGGGAGTGCAGAAGACCCTATTGACGCTGCAGCGAGATTACTATTGGCACGGCATGACGACGGATGTCCTCGGACACGTTCGTGCGTGTCCCGATTGTGCCCGCCGTAAGCCACCTAAACATCCATATGTGCCACCTATACAATCTATTCAAGTGTCTCGAGTCAATGAGTTGGTGGCATTAGATATTTTGGGACCCTTTCCGCCATCCGCTCGGGGAAATAAATATTTGCTGGTAGGGGTGGAGTACCTCTCCCGCTGGCCGATGGCCTGGCCCTTGCCTGACCAGTCAGCGGCGTCTATCACAGACGCCTTTCTTTTTGGGTATGTTATGGACAATGGGGCGCCGGAGAGGCTCCTTACGGACCAAGGCCGGAATTTTTCGTCTAAATTGTTGGGGAGGTGTGTGCGGCTCTTGGAACAAAGAAAATTCGGACATCCCCTACCACCGCAAACGGATGGTATGGTGGAACGGCTAAATCGGACTCTATCCGCCATGTTGTGCCATACGGTTAGTGAAAAACAATCGGATTGGATTTGCATATCCCTGGGGTGCTTTCTGCGTACCGGATGACGCCGCACGCGGCTACAGGATATTGCCGTTTTTTTTATGTACGGTCGTGAAAACGTACCGCCGATTAATGAACAGTTGGAACCGGAGCGAGGGACCCGCCAAGCCTCTTCCTGACTATATTCAGGACACCGTCCGCCGAGTCACTGTGGCGCGGGAANGGGCCCGCATGGCTACGGCCAAAGCCCAGGCTCGAATGAGAGTGTGCACGACGTTCAAAAGGGAATGCCCCTGGAAACCGGGGACCTGGCCTGGCTTCATTGTCCACAGGTGCGGCCAGGTACCTCTCCTAAGTTACACAAACCATGGCAGGGCCCGGTTCGCCTCATTGAGGTTCCCAACCCACAGTCGGCGCGTGTTCGGTTTGGATCTCGGCGTTGGTTCGTCCACACATCTCGGTTGAAACCATACGTGGCCCTCGACCTGATGCGTCATCTCCTGAGATTGCCTTGCCGGAGTCTGTTGCTGCCGACGCGCCTTTGCCTGTGCCTGCTGACCTTGCAAGAGCGCCTGTTGTGCCTTTACAGACAAGCCGGCCGTAACGTGGCAGGGAAAGACTCAGCTCGGGTGCGCCTAACACGGCTGCGGAACCTTTGAGCCCGCAGCCCTTCCGACCCCGCCGCGGACGCGATTGCGGGACGCCCCTGATGCTGCGCCGGCAAGATTGGGGACCGGACGTTGCCAGGCTTCCAATAACGACAGACGAACTTCAACCTGTCGCTCTTAAGACCCTGCCGCGTTCTCGTTCGGCGGAGGGCCGCCGACCGTCCGGGACGGTCCGGCGACCCGCACCGTCTAAATCCCTCACATTTCGTTAATTATTGTGTTGTGTTCTTGTTCTTCGATATAATATTGTGTGTTCTGTGTCCTTTTTTGTATTCGGTCGTGTTCGCTCGCATTGTGGTTGGAATTGTGTTCAGCCGAGGTCGGCTGGATTTTCTCTACGGGGGAGGGTGGTGTAATGCGGGCGTGGACGACCTTCCGGAGGTGACGTCATGGGGGGAGGAGTTACGTCACGTGGGGAGAGGGTTCAGGTCTATAAGGGGGAAACCGGAAGCATGGGGGAGTGAAGAGACTGGGAAATGTAAGGCCACGCAGGGCGGAGTGGGGAAGAGAGAGAGTGGCGAGATCGCCACACACACAGACCCGAGGATCGGCACCGTCGGCCAACGGTGACCGACCCGGGCTGGAGGAGCAGCGAGGAGGCTGCAGAGAGCAGCGGGTCTGCAAGAGTGGAGTTGGGCAGCGGGGTCTGCACGACGAGACAGCAGCGGGTCTGCAAGGAGGGAAGTGGCTACGTGAGCGACAGCAGCCTGGGGCTGCAGAGCGAAGAGTATATAGGGGAGTGCTGTGAGTGGGCTACGTGAGCGATAGCAGCCTGGGCTGCAGAGCGAAGAGTAAGGGGGAGTGCCGTGAGGGAAAAGAGATCGAACCCAAATAAAGGACACAGGACAGAGAGAAGCGTCTGAGTCTTTTATTACAATTTAGCTGTAAATAGTTTTTCGAAAGTGTATTCCCTTTGCCTGAATCTCTTTTAATGTATTTAGGAAGTGCCTTTATGTAATCTTTCTGAGGCTGTGCCACTTTTCTGAAAATACACAAGGTATGTTGTGTATGTTCATGAGTAATTCATAGCTTTGTGTTCAGTGCTGTATGGAATTCAGTGAACCCATTTCCTTGGACACAATCTGCTCGACAACGTGATCTCTCGCTCGTTATTTTTCAACCTAGTTTCATATTTATACTAATATAATGTTAAGTTTAATATCGCACCATTGCATCTCACAATATAAGTAATGTGATGTTACACATGTGGAAGGAAACTAAAGCATCTGAAATAAAACCCCATGCATACAAAGCAGGAACACTCCTATACAGATGGACATTAGTCCACATTTCTTGTAATGCCTCCTTTCGCCAAGCCAGCATATTTCATCTCGAATCCTACATTAGGGAGCTTCGCAAGATGTGTTTGATCCACCAAACTACATTTATTTTACGAGTTCAATGAAGACTCAATCTGTATTAATACTGCAACTCCATTAGCCATACAAATTAATTGAGGCTATTCTAGGTAATTACGTATCACATTATAACGCTTTAGTTTTCCACATACAGTGAAGCTCAGCCTTCTGCTTCCACTTCGTGATTAAACTGTACTGGAGCAATGTGTTGTGTTATCAAGTGGGCTGCGCAGGGCACATCTATAGAGAATCAAGATCAGTGGTCAGGAATTATTCTGAATGGCGGGGGGGGGGATTGAACGTGCCCAAAGTGTCCGCCCATGGCTGCAAGTCCTGTGAATTGGGGAAAACAGTCGCCTACCCATTCACCATGACCTCCATAACATCCCTCACCATTGCTTTAAGTCACGCAAGCCTTTTTAGACCCATACGCTTAACCTTCAACAATGAGAGTTAAAATCTGCTTGGAGAGCTGACTGGAATTCAAAATACCTCACAAAATAACACCTTGTTGCGAACGATGTAACGCAGAAGATCTCTGTGTTTGATATTCTACGAAGCTCATGATTCACCCTAAACCATATCCATTGCACAAGTGGAACATTTTTAAAAAACAATACAACGTGCGAATGTGGTCATCCAGAACAGAACATACAACATAACGACACAAAGCCCAATCAACAAATACAAAGGAGACATCGCAGCGATACACTCCGCTGCTCCTGACGTGGTTATCTGACTTCATCACCTGAATGTGAAATTGTAGTTGTTGCTCTGAATCTACATCAGCCATATAAAAAGAGAAGAACCAGTATCGTCGTGTCTACCCATCTACAAATGTCACAGAGTCTCCTTGTGTTACCCGTGTCTTTCTGTCTTTGTGTGTCTCCATACCATGGTTAACAATGGTCTTATTCCCGGGTGGCGACTCTTGTGTCATGAGGAGACACCCAGATGAAGTGAAAACACCTGGATGCACAGATAAACGACAAGTCTGCAACAAGAACAACTCTGCACACACAAAACCCAGAGAGAGGCAATGAAATACATTGATTCACCGGATAATTTGAATATACATCTGCAAGACAAATCTGCAACGCCACGACTAATGATATAACTAAGAACATAGACGTGGCCTGCCCCCATGTAGTTTCGTGCATAGTTGGTCTTTGTCTTCAGTGTCGACTGCTGGTCGTCTGTACTGCACCACCAAAACATCCATTTACTCTACCATCATGACATCCCTCTGCCTTCTTGTAACAATGTGTCGGCTCCACAATTATACATTGTGGATAAATGTTTCTGCCTCTAATGGTCATGATAAACCGTAGGCCATTGTCTGGTCCTGTCGTGGTGCCAAACTGTCTCATCTGCTGCCATTAATACCATAATGAATCTGCTCCGATTGGCTGGAGTCACACCAAACCTAGCGGGTTGCACAATTAAACATGCCCTCCTTGAACAATAAATCCATACATGTGAACGACCTCATTATTCATCATTCATTCTATTTCCTGTGCTTAACTACTCTTTAAATGTGTCACCCACCGTATAGAACATATCACACCGATCTGGCTCAGTCCCCACTCGTTTCAAACATGCTGCTGTCACCCCTCTCCTCAAGAAACGACCTAACAAATATCGCCCTATCTCCAATCTGCCCTTTCTTTCCCATGGTTCTGGAGCATTAGGTTGACACTCAACTTCAACATTTGCTTCATAATGATATCATTGACACTCTTCAAATATGGTTTTCAGCCGGGGCACATCACTGAAACGGCTTTGGTGAGGGTGATAAATGATTTATGGATCCTGTCACACTGGCTCACCAAACATTTTACTTCTGGTCGACTTGAGTGCTTCTTGTGATACCGTCAACCATGGTGTTCTGCTTTAAATGGTACCACACTATGCTGGATTACGTTATATTTGTCGAATCACAAGCGATTTCTGAGCCTGGGGTTCTAAGTTCGCCACCAGCAGTTTCATTTGGCGTCTTCTAGGGCTCTGTCCAAAGTAAATTTATTGTATCTACATGAAACCATTAGGTACCATCCGTCATCAGTTAGGTCTAAATTTTACTGTAATGCTGATGACACTCACGTTTACATAAACTGCATATCACTTCGTTTTGATTCCCTCCATGCCCTCATAATCACTTTCACTTTGAGCTTGGAGACAATACATCTTGATCCAGCTGAATGGGTATAAATGGAGGTTATGATCATTATGCCTTGCCACCAGCTGGAAAAGACTGGTCTGATTTGTTTCATATGTCCTGCACAGGAAGTCAGTAATATCAGTGTGTTCCTCAAGCCATTATTGCTTTTCGAGGCACAATTTATGAATAGGTAAAGGTCACTTTTTATGTGTGAAACCTTATTCGGTTAGAGTTGATCCTATAAGCCACTGATGGAGAAATTGGTTCGTGCGTTTCTTTCGTCATGCATCAGCTCCTGCAACGCCTTGCTATTTGGAACCTCAAGTAAGGTCCTTTATCGACTCTCGTCCACAAAGAATGCAGCTGCGAGGGTCCTGATCTCAACTTCTTATTCAGAACATATCACCCCTCCTCTTGCATCACCTTACTGGTTGCCATTTAAATTCCTGATAGGAGTCAAGGTATTCAAGGTCCTCCTTTTTTCCCCAAACCAGTCTCAGTTTTGTTCACCATCATGAGAAAACATTCAGTCATAGTTTTTCCTTTTTTAGTTTTGCTTGTGAATGTCCATAACTTGAGTGTAAGTGAACCAAATGAAATGAAGGCGCCAAAAATAACCGTGCGATATATGTATAAATAAAGAGATTTGCCAGAAGGAAGAGGCCCAGCACAGTCTGCCATAATCAGCACTCCATTGTATAGCACAGAGCACAGGGTGCCCTCCTCCGCCCACTGCTCCAGGAAGGTGCCAGCATCCCTGGCGAGCTGGGCATGGCAGAACTCCGAACACACCCTGGCAGAGCAGGGCCCTGAAAATGCCATGCGCGTTTGGTGAGTGGCTCACGTCCACCACCGTCTTCCTCGCTTTGTAGATCGCCAGCTTGGGTAGCTCATCAAGGTGTTCACGAGGCCATCCTGCATTTGTCGCCCTTGTCTCCCTTTGGCCAAAGACGAGTACCATGGGGAGAAGTGCAGGTTGAACTTCAGCAGGATATTTTTCACGGGCTTCAATAGCGAATTTAGNAACTCCTGAGGTCCACGTAGAACAGCTGCTTGCTGCCTCTTAGGCTCCCAGCTGTTCAAAAAAAGGTAGCTTTGATACTCCAAGCAGGTGGGTGGTCTGCATTCAGGAACCGATGTGTGGCAAGTAGGCTGAATGTGTCCACCTGGCTCCTAACACACATCACCCCTGACCTCCTCTTTCAAGCGGCAAGGCAAGGACCCCGACAACTACGCGGTGCCTCCTGGCGACCAGAAGAAGTTCATAATATTATTCTGCAGTGTGGCTACGAGTGGGGGGGGGGGGGGTCCTAGAAGAAGTGTCGATGCCACCGCAAAGATGTCACGAGTTGATTCACTCAAATATCTTTCCCTGAAGCTGAGGAACTTGGATTGGCACTGCCATGCCCCTTCATACGCTGCATTCTAGCTCATCCAAGTTCTGTTTCAAGGGATAATCTCCAGGGTGCAGGAACACTCCAAGGTCGTGCAAAGACTCAGTGCTCCAGGTGATGCTCTTGGCCTGGTTTGGACATTAGGTTGGGCCCCATTTTCCGATGAGCAGCCCGCAGTACTTGGCCCAGTTAATTTTTGCAAAGGAGGCCCTGGAGTAGATGTCCTGGCAGGCGTGGAGTAAGTGAATTCCGCCAAGCGAGCCCATGGTGAGGAGGATGTCATAGGCGTATGCAATGAGCACCACTCTAAGGCTTGGCTCGCTAAGGAGCAGGCTACTCAACTTCTGCCTGGCACAGAAAAGGCTCCACAACGAGCGGTACAGTTGTCGAACACCCCTTCGGAATCTGACGAGGGTAGTCAGAGTCCCATTGACCTTAATGGGGCACTGGGCTTCGATGTAAAGCAGGCAGATTAAATCAATAAATTCGGTGCCAAATTCAAAAGCCATCAGTGTCCCCAGCAGATATCCATGCTCAACCCTGTCAAACACATTCTCCTGGTTGAGAAAGAGGAGCGCGAGTGGGAGCACCATCCTCTCGGAGTGGGCAACGATATCCCTGACAAGGAAGATGCCATCGTGGATGGTCCTACCTGGGCCAATGTAGGCCTGCTTGCTCTCCATCACCTGAGCCAGAACCATCTTTAATTTCTAAGACAGTGTTTTGGCCAGGACTTTATAATCCATGCACAGCACTGACACAGGTCGCCGATTCTTCAAATGCCTCAGGGCGTTCTTCTTAGGGAACAGGGTGAGCACCACCTCCTCCACGACAGAGGCATGGCTCATTTGGCCACCACCACTTTAATCACGCCTCCATAGTCCGTATGCAGTGATGGCTGAAAGGAGACCTAGAATTCTCCGGTGAGCCCGTCGGTGAGTCCGTCGATCCCAGGAGACGTATTTTTTGCCAGGGACTTAGTGCTGAAACCAGGTCGCTTGCAATTAACTCTTGCTCCAGCAGCGCCGATTGCTTCTTCCCCGATGGTGGGTTGGTCCCTCCAGATCTCATCTTGGGCAGGCGCAGTTGTTACATCAGGAGAAAATAGTCTAATAAAAGCCGCTGATTATTAATATTACATCCTCAATCTTTGCACTAAGAGTGCCTTCGTTGCTGAAGAGGCATGCCCGAGTTCTTTGCTTGTCCTTTTGCTTCCCCAATATATAGAAGAAGAATGATCCGGAGTCCAGGTCGGGTATTGCTGGATCGTAGAATGTAAAAACGCTCCATTGGTTCTTTCCGCTTGGAGCCCTTTGAGGCGCTCTATCTTCTCCACATACTCCTGTAGGAGGGCCGGGCTGGCTCCCTCGTTGAGCCGCCTGTCCATCTCAAAGATCTGAGCCTCCATGTTATTCACATCGCTGTTTTTACTTGCGTGCTGCCCCAGGTGTACGTCTGGCAGAGCTTTTTTTTAATTTGGACCTTTCCCACATCCCACCAGTAGGCCGGTTGTCAAACAAGTCCTTCAGCTGTCACCATTGCTCCCAGGACTCACTAAAGAGCTTGGCGAATGTGTTATCTTCCAGCAGGGCATGGCTGAAGAGCCAGTAAGCTGCTGTATGTTCCCCGCAGCTTGAGGCCCAGTAGGATTCAGGCTGTAATCCATTAGTGGTGCAGACTTTATGTGAGAAGTGAGGATGCTGGACATGAAACTTCCGGAAATGTGAAAGTGGTTAATCCTTGACTGGATAAATTATTTATGTCCCCGTGTCCATTTGAAGTTGAAACAACACTGCCCAGGATGGTGGAGCTGTTACTCGTCCACCAGATCAGGGGCACCCAGAAGTTTGCATAGCTCCCCAAGAGCACAGCACTACAGTGGACCTTCCCTGTGTGGTCTAGGGCATCCAGTGTACAGTTGTAGTCACCTCCCATGACCACACACCCGGCATGCCACTGATATGGCATACAGTAGCTTCAGAAAGCTGGGTCTCTTGCTGTCAGTGGTTAAGCTTACATATTCACGAGGTGAATGGTGGTGTCGCTGACCTGCACTATGATGTCAAGAACCCTCCATTGACCACTTCCACCTGGCTGAAAATGTCAGGGGTTAAAGTGAGAACACAGTTGATACTCCTGAGGAGGTGCTGCTGAAGTGCCTGAAAAAGGATTCCCCTCTCTACTACCTTCACCGGGTACCCTCATTGTCCGTGGTGAGATGGGTCTCCTTCACAAACAGCACAAATACCTTGTGTTGCCTAGCAAGGGATGCTGCCAATATCTCATCATCGCCCCCTGCACTGATTGATATTCAGGGAGGCAATGCACATCGTTGTGAGCGAGTGGCCCCCCTATTCCGGTAAGTTAAGTTATGAACAAAATTTCTCACTCTAGACCTCTCTATATTTCACAACATCTTCCCATAACGTTAGAGCTCCACGAGGATGTGTCTGTGGGGCGCCTCTATGGCGTCTATGTCTCGTTTAGGGACACACCACCGGGTTCACCTACCCAGCAGCCTCTTGAGACACGGTGTCAGCATCCTCTTACATGCCCCTCTCCCCATCCATTCGGGGTGGCGGGTGTTTAGGAGACATCGGTGGGGTAACCAACACCATGGGGTCACCACCCGTATCCCCAGAGCTGTGGGTGATGGGTGACTCATTGGGGAACATCCACCTGAAGTGCCCTCACCCTTGCAGAGGTGGCACCTAATCATGGCCTTGGTATCGTAAATTTTGTGGGGCGTCCCTTCATACATCACCATTAAATGCGCCTTCCTCGGGTTGCGTGGACTTCAGTAGCACGTTGACTTGCCGTCTGAAGGAGAGCACGTTCTTCAGGGTTGATCTGCTGCAGCCAAGTGTCGCAACACGCTCCTGGATGTCATTGTCCAAGATGTTGTTTGGCACGTTGGAGAGCACCACCCACGCCGAAAGGACAGCAGCTCCAGAGCGACGTACCGTTCACCCACCATCAAACTCTGGGCAATGACCACAAGGGCAAATCTCTCCGACTCCAAAAAGAACATGGCCCACTGTTAAATTTTGGAGGTGAACTTGACTGTAGTTACTGGGATGACGGACGCGAGGGCCTCGACGTAGGCCTTGATGGAAACGTCAGTCGAGGCCTGGCAGCTGACACCATCGCAGTGTGACAATCGCTGCTGGTACAGCTTCTCCTGACGGCCGTGGTCCTGATTAATATTGCACCTCAATACATTGTAGAGTTCCTGCTCAACTACATTCCAACAAGACCTCTGAGGTCAGCAGATTTAGATCTCTGCTGGTTCCCCAGAACAAAGCTCAAGTCCATGGATGATTGGGCCGTTTCTTTTTTTTACACCTTCGCAGTGAAATTATCCATCAAAGGTTGTCAGGGAGTTGATTTCAGATGTTCAAACCCTACCTCAAACAATTTTTTTCAGAAGTAATTTTATTATATTCACTTAACAACTTATTAACCAAACCCCTTGTCCCCAACCCTGCATTGTCATTATGGAAAGTGCTTCGAGATTTTATGAAAGACACTATTTACGCTGTAAGTATTGCTTCTAAACTTAAGCATCCTGCGACATCTTGGGCTGAACTACCATTGCTATCCCGACGATAATCAAATGTATATTAATTCCAGCTCCAACCGCGCCTCGTCTGCCTCTGCTCTTACGTCTTCACTCTCCGTGGTTTAGACTTGGATACAGAAAAACTTCCTCCAGCTGAAGGAGGATAAGATCGAAGTCATGCTCATTGGGTCTTCAAAACAGGTGACAAAAATGGTCCATTTGGTTTAAGAATTGATGGTCAAAATATATGTTCAGCACTAAAAGTGAAACATATACGGATGATTATAGACAAGACCTCTATCATTTAAGCTTCATATCAACAATACTGTTAGGATTTCATTCGTTCATCTCAAATATATTTCACTCTCACGTAAATTATTTTAGTCGCTGATGCCGAGAAACGTCTCCATTCTTTTGTTTCTCCGTATTTATTATTGCAATGCCTTGCTATCAGGAGCTCAAGCTCAGTTGCTTTGCAGGCTGCAATATGTTCAGGATGCTGCCGCTAGAGTTCCTACATGCACCCTTTTGAGCGACATTATTACTCCTGTTTGTTTTCTATGCACTGGCTTCCTGCGATATATAGTGTGGAGTTTAACAATATAGTCTTGGTTTTTTCGGTAAGGTCACGTAGATAAAACTGTTTTTTTAAAAAAAATTAAAATAAAAATAATAAATGGAAAATAAAAGCATAAAACTCACGACGTTTCGATCGCAACACAAGCGCCTGATGAAGACTGCTTGTGTTGCGATCGAAACGTTAAATATTTTAAATTTGTAATTGAAAATATATTTTATTATTTTTATATTTTATTTTTATTTTCTATCTACGTGACCTTACTGAAAGAACCAAGAATATGAATTCCGCAGTCACGAACGTTTCAAGTCAGAGTTTAATAGTATTCTTCTTCTCACTTTAAAGGCCCTGAATGATTTAGCAACGGACTACCTTCGTGAATTTATTAGCCCCTCCCTACTCCATCCCTCCCCTCATTGTTCCATCCAGATCTTTGAGGTCTGAGGACCTGGACCTCTTCTACACTCCCATGGCAAGGCTCCGCTCTATGGGGACGAGGAGGCTTTCAACTAATTATTTATTCGGGTTCTTTCCCTCCTTTTATTATTATTATTTCGATTTAAAGCTTTCGTGACTGCATGGATTCATATACTTGGTTCTTTCGGTAAAGTCACGTAGAAGGGGAAAAAAAAGTAAACATAATAAGATAAAATTCTCACGACGTTTCGGCCACAACGCAAACAGCCGTCCTCAGGTGAAGAACAGGGCTGCTAATGAACACTGCTAAGCTTGGCAGCGTATTTTTAAGCTGGGTCGGATGAGAAGAGAGCCTTGACAAAGGAGTTTACATATCAACAGAGGAATTTAGCATATTGATGACAAATGCAGATATGGGATTAGTCACTACTCGTGGAATGTTTAGGTGCTGGGGTGTCAAAGTCTATTATGTTAGTGCTAAATTCCTCTGTTGATATATAAGAAGTGCATCTGAAAGCGTGTGATGCAGTGACCGGCTTTGTCCAATGGCGTGGACCCAGCATGGGAATCCCTTTCCCAGCTCCCTATGAACCCTGCTCCTTGACTAAGGTCAGAGAGTAACGTGAGTGGGGCTGACTCCATTTCGGCCCACCAGAGGTACGGTGAGTACAGCCTCGCACACTGATTATACTAGTCAGACTCAGCCCATTCGGGCAAAAAAAAACTATTTCATCACTCTCTCCTCAGATTTTTTCGAATCCTTGGTTGTCAATCTGTCATTAGTTTTGATCGTAATCCATCAGGCCTTCTAGCCATAATGTGTTCCGCTCAAGCCCCTTACTTTGTAACAAACTATTTAGACCAAGTAATGTATCTGCGTATAATCCATGTGTTCCTCTTTCCGTCACGCAAATATATGTTGCATTATATTTAGCACAGATAAAAACTGTGTGGATTTATATTACCTGTAAACATTTTTTGCATCTCAAGATGCCATGCAAAAACATTTGACTGACAGAAAGTCATGGTTACAGAAGATGCCCTGTGCTCTTCTCCATTTACAATGTGATATATTGGCTCCTCAGCCTTAGCAGCTGTACATGACATCTTAACCTCGATACGTGTGCCCTATGACCTCATCACATAATTATCTCATAATCATTGTGACCTCTCACCTTGCTGATGGAAGTGGCCCCACCCATCCATGATAGATTGGACCAATGCGGAGGCACGGACGGATGGTGCCAGGCAGGCAAATACACAGAGACCTACAAAAGATTAACATGCATAGATAAACACACCCATAATAAGCATTTGTGTATATCGACATATATATAACACATATATATTACTTTTGGATTTTAACAAAAACATTTTCAGGAAAAATTCTGATCTTTTATAATGTCCTTTATGTAATAATGTGATGCACGGCATAGCACATAGGCAACATGAAAAAAAGTCAGATAACATGAAATGATCTAGCTAGGCTGTTTTTCGTTTTTGTACTAATTTGAAGATCGGGACTACACACCTAAGAACAACAACCACAATTCCCACTAAGTTGCGGCGACGACACCACTGCACTTGCGCCAGGTTACGTGCACTTTAAGGCCACGTGAAGTGTCGAACGCCTGCTGGTAGGAGGTCACGGACAGATCGACGTGCCATGGCTTGACTGACTGATGAGAGGCAATGCACCACCTATGCCCCCCTGTGTCAACTTACTGTTTTAGCCACACAGCACTCCACTCGTAATGTGAGCGTCGCTCTTCTGCCTTCGTTATTGCTGGAGGGCGACTACCTCCACCTGCCCAATAACGTCCTTCACCAGCCTCCTCTACAGAGGCCGATTCTTGACACTGCTGTACCAGTCATTGGCAAGTCCACTCAACTCCACATCTTCTCATGCCACAGCACTCCATCTCTTCTCTAGCCCGTGCGCGCCCGTTTAGTCCCCTCAATCCGGCTGAACAAAAGCTGTGTGGGCATGCAGTGGCTGGGCATGCGGGCTACATGACCCAGCCAATGCAGCCTTGCCTGGCGGAGTAGCTTTCCAATGGGATTGTGTCCAAATCTTTCAAGGATTTGTGAGCTCCTCACATAATCCAGCTTGGTCAATCCCAGGATGGATCGTAACATTCCAGCCTGAAATGTTCTAATTGGCAGGGGGGTCCACATTTTGCAAACATAGAGAAGGAGGGCCTGAGAATTGGCAAGATGACCCGAAGCTTTGTTTGGGGCGACAGACCAGGTAGCTTCCACACAGCAGGGTTATGCAGCCGATAAAAAGACAATGGCAGTCGAGTGATTCAGAATGAGACCACTGCTGTCAAACCGGAGCTGGTCAAGAGCACACCATCCTGGTACAAAAACGTATCCAGTCTTTTCACAACTGCCCCACCAATTGGCAGTTGTGAAGACGGCATGTTTGATTATACAACATATTCAGGCAGGTGAGGCTGATGGTAATGCCTCACCTCTTAGAAGCATGCTCAAGTCAAACAGCAGCACCTCAAAATCCTTTTCTGTGTGACCAGCAATCACCAATCATCAGCATACATAACATGGTTGACCCATAGCGAGCTATCCTCGACCACTTCCAGGCATTGATCAGCACATTGTATATGTGCCAGATGGAGATTCCTCTGGTACAGCCATAGAAAGATTATCGAACTACGTGGTAGAAAAATACTTTAAATAATGTAGGAGCCAGAGGACATCCTGTCGCACCCCAAATAAACAGGGAATGGCTCTGACTCACGGCCACGTAGTTTTACCCGGGCCTATCTAGCATCATGAAGGTCCTTAATGATTTGAGCAAGAGAATTTGGACTCTGAAAGCACGAAGAACAACCCAGAGCCCATGCCTATGAGGGTATCATAGGCCTTAACCAAGTCAACAAAGCAGAGATGTCGGTCCTGTTGCAATTCCCTAAACTTTTGTTGTAGCTGACGGACAGAAAATATCGCATCTATGTAGGATGGCCGCGGCCTGAAACCACATTTAGGCTCCGAAAACCTTTACTCAGCGTGCCTAGCAAGGTGATATTGAAAATTCATTTCCAGGACCGTTTCCAGCAGACTTAAAGAGAGGACCACCTGGAGATCCTCCCAATTTCGCGGAATCTGTCCAGTGGTCCATACAGTTATTATGCTGTCATATATGTCAGTCTGTACACAAATGCTACCTTCCCTCAGCAGTTCATTTGAGAGATCATCTCTGCTCAATGTATGTCCTGGTCTCAGCCTTTGGATCGCCTTCCGTACTTCCTCAACAGATGGCACTTCCGCCAGCCCCTCACAGGGGTTGACTAGTTCTTCCAATATTTGAGGCACGGCAGCCTCAGCAGGGTCATTTCCCCTTTGCCCAATGAGATTTTATGGGCTGAGGGACTGCCCTTCCCAAAGATATAATATAATTTCTCAGCAAAACCTGAAACGCTGTTCTTGGAGGTCAGACATCGGATCACCTTCTTTTCCCCTGAGGATGGTGATAGGTATAGTGCTGCAAGTTATTTTTTGATGGAATTAAGAGTGATTTGTGATCGTGGGCTACTGAGGCAGAATACATTTCCTTACCGACCTGCGACCACCATTCAACCTTGCAGCACTGCACCGCTCACCGAACCTCTGAGAAAACGCTGCTGTAAGCCTTCTCATTCATTGACGTGGGGTGCATTTGATGGTGGGAGTGGGCATGTCGCTTTTCATCAGCTAGCTGTAACACCTCCTCCATCAGTCAGGGTCTCTGAGGAGGTTCGGACTGCGTACCCAAAGCAGCCATTGCAGCTGCATTAGCCACAGTACTAAACCTCGCCATTTCCCCTTTGGACAATGCCAACCCCAGATGCAAACGATGATGAAATTATCAATTGCAACTTTCATCAGCTAGCTGAGACAAGGCCATTGTAGGTTTGCATGGGGTCCTAGATGGACACCGACCACCAGAGTAGAAGGATGGCAGGCACATTTTACAGATGACAAACCGATGGTCAGTAAACAGATCAGCTCCAGGGTAGGTCCTTGTTTCAAGGACATGGGCCCACATCCGCTGTTCCATCACTATATATTCCAGGAGATGTTTTTGCTTGGACCGGATGTTCTACCCATGGCAGGTATGGGGTGCTGATTACATAGGAACTTCCTGGTATAGTGTTGACTTTGGTCACGCAACCAGGAAGTTACAATTTAAGATTCTCTAAGCCATGAGGCAGGGTGTCAGCCATTACACAGAGTACAAAATGGAGGCACAAATAGCGTATCAGTGAAGACAGGTGCATCTGTTAATTGTGGGACTTTAAAAAGCATTGTCTGTAAGTCGTTTATGCTCTTATAATACTGGGAATGCTGTTATAATGTTAAGATTGCCGTTAAATGCTGTAAATGCCTTTATAATGCTGTTAAATTGTTATGATAAATATGAGGCCTAGTTAACAACGAAGCCTGCCACTTGCATTATTGTGAATGTTATTATAGTTGGATAAGTCGAGCCAGACTTGTACCCATGTAACTTTAATGTGATCTTGAGAGCAAGGATGAAGTATCTCATCCACAGTTCAGTGTTATGAGCAGCGCTGTATATTCAGGCTGCAGTATGGTGATTACACGAAGTGACTTTATTTCACACAGTAGCGTATTCTCTTGTATAGCCATTCAGTGCTAATGTAGGTGCCTGGTCCATCCAGGACCTATTGTTGAGTTGCATATTATCTAAGACAATGGTATGATGCTGTAGTGTTCATTCATTGTATATTTTATTCCAAGTATTAACAGATTCTGTATTTGTGCTGTGTTTTTCCTCAGTTTTACCTCGTTCTATTCATTAAATACGTTTAAAGTCGGATGTTCACCCTGGCTCTGAAGGTTTATTGAATGCGAGGTTAACTACTAGGATAGTGGTGTAACACAGCGCACAGCGTGGGCGAAACAGTAAAAAGACATTCTTCTTGGAGCTCTCAAGCAGCCAGCTTCTCAGGCTTGGAGCTCTCAAGCAGCCAGCTCTGCAGCGAGTCTACATTAAACTTATGTTGCAAGAATCACAGCATGGAAAGCCACAGTTCAGCAGGGAGAGATGCTGAAGCAAATGATTCAAGCAATCCAGGACCTCCCATCCTGTCTCAAAAGTACCAAGGGAGTTCAAAGCCAAAAAGAGAGGTCAGGCTGACACAACGGGCCTTGGATAGCTATGATGCTGAGAAGCAAGACTTTGATGCCAGGATACAAAGGGCATGGGACCGGGTTGAAGCAGATATATCTGAAGCTCAAAACGCCTCAGACAGTGGCCTAATTCAGCGGGCCATACAGCGAGTGAAGGTCAGCAGGGCAAGCTACAAGCTGCTGGAAAATAAATACATCTCCCTCCTGAAGAAGGTGAAAACAGACAAGGGCATCGAGGGAGTGCGCACACAAGAGCAGTTTCTCGAACTTCTCGATGATAATGTGCAGTTAGTGCTACAAGATGCAATGGACCGTGTGGAGGGCTTAAGAGAGACACGATCTCAGCACTCTGTCTCATCCAGGTCCACCACAAGATCTAAAGGCTCAGCACACTCACATATATCATCTACTAGTATGGCAGCAGCTCAGGCACGCGCCGCAGCAGAAGCAGCAAACGCCCGTATCGCCTACATGGCTGAAGAGGAATCCATGCTAATTGAAAAGGCCCGCATACAAGAAGAAGCAAGCATCACAACTGCTGCCGCACAGAAGAAAGCAGAGCAAGAAAAAGCAGAGCTGTAAGGGACATTAGTGGATACTGCCGCATGGAGGAAAGCAGAGCTTGAATAGCAAGAGGGTTTATTAGTAGCTACTGCCACATGGAAGAAAATTGAGCTGGATGTTAAGTTAAGCACCCTACAACTAAAATATTAAGCAGCTACTGCAAAGGCCCAGGCAGAGGTGCTCGAAGCAGCAGCCAATCTGGATAAGGAAGAGCATTGGAATGAGTTTGGCACTCAGATACCTGTCAAGGACCGTGATCAACTTACCAGAAAAATTATGTTGGACGGGTCTGAACAACGCACCAATGCTTCTCCACAAACCGATGCTGAGCAAAAGGTGGATGTAGAGGCATCGCCGCCTCCATGCCAAGTGAACATGAATGCTGTCTACGGGAATGGTGGAAATGCATATCCTGCTCTGGCAGTTAATCGCTAACTCAGCGTCGCACACGTGGGGTCAGACAAAGATGCATCAAGTCAGAACCACATTCCAGACAGTCACATAAAGGGATCAGACCAACGTGATCGAAACCTTTTGAGCCCAAAATCCAATGCCATCGTGAATGATGGCATGCAAGGCAATACAGCCAAAAATATCACCTCACAAGCACCAGTATGGACATACCCTGGATCAGCAGGTATAGGCGACTTTGCTCAGTACCTGGCTCACCGCGAACTAATCAACACAGGACTTTTGATGACCACTCTGAGAACTATCGAGCCTCGAGATCGACCATCAGGAATGCAATCAGGAATGCAGACATCTCTGCAAGTGAAGAACCCGACCTTTTGGTGAAATGGTTAGGAAACGAATCTGCAGAGTATGCAAAGAGGATCTGGTCGGGAAACATGGATGACCCTGCCTCAAGCCTGTATGCGGTGTGGGAGAGGCTCGAGGAGTGCTATGGTAGCCCAGAAACCATTGAGAAGGCTCTCTTCAAGAAGTTGCAGAACTTTCCAAAAATCTCTGGTCGAGACAATAACAGGTTACGAGAGCATGGAGATCTTTTGATGGAGCTTGAATCAGCCCAGGCTTACCCCTACTTACCAGGTCTCATTTTCTTGAATATCTACCATGGAGTGGACCCCATCGTAGAGAAATTGCCCTTCGACGTGCAGGAAAAATGAAGAACAGAGGGTTCAAGATACAAGTCAGAGCATCAAGTTGAATTCCCCCCATTCTCGTTTTTCTCAAAGTTTATCCGCAATGACCCGAGTTTCATGTTTGACACAACGGGGATCTCCAGTTCAGATCTCCCAAAAATCTAAAGAGCAACGGCGAGATGAGGAACAGCGAGAGTGCCAATCTCAATACACAAGACTGAGGTCTCTCCTACGATATTCGCAAACTCTGTCCAGGCAACCACCACAAATAAAAAGATAAAAGATCCAGAAAGGCAATGCCCATTGCATGATAAACCTCGCTCCCTCCAGAAATGCTGTGCGTTAAGAAGGAAGCCACTGGAAGAGCAGAAGAATATGCTGAAAGAATTTGGAGTGTGCTTCAAATGCTGTGCTTCTACAAAGCACCTTGGCAAGGAATTTAAAGCCAGATATCAACTGCGAGGAATGTGGCAGCGACAAACACGCAACTGCTCTGCACACATTTTACTCCAAACCGAGTGGCACTATAGCTTCCGATCCGAAGCAGAGCACGGTGGGGAGCAAGGTGAGACCGCCGCACCCACTTCGTCAGTCACAACCAAATGCAAAGACGTCTGTGGAGAAGGCTTCAAAGAAAAATCTTGCTCAAAGATGTGCCTCATCCGAGTGTATCCCAAAGGACATCCTGAAAGGGCAGTAAGGATGTATGCCATAATGGACGATCAGAGCAACAAGTCTTTGGCAAGGTCAGAGTTAAATTTTGATTTAAAGCTTTAATGACTGCAGGGATTCATATTCTTGGTTTTTTCGGTAAAGTCACGTAAAAGGGGAATAATAAAATAATATAAATATAAAACAATAAAAATTCTCACGACGTTTCGACTGCAACACAAGCAATCATCATCAGGTGTGAAATCCACAGCAAGAAATTTTGAAAAAAGTGGCGGTTTTTCCTAACGTCAACACCACAGACAGTGATTTGGCAGTTGGAGGGGGAGCAGAAAATAGAATGGGGTCTGAAAGTCACCGTAAGCGTGAACACAATCAATTAAGACTCGAAATGGTTTATAAAATCCTTCCAATGATTGCTAAGCCAGAATCCATCTTCTCGGTTAAAATTGTCTCTGTATATGTGAATAGCCTCATGAACGAACCTCTCATGGTAGCCAGATGGCTTGCAAAGAACCTCTGTCTTGGAGAAATCAATGTCATGTGAGCCCACTGAATTATAACAGTGATCTACCACGGCCGAGGTGTTAGTCCTTCCGTGTTTTAGGTCTGCTTTGTGCTCACGGATGCGGTCAGAGACATGTCGTTTGGTTTCTCTAATGTAACTACTACCAGAGAGGCAACTCAGTTTGTAAACGTCAGGGTACTGTATGTCCGGAATCACATCTTTTACAGACAAAACCAGATCACGGATTTTATGTAATGTGTTGAATCGGACCTGGATCTTGTGTTCATTCAAGATTTTGGAGATATTTTTTGTGATCCCCGCAATGTAGGGTAAGGTGATAGTTTTGAATGGCTCCTCAAGAGGGTCCTTCTTCATGGTTGGAGTGATGGCTTTGCGGATTGTATAATCGGAGTTACCATTAGCCTTAAGAGCTTGGTCTACGTGCTTGAGTTCACTGGCAATGTGTTCCTGGTCAAGATGCATTGGGCTCTATGGTGCAAAGTCTTGATTAGGGAATTCTTCTGGGATGGTTGGTGGTGGGAATCCGGTTTCAGGTAAGCATCCGTATGGGTAGCTTTCCTGTAGACAGAGTGGCTCATTGAACCATCAGGTCTCTTTTGTATTAGGACATCCAAAAAGGGTAGCTTGCCATCTTTTTCGACTTCCATGGTAAATATGATGGCTGGGTATATGGAATTGATGTGGTCGAGGAATTTGTTTAGAGCAGGCCGGCCATGTGGCCAGATGACAAAAGTGTCATCCACGTATCTCTTCCATAAGGTTGGGCGCAAAGTGGCAAAGTTCCTGTACCTGACACCATCGCAATCATTGAAGAATTGGTTCATCAAGGACTGAACACTGAGGTACCCCCTTGGTGAGACACTGCTTAACCAATACATACGTCACTTGGAATGGAACTTTCTACAAACAAACTGAGGGCACCCAATTGGCTCCCCCCTATCTCCGGTTGTAGCCAACGTTTTCATGGAGAAATTTGAGACTGACGCCATCCAGACTGCCACTTTGCGCCCAACCTTATGGAAGAGGTACGTGGATGACACTCTTGTCATCTGGCCACATGCTGTGTGATGTTGGGTCCACACGGCTCTCTCACGAGGTCTTGACCACTCTCATGGCCGAGGTCTCAGCTTTAATTAACTCAAGACCCCTGATCCCTGTCTCAACCGACCCAGAGTCACTATCCATTTTGACTCCTTCTACACTTCTTACCCAGAAGACAGACGTGCTCACAGCACCCACCGAGGAGGTCAGCACTGCAGACCTCTACAGACGTCAATGGAGACAAGTGCAGAGCTTCGCCAACACGTTCTGGCATCGCTGAGAAACGAGTACTTTGCGACACTTCAAGTGCGAAGCAAGTGGCAGTCGAGCAGACCAGACATCCAAAAAGGTGACCTCGTCCTACTAAAGGACAACCAAGTAAAACGGAATGAGTAGCCAATGGGCCGCATCCTCAAGACGATTCCCAGTGCCGATGGAAAAGTTCGAAAGGTGGAAGTTATGATAGCGAAGCAAGGTGTTGCAAAAACCTTCGTCAGGCCGAAAGGTGAGACAGTACTACTTTTCTCTCACAAATAAATGGACAAATATGTTGACCCATTGAAGTTTGTTGTACATTTGTTTATGAGATAGGAAAACAAATGGTGGTATCTCCTAGATACCAGACGGGGAGGGTATGGGGTGTTGATTACACAGGAACTTTCTGATATGGTGCTGAGTTTGGTCACGTGACCAGGAAGTTACGATTTAAAATTACATAAGCCACTAGCGGTGAGTACCCGGCGTTGCCCGGGCGAAAAAGGCAGACACACATGTAGTTACACACGCAAATGGACTGACACACACACGTAGAGTTACACACACAAATGGACTCACACATACATACATCGACTGAACAACAACAACCACCATTGGCCACTAAGTGGCGGTGATGTCACGACAACGCTTGTGCCAGGCCATGTGCACCTTGAGGCCACGTGAAGTGTCGAACGCCCGCTGGCAGGAGGTGACGGGGCAAACCCAGATGGCACAGGTCGACTGACTGAGTCGACTGGCTGATGCACCACCTGTAGCCCCTACTGTGCCAACTTGCTGTGCTTTAGCCACCCGGCGCACCGCTCCGTTGTTGTTGGAGGGCGACTGCCTCCAACTGCCCAGTAGGATCCTTAAGGAGCCTCCTCCACAGAGGCCAATCTTGACACGGCTGGTATCAGTCATCCGAAAGTGGACTCAGCTCCAAGTCCTCCTGTACCACATTACTCCATGTCTTCTCCAGCCCGTGCCACGCCCGTTTAGCCGCCTCGATCCGGCCGAACAAAAGCTGTTTAGGTATGCGGTGGGTGACTATGCGGGCTACATGACTCAGGCAAAGCAGCCTTGCCTGCCGGAGGTCACCGATGGGATTTTGTCCACATCTTTCAAGGATTTATGAGCTCACACAATGCAGCCTGGTTAAACCCAGGATGGATCGTAGGCAGGCCATCCTAAATGTTTTTAACCGGCGAAGATGTTCCATTAGGGGGGTCCAAGTTTCGCAAGTGTAGAGAAGGAAGGGAATGACCGTGGCCGAGAAGACCTGAAGCTTCGTACGGAGTGATAGATCAGGTAGCTTCCACACAGCGTTACGCAGGCAATGAAAAGACACTGCAGCTCGACTGATTTGGAGTGAGACCTTTGCTGTTAAACCGGAGCCGGTCATTAGCACACTGGCAAGGTATGGGAAACTCTCCACTGTCTCCACAATTGGCCCATCACCAATTGGGAGTTGTGGGGTGGAGTGTCCGATGGTACAAAATAGGCAGGCAGGTGTTTAGTTTTGGCTGGGCTGATGGTAAGGCCCCACCTGTTGGTGGCAAGCTCCAGGTTCAGCAGCAGGACCTCGAACTCCTCCTCCGAGTGAGCAGCCATTAGCAGATCATCGGCATACATAACGTGGTTAAATTTCGATTGAAAGCTTTCGTGACTGCAGGAATTCATCTTCTTGGTTCTTTCGTAAAGTCACGTAGAAGGGAAGTTATAAAATAATAAAAATAAAACATAATAAAATAATTCTCACGACGTCTCGAGAATTATTTATTATGTTTTATTTTATTATTGTATTACTTCCTTCTACGTGACTTTACCGAAAGAACCAAGAAGATACATAACGTGGTTGAGCAATAGGGAGCCATCCCTTGACCGCACCCGGGCATCGATCAGCCTCCATTGTATCTGTAGCAGATGGGAATTCTTCCGGTACAGGCATTGAAGGCTCGACGAACTACGTGGTCCAATGTGGGAGCCAGAGGACATCCCTGTTGCACCCCAAGGTCTAAAGGGATTGGCTCTGACTCATGGCCACATAGTTAAGACGCGGGGCCGCTCACCATCATGAAGGTCCTTAAGGATGGTGATGAGTGGGTTTGGGACTGGGAAAGCACGAAGAGCAACCCAGAGGCCAGGCCTACTGATGGTATCATAGGCCTTGAGCAGGTCAATAAAGCACACGCATGGACTAAGATGCACACATGAACCTACAGACACGCAAATAAATGGAGTTACACTAACATGGAGGCATGCACACACAGCGACTAACACACACGCACATGGACTGAGACACACACACACATATGGACTGACACACACAAACACATGGACTTACAGACACACACACATATAGACTCACACACACATAGACATGCACTTGAGATACGCACACATGGAGTTACACACACATATCGACGTACACACATACAGCGACACACACACATACATAGAGTGACACACACATTTCCGTACACACACATACACATGTGGACTGTCACACAGACATCCACTAGAGATATACACACATGGAGTTGCACGCACATATATGGACGTACACACATACAGCGACTCACACACACACACCGACTCGCACACAGCAATACGTGGATTAAAACACACATTGACGTAAACACACATATATACTTATGTAAAGGAGAGCCGACACAAGATTGCAGGGGTTTCGTCTTTTAATCCTTTTCTCCCATCCACACCTGTCCCCAGCCGTCCCAATCTCGTTCCCGCCAAAGGCACCCTCTTCCCGCCCGTTATCCCCTTATATCTACTCGATCACCCCTCCCACTAACCCTCCTATTGGTGGGAATCCTTCCCCGACACCCCTACATCACCCCCCCCCCACCCCCGGAGAAAAAAAAACCGTCCTCGGTTCTGCCTCCCCCATGGACCATTTAAGTCTCCCCATGCCTCCCACCACTAACAGTGACGACAGCCCTTAACCCCCCACAACCATACAATGCAATATAACACAACAAAATCAATTGCGCGGCCCTCCCAGGTCTCCAGCCAGCGTCCCGTAACAGCCCGGACATCCACAGGCAGCAGATGACCGTGGCGGTCCCCTCCTTCGAAGGCCCTCTCGTCGCGGTCCCTGGTTCGGTGGTGCCGGTGTCGCCTTGCCTTGCGCTGCTGTCTCTCCGGCCCCCGCTCGTGCCGCCGCTCCGTCAGGCCTCACATGGGGTGCTGTAGGTTACAAGGGAACACAGGGCGCCGAACCCCCTGCCGGTCGGCGCGTGGTGGTCGGCGACCTTGGCCTGGGTAGGGATGATGATGATGTTGGCAGTGATGTTGGTGGTGATGTTGGTGAAGATGACGGTGGAGAGATGTATGGCTTAAGGCGGGTGGGGTGTACAAACCATCGTCGTTTACCCAGTTGGACCTGGACGCACTGCGGTTGGAGTGCTTTAATGACCTCGACCAGCCTTTTCCAGGGTCGGTGCAGCTTTGTTGAGAGGCCAACCAGCACCTGAGGACAGTGTAGCCATGCCTGGTCCCCGACTTTAAAGGGCTTGGCTGTCACTGTCCTCTCCCGTATCCATACATTACTCTCTTGGCTCGTGGCCGATGCGGCCTCGGCTGCTTGGCGGGCCTCTCTCAAATAAATGAGGGAGGTCTTTAGTGCCTTCGGCCATGCGTCAGCTCTTGCGGGAATGTCCGTCAGCTGCACCTCAATAGGCAGACGGGATCCCATCCGTACATCAGGAAAAACGGCGAGAACCCCGTTGCCGCGTGCGGGGCCACCCTGTATGCCACTAAGACCGATGGAATGTGGAGGTCCCAGTCGGAATGGTTTTCGTCCACCACTTCGGACAGCATGGCCACTATAGTGCGTTTAAGCCGCTCTACCATCTCATCGGTCTGGGGATGATACGGAGATGTTCGGACCTTTTTAGTGCCCAGGATAGAGCAGACATCCTTCAATAGCCGTGAGGAAAAATTCCTGCCTGATCCGTGAGCAACCGCTCCGGTGCCCCCTTATCAAGGACATAGCCTCCCACGAAGGCATCGGCGATGGTCTGTGCCATTTGGTCCGGGAGGGCCCACGCCATCGGCCACCTCGTGCAGTACTCGGCTCCGACCAACAGGTATTAATTTCCCCGTGGCGTGACCGGCAGTGGTCCCAGGATGTCCAAGGCAACCAATTCGTTGACCCTGGTAACCGTGATGGGCTGTAGGGGCGCCTGGCTTACCCGGGGTGGCGGCTTTCGCCGCGCACATTCGACGCAGGTAGCGACCCATCGATGCACGTCAGCGGTCATACCTGGCCAAAAGTACCGACCCTGTAATGTGTACAGTGTCTTCCACCCCGCCAGGTGCAGCAGCTGGCGGCCGTGTACGTCCATAACCAATTGTTGACGCAGCGACTCCAGAACTACCAGGCATCACCGGCGCCCTGTCGGGTCCCATCGCATGAGGAGGTCCTCCCATACGATGTACTCTTCCCCCCCGACTCTGCTGAGGCGCGTAGCGTTCGCAGTGGGGTTTGCTCCAGCTGTAGCCGTCTCCAATCGTCCAAGGTCAGCCCCGGGTCGTGGTCGGTCAGCTGGACCTCACCCTGTGCGCCCTCCACCGTGCGTACGGGAGCGATGACCGTCCCTTCCGGCCTCGCCTCCTTGCAGCGTGCCCCGCCTGTGGTGCATGCACAAGGGCCCTGGGGCGCCAATCAGGACAATGCGTCTGCGTTGGCATGTCTGGTCCCTTTGCGATGCACCACTTGGTTCCTGTACTCCTGCAGGCGCTCTATCCATCTGGCTAGCTGGCCCGAAGGCTGGTCGATGCGGAGCGAATACTGCAAGGCCGCGTGGTCAGTGCGGACTGTAAATTTACGACCATACAGGTAGGGTCGGAATTGCTGCACGAAGTGAACGACTGCCAGGAGTTCCCTACGTGTGACGCAGTAGCGCTGCTCCGCTGATGAAAGCACGCGACTACCGTAGGCGATAACCACCTCCCGACCCTGCTGGACTTGCGACAAAACACTGCCGATGCCCACATCGCTGGCGTCCGTGTCCAGGATAAAGGGGAGGCCAAAATCCGGAAAGGCCAATGGTGGTGCATCTGTCAGACGTGAGCGCAGCTGCTGGAATGCCTCTTCCCAATAAAACCTCTGGTTATAGTAGTAGGTTTTTACCCTTTTAAACTGGTACAAAACTGACACCTTTATTCAAGGCATCATGTTTGCAATGACCACAACACAAGTAGTCAAAAAAGCAAACAAAAAGAAGCAACTCTGATAATGATAGTAATATGCACTGTCCTTGAAGTTAATTGGTCCACACCCGAGACGGCTTTCTTTAGAGCCTAGTCCCCATTGGTGTTGGACCAGATGACACCAGAAGGCGTACAACTCAAGCACAGTGCAATATCAGAGTATTGAGAGCTCGGGGTAAGCATTTACACTATGAGATCTCTTTTACCAGTGGCAAAATATAATAGTAGGTTTTTACCCTTTTAAACTGGTACAAAACTGACACCTTTATTCAAGGCATCATGTTTGCAATGACCACAACACAAGTAGTCAAAAAAGCAAATAAAAGAAGCAACTCTGATAATGATAATAATATGAACTATCCTTGAAGTTGATTGGTCCACACCCGAGACGGCTTTCTTTAGAGCCTAGTCCCCATTGCTGTTGGACCAGATGACACCAGAAGGCGTACAACTCAAGCACAGTGCAATATCAGAGTATTGAGAGCTCGGGGTAAGCATTTACACTATGAGATCTCTTTTACCAGTGGCAAAATATAGTAGTAGGTTTTTACCCTTTTAAACTTGAGTTGTACACCTTCTGGTGTCATCTGGTCCAACACCAATGGGGACTAGGCTCTAAAGAATGCCGTCTCGGGTGTGGACCAATCAACTTCAAGGACAGTGCATATTATTATCATTATCAGAGTTGCTTCTTTTTGTTTGCTTTATTGACTACTTGTGTTGTGGTCATTGCAAACATGATGCCTTGAATAAAGGTGTCAGTTTTGTACCAGTTTAAAAGGGTAAAAACCTACTACTATATTTTGCCACTGGTAAAAGAAAACCTCTGGTTCTTCGCCGTCAACACGTGCAAGGGCTTGGCAATGGTTGCGAAGTTGGGTACAAACCGGTGGTAGTAAGAAACGAAACCCACAAACCGGCGTACCTCTGGAACCGTTGTGGGAACAGCCCAGGCCCTCACGCAGGCCGTCTTTTCCGGGTCTGTAGCCACTCCAGACTCACTGACGACGTGGCCCAAGTAGCGTACCGACGACTGCATAAGGTGGCACTTCGACGGCTTGAGCTTCAAGTTCGCGTTCCGGAACCGCAGGAATACCTGATGTAATCGGTCAATGTGTTCCTTGAATAATCGGCTGAAGACAATGACGTCATCCAGGTAGATGAGGCACGTTTCCCATTGGAGGCCTGCTAAGGCCAACTCCATTATGCGTTGGAACGTCGCCGGCGCAGTCTGGAGGCCCATAGGCAGGCAGTTGAACTCAAACAGGCCCTGTGGTGTCCGGAACGCTGTTTTAGGCCAGGAGTCCGCGTCTAGTGGGACCTGCCAGAACCCGGACAATAAATCCAGCGTACTGAAAAATTTTGCTCCCGCCAGTGCATCCAATGAGTCGTCGATATGTGGTAGGGGATATGCGTCGGCCAGCGTGACGGCATTGAGGCGTCGGAAGTCCACACAGAATCTCAGTGACCCGTCTGACTTCTTGACTAGGACCACCGGTGCCCCCCAGGGACTCGAGGATGGAGAAATTATGTCGGCCCGCAGCATCTCCTGCACCGCTTGTTGAATGTGCCATTTTTCCATTGGGCTCATTCTATATGTGTTTTGGCGCAGGGGTGCGGCATCTCCCGTGTTGATGTGGTGCTGCGACAGATTTGTGCGCCCTAGGTCGAACGGTCCCCGGCTGAACACGTCCTCGAACTCATGCAATAACGAGTGCAGCTGATGTTTCTGGTCGGGCGGCAATCCCGGCTCAGGCCCCGCCAGCTGGTCCATCCACGATTCGGCCCCTCTGTCCTCGGACTGGCTGATGCTGCCTACAAGCTCGGGCTCTGTCCCTGGGGCTCCTAGTGACAAGGGGCTAACGTGGGCCAGAACTGTTCCCTCCTGCACCGTCGCTGTTCTATCGGAGGTGTTCAGCACCTGAATGAACAGATGCTGGTTCCTCTGTACAATAGTTTCGGCTCCCACCAGCGCATGGCGATCCATGGCAGCTGACGCCGGAGACACCAGGATGGGTGAGTCTGGTCGGGCTGTCACGAGGGGGACAGATATCGCAGCGGAATTAGCATCTGGGCTGCCGGGGGAATGGAGACAGACTTACTGACCAGAGCCTGCACGTAGGGTACACCCCGGCTGGCCCCCTCCGCCTTCAGGAAATGGAGATGTGTTCCCTGGACTTCCACCCGCCCATTGGCCAGATCGATTTTCATTGGCATCCGCCTCAGAAAGTCCGTCCCCAACAGGCAGGGTATGGGCAACGTTGCGGAGACAAGGATGGGTCCTGTTACCGAAAGCTGCCCAATCTGTATCGGGGCTTCAACCTGGCCCAGGAAGCCCATGCTGCCTCCATTTGCTGCAATGAACGTTGTCTTGACGGGGGCTAAAGGTCGGATGTTATCCGGCAGCATCTCATGCATGGTGCTCGAGATGATCGTGGCTGATGCCCCCGTATCAACCAAGATACGTGCCGACACTCCCGCGATTTCACCGACCAGGACCGAGGTTCCTGACGTGGCCGCTACCACCCGCCTTGCCAGCTTCCTCCATTGTGTGGCTGAGTCCGGCCACTGACCAGGCGGCGTCTCGTTATCCTGTGGTGCATGGTGAGATGATGGGGGATGGATGTGAATGGACCGAAGATGGGGTTCCTCCCTTTGGAGTGCGTCGCAGCAGGGTGAACGCACCCTTGTTACATAGTGTGGCTTCCCCCTGGGTTGCGGGCTGGGCTCTCTATGTGGTGCAAATTGCCCCTCCTTGGTGACGTAGGATGGGCCCCCTTGTGGTGTGGGGGGCCCCCCCATTGTAGGGGGCGGTGGGGACTGGGGGGTGGGCCCCTCCCTGGCCCCCTCCCTGGCCCCTCCCTGGCCCCCTCCCTTCTCCCCTCCCTTCTCCCCTCCCCTTCCTTTGTCACGGGGGCGTGGTCCCCCTGGTTCCGTCTCGCTCCGCCGCAAAGCGGTGGTGAGGCGGGCCGTGGAACTGCTCCAGGGCGTAATGTCAATTTTGTGTGCTGCCTCAGTCCAAGGGCCGTTGCCCCTGGCAACTCGCCGGCGTCGCAGGTAACTAGTGACGTCACTTCCTGTTGTGACATCACGCCCGCCGCGAAACCACGCCCGCCCACGACGGCACGCCCAGTCGCGACGGCACGTCCGGCCGCGACGTCACCCCGGCCGCGACGTCACTCCCGGCCGCGACCTCACTTCCGCCCACGACGTCACTTCTGCCCGCGACGTCACTTCCGCCCGTGACGTCATGCCCGCCCGCGACGCCACGTCCGGTCACGACGTCCCTCCCGGCCTCGGCGCGATTCCCAGCGCGGTCTCAAACCCCGGCGCGATTCCCGGCGCGGTCCCCGGCCCCGGCGCAATTCCCAGCGCGATCCGCGACACCACTTTCGGCCGCGACGTCACTTCCGGATGCAACGTCACGTCCGTTCGCGACGCCACTTCCGGTCGCGACGCGATCACCGGCCCCGGCGCTATCCCCGGCGCGATCCCCTTCCCCCGACCAGGACAGTGGGGACCGGGGAACGACACCAACGGCGCCCTCCCCGAGGAGACTCCCGGTGAGTTCGCGACGTCGGGGTTGTAATTGCTCGGCCCGACCGAGAGGCCGGGCGGGACGGCGTCACTCGCCTGGATCCTGTCGGTGTTCGGCCCGGCGGGTTCCAGGTGGCGTTGACGGCCTCCGGCTCCGTGCAGCACCCCCTCGCCACATGCCCCTCTCGACCACAACGGTGGCAGACCCATGGGGCGTTCCATCGGGGGGGCTCGGCGCAATGTTGTAGAGGCGGCTTCCAGCGACACGGCGGCTGGTCGCGCCCCTGGTCCCTCTGCTCCGCCAGTCCTCGGATCGTCGTGTACACCTCCCGCAGCAATGGCTCCGGCTCAAACGTCAGGGGTCCGTTCCCAGATCCCCACAGGCAGCCTGTGGCGACGGTGCAGGTTCGGCGGTTGGTGTCGCTGGACCCAGTAGCGCCGCGGCAACAGCTCGGCTGCTTCCCCCGCCGCGCCAGCCACCCGGCCCACGGGTGGCGCCCGGCCCATGACCTTCTCGTGGGCTTGGATGGTCCGGGCAGCCCACAGCGAGGTGCGTTCCTCCGGCATCACCACGGGCATTACAACGCTGGCGCGGCAAGCGTAGGCGATGAGGTGCTCGACCACGAGGTCCTCGAGCGCTTCTTCAGCCAGGCGAGGGAAAGCCCTCCTCGCCGACACGAGCAGCGCACCCCTGTAGGCTAAAGGGATTCTCTCGCCCCTCGCTGGCGGTCCTGGAACCGTTTAAAGGCTCCTTCCGCCGGGCAGTAGATCTCCCCAAAGCCTCGTAGGCCGCCTGTAGCGTGATCTTGCTGTGCGAGTGTTGGGTGTTTAGCCCTGGGGGTTTTGGCGGGAGCGGCGGCGGCTGGTGTGACGAGGTTGGTTGCGGCTCCTGCCCGGCCGGCTGGTCGGCCTCCGGGTCCCGTGGCCTCTCCTCCCGTAGTACGCGTGGGGTGGGGTCCCGGTGCAGGTGGGCCCCCATAGGGAGCCTCAGCAGTAGCTCCTGGAGTGCCCTCTCCACGCGGGCCATGCGGTCCTCCATGGGGTCCAGGCCCCCTGCTGCTGCTTCTGGTAGCAGGCCCCCCTGTTGCCCGGGATGGGAAGGATCCCGGCCCCTGCTTCCTCTTCTCTTGGCTCTTTTCCGCGGGGATTCNTTTTTGCAGCCATTGTAGATCCACCGCTGCCACCAGATGTAAAGGAGAGCCGACACAAGATTGCAGGGGTTTCGTCTTTTAATCCTTTTCTCCCATCCACACCTGTCCCCAGCCGTCCAATCTCGTTCCGCCAAAGGCCCCCTCTTCCCGCCGGTTCTCCCCTTATATCTACTCGATCACCCCTCCCACTAACCCTCCTATTGGTGGGAATCCTTCCCCGACACCCTACATCTACACACACACATATGGACTAAGACACACACATGAACTTACACATACATAGAGTGACACACACATAGCCCTACACACACATACACATATGGACTGTGACACACAGATATCTACTTTAGATACACAGACATGGATTGACACACATATGAACTCACACACAGACACATTGACTTACACACACACACACATCGAGTGACACACATGTATAGACTTACACACACATGTGGACTAACACACACATATGGACTGACACACACATACACATCGACATACACGCACACAGATCGACTGACACACACACATGGACGAACACACACATAAACACTTTGACGTATACACACACATGGGGCGTTGTCCATTCGAAAAAGACAGACACCACATGGAGTTAAAGACACGCATGGATCTACACACACACACATATGGACTCAAAGACACACACATCGACGGGCACAGCAATCCCCGATGATCGCATAGCTATCAGTATCGCAGTACTACGTATGAGTAAAGAGCGTGACGTGAGCGATGGAAACAATGGAAATGCATTGAAGAAATAAGCAGAAATCACAGACTGGCAGTAAATCGTGGCAGCGTTATAAAAGCGCAGAAAAAAAAGTGGAAATTGAGCAACTCAAAAATCCAAAAAGAGTTTTGTGTACACAAACATAATTATTGTAACATGTCAACTTGTTTCATAATGGTAAACAATGAACCTGAGTTGTTATCTTCACAAAAATATTTATTGTAACATCTGTGAACTTGTTTCATAATGTAGAACAATGAAGCTGAGTTTTTATCTCCACACAAACATTATTATTGTAATGTTTGTCAACTAATGTGTTTAACAATAGTAAACAATGTACTTGAGTTGTTAGCGTAAGAAGCAAGGAACTTTGTACTTACCATAGGCATGTTGAGGCCTTGTGCCATGCGTAGCCCCGTCCTGGCCTACATTGGCGAGGCGTCGGAGTTGGCACGTTGGCAGGCTAGGGGCTGGGCCGCTACCCCCCCCCCCCAGCATCCCCCGGGCGTGCAAGAATAATGTTATGTAAGCAGTAAAATATTATTATCTACGGAATCTGTAGTATAAACTGGACGCATCGTGTTGGGGGGGGGGTGAAGAGGACATGACAATGTGAAGAAATATCGGCAGAGTCATGTGTGTACGTCTTGCCTGTAAAACGCGTAAAAGGAAATGTCCCCGTGAGCTCGAGCGAAGGCGCATCACTTGGTAGGGTCCACCCCCCTCCCCACGCAATTGGCGTCACTTGGTACGGTCGATGTTGTGCAATAAGTAAATAATTAATAATAGAAACGGCACAAATGTGTTAATTAAACTACTTAAAAGTTTACGGATGGGAAAACGGAATAGCCTATTCCCAACGCGGGGCTTAGGGCATGCCGCCTGTCGAATTTGTTTCTACGTGAAGCCTACCGTCCGAGAGCCAAATCCCCCGCAAGCGCGAGGGGAGTACAAAATGGAGGCACAAATATCGTCTCAGTGAAGACAGGTGCATCTCTTCATTGTGTAATGCGGGCGTAAACGGCCCTCCGGAAGTGACGTCATGAGGGGAGGAGTTAGGTCACGTGGGGGAGAGGGGTCAGGTCTATAGAGGGAGGGGAACCGGAAGAGGAAGGGGAGTGACGGGAGACCAGGAACGAGTAAGGCCACGTAGGGCGAGAGCGGAGGGTGGCGAGATCGCCACGGACACGGGGAGCGAGGATCGGCACCGTCGGCCAGCGGTGACCGACCTGAAGCAGCGAGGAGGCTGCAGTCAGCAGCGGGTCTGCATACGGAGTCAGCAGCGGGTCTGCATACGGAGTTAGCAGCCAAGAGAGTCTGCATATAGAGTTAGCAGCGGGGGTCTGCACAAGGAGTTAGCAGCGAGTCTGCAAGGAGAGGAAGGAGGCTACAATAGCGATAGCAGCCGGGGGCTACAAATAGAGTGTCTCTAAGAGAGTGCCGTGAGGGAAAAGACAAGAACCCAATAAAGGACACGAAGTCAGAGAGAAGCGTCCGAGTCCTTTATTACAATTGTAAGACTTTAAAAAGCATTGTCTGTAAGTTCGTTTATGTTTTTCTAATACTGGGGATGCTGTTATAATTCTAGATTTGAAGCTTTCGTGACTGCAAGGACTCATACTCTTAGTTCTTTCGGTAAAGTCACGTAGGTAAAAAATGAAATTAATAAAATAAAACAATGAAAACAATAAAAATCACGACGTTTCGGAGGCAACACAAGTCTCCGTCATCAGGTGGGACCGTCACAGCCAGATTTCAACCATGCAAAAAAGACTTAATTACACATTTTTGGACCATCTTATCTGACAGGCACTATTTTACTTTACTTTACGAGTGTTAACATCCCCAGTGTTTAACAGCACTCTCTTTATTGTTCAGCCAGCACTGGTATAAACATGGGCATTTTCGTTCTTTTCTATCATGTGTATCAACAGGTGCTTGTACATACACATGTCCACGTACACTTGCACCTGACACTCTCTTTTGGCCTCCCCTCCCCTCTCCGTCCAATACGTTGGCGTGTGCAATAGTTGCTTGCGCACAACCACGTCCACGTCGCCGACTCTCGTGTACCACTTCGTGCATTCTTTTGGCCCCGCCCCCTCCCCCTCCCGATACGTTCTACGTAGCACTTCGGCCTTCTTTTAGCCCCGCCCCCCTCCTCCCGATACGTTCCATTCATTGGCTACCACATTCTGATGAGCTTTCCCCCCTCTCCTCCCCCCTCAACTTGCATTTAAGGGATTACATCTTGAATCCTTGCTTCACTTGATGCAGCAAATCTGGCTGTGACGGTCCCACCTGATGACGGAGACTTGTGTTGCCTCCGAAACGTCGTGATTTTAATTGTTTTTATTGTTTTATTTTTATTAATTTCATTTTTTACCTACGTGACTTTACCGAAAGAACTAAGAGTATGCTGTTATAATGTTAGGATTTGTGTTATAATGCTGTAAATGCCTTTTTAATGCTGTTAAATTGTTATGATAAATATGAAGCCTAGTTAACAACGAAACCTGCCACTTGCATTATTGTGAATGTTACTTGTAGTTGGATAAGTCGAGCCAGACTTGTACCCACGTAACTTTAATGCGATCTTGAGAGCAAGGATGAAGTATCTCATCCACAGCTCAGTATTATGTGCAGCGCTGTACATTTCGGCTGCAGTATGGTGATTACACGAAGTGACCTTATTTCACACAGTAGCTTATTCTCTTGTATAGCTATTCAGTGCTAATGTAGGTGCCTGGTCCATCCATAACCTATTTCGATTTAAAGCTTTCGTGACTGCAGGGATTCATCTGCTTGGTTCTTTCGGTAAAGTCACGTAGAAGGGAAGTAAAAATAATAATAATAAAAAAAACAATAAGACGGCTGCTTGCGTTGTAGCCGAAACGTCGTGAGAATTATTTTATTTTATTATGTTTTATTTTTATTATTTTATTACTTCCCTTCTACGTGACTTTACCGAAAGAACCATAACCTATTGTTGAGTTTCATGTAATCTAAGACAATGTTATGATGCTGCAGTGTTCATTCATTGTATTGCTATTCCAAGTATTAACAGATGCTGTATATGCTATGTTTTTCCATCAGTTTTACCTCGTTCTAATTATTAAATACGTTTGGAGTCGGATGTTCACCCTGGCTCTTACGGGTGATTGAATGCGAGGTTAAGTACTCGGATAATGGTGCAAAGCAGCGCACAGCGAGGTCGAGGAATTACAATCCCATGGGCTGCACCAAAGTTTAGCAGCCTCCAACCATTGTTATTGAGCTGATCTAGCTGATGGAATTCAATCTCTCCAGTCCAGGTGCCAGTGTCATGACTCATTCAGGCATTAAGGTCGCCGAACAGGATGACCCTATCTCGAGGGGTCACTTTAGCTAGCACCTGTGACAGGAGGTCCTCAAAGGCATCTGACTCATCAGAGTTGCCCGCATCCCTTCACTAATGTTCATCTTCATTCCTCGTCTCCGGTTGATGGGGAAGTGAGCACAGAGTAGTCTGAGGCTTACAGCTTCATACATCTCACCGCCACGCTCCCACGCCACTTTCATAATGTTGTTAAGAAGAAGAGCCACTCGCTGTTGTTTGACAGTCTCCTGCCCCGAGTTGAGGACTGTGAATGCAGCCAGAGCCACTCCACCGGACCTCCTGAATGGCACAGAGATCCAGGCAGTAGCGGTTCAGCTCCTGACAATGGAGTGACAGGCCCTTCTCCACAATCATCATTCAGACATTCAATGTGGCCCCTCGCAGTGTTTTTTGATGCTTCTGAAGAAACCCGAGGGTACAAATTCAGTCTCATGGCTCCATCAAATGGGTTTTGGCCAGGAAACGTTAGACGCTTGTCCCCCGGGACCTCCAGCAAAAGCTTAGTTAGATTTTAACACCTGCTTTAGTGGTAATTTAATTGATGGGGGAAGAGTTTCTAGCCCTCGCACCATTCCAGAGCCCCCATTGGTCGCTGAGATGACAACGAGCACCAAGAGGGGATCAGTCGATTGGAATTGACCTTTCTTCCATGGCATTCGTCGCATCCACCACGTTACCGTCCGGCACTGCCGAGGTGGTAGCGTTTTTTTTGCACATATAAGTGAAGTGACATAAAATAGGTCACTACGGCGGGTAGCGCTGGTTACTGACAGAGAGGGAATTGTGAGTGTAGCAGCTGATCTGCCAGCAGAGTTTGCAATGCCATGGAATGGGTTGCTAGGGCGCGTAGCGCTGGTTGCTGGCAGAGAGAGGGCATCTGAGGTCGTAGCAGCCCGGTCGGCTAGCAGGGCACGTGATGGACCGGGTAAGGGATGTAGGGTAAAGGTGACAGAGGGACACGTGGGGTATAACCCAGACACTTCTGGTAAGTTCCAGAAGAGGGCATGGCCGAGGCGGAGCCAGGCCACGCTGGGGGGCATAAAAGGGAGGTCCCGACGCTGGGTCGCTGCTGTCGTCTGGAATGGAACCCGTCGCGCTACGCAAGTTTTCATCCTCGTCTTCGTCTAATCGTCATCATGTGTCAGGCAACGTGTCGGCTGTTCTGACCCGTTTGTAGTTATCTCGTATGTGGACAGAAGTGTCGAGTATAGAATAAACGTATGTGCCTCCTATGACTAGTGTGTCTCTAAGTAATCCACTACATAAGTATACGGATATAGCTGTATAATAACACACATCAAAAGACAAGTATCCTCCAGATAGTCTACATACATACTATGAGCAATGTTAATAAAAACCTATGTAGATTGACTCAGTGCATGTGGGAGTAGTGGGACCAGGACCACACCCTGCCACATTTGCCTCCCTAGTGTTAATGTTCACACATGGAACTCGACACTTATTTGAGGCTTAGTCGAGCAGGAAGACACCTAGGGTGGGTTGATAGATTACTCACCACTCACGTTAACCATGGCTGGGAATTGAACTCAGGTCCCAGGGTTCACCGTGCCAAGTGGGCACCACTGTGCCATCACTGATAATTATGACAAATACAATTTAAAACAAGTTGTGGTGACATCACCACGGCATTTATGTCAGGCTAGTTGCACTTTAAGTCTACATGAAATATCAAAGGTTCACTAGCAGGAGGTAATTTAACACCTCCAGATGCAAATTGAGTCAACGATATTTGTGTGATAACTGAAATTTACCCCATCCAAAGTGCAGCCTAACGGCTAATTGGAAAATAAACCGAGGTCTCCTATTAACCGAAAGAGGCCTGCACAGAGATGAGTCGGGAGGCAGGCTTTAAAGAGATTGTAGGAAAAAGAGTTTGAATTAAAATAGGGGATCCGTTAGAGAAGAATAAGGATTTGCTAAAAGACAGAAATGTTAGAGAGGGGCTTGAGGAGCATTAAAGGGGAGAGCATGGGAGTAGGGACGTTCCAGTGAAGGGACGAGCCACAGAATGAAAGACCAAGTCTGGACCTAGTATATACTGAGGCTCCAAGTAAACCGTCGTCCGAGTCGTTACATTTGTATAAAATGTGAATTTTTGTTGAACATCAAAAACCCATATTACTTCATCACACAAAGAGGCGAGGGCCCCATTATATATGTAAATAAATGTATACAGATAGTCTCCGACTTACACATGGGCTCCGCCCCAAGAACCGTCCGTAGGTGGAACGATTCGTAAGTCAGAACACACTCATGTACTTTTTTAAAATGCCCATACAGTCAGTGTTATAAAAACGTGTTACGGTTCAACAAAGGCAAGCATTGTCGAGTTACTTGTTGGAACGGTCATAATAAGTCCCCACAATTGCACACACAAATACGGGGCACGCGTGTGCACACACACTCACACAAAGACATAGATCCCCATATAGCCTTAAAATACTGAAGGGGCAAGTGCTTTTCGATTTAAAGCTTTCGTGACTGCAGAGATTCATATTCTTGGTTCTTTCGGTAAAGTCGCGTAGAAGGGAAATAATAAAATTAAAATAATAATAAAAATTCTCACGACGTTTCGATTGCTTGTGCTGCATTCGAAACGTCGTGATAATTTTATTGTCTTATTTTTATTATTGTATGTGACTTTACCGAAAGAACCAAGAATATGGGGCAAGTGCTGTTTGCAAGATCCTATGAAGGCTGGCACGGCACACGAGGTGGTGGGTGGCCAATAGCACTCTCCAGTGGCAATATTTACACATCGCACTACCTAATAATTTGAGGCAGGGTCAACCTAGGGGCGGCCCAGAACCGGTTCAGATAATAGTCACTGGTGTTGGCCGTGAGCAGTCTAACCGCTATACTATTGCTCCCACAACACTATAATTTCACACGCATACATGTGTAATGTGAGCGTAAACGGGGTTCGCTGCTGGGCTCTGGCCCAATCGTACGGCCGGGATATTGGGGGGCGGAGCCCAGTATGGGGGCATATGGGAGGGCCCATATGCCCCCATACTGGGGGCATATGTCCACGGCGCAGTAGATGATATGCTGGCCGCCGACATTATCTCTCCGTCCAACAGTCCATGGGGCGCTCCGGTAGTCCTGGTAAAGAAGAAGGATGGTAGCCTGCGATTTTGTGTTGATTTTCGGAGGTTAAACAAAGTGTCGGTTGCAGACGCTTACCCCCTGCCGCGTATGGATGATTCCCTCGATGCTTTGTCTGCGGCGAATTTTTTTTCGCCTCTTGACCTCTCTTCGGGGTTCTGGCAGCTCCCCCTGGACGAATCGTCGAGGGAAAAGACGGCTTTCTGTACGCCGCAGGGCCTGTTTCAGTTTAATTGTCTCCCCATGGGTTTGAAAGCCGCCCCTGCTACGTTCCAGAGGTTGATGGAACTCGTGTTGACCGGCCTGCAGTGGGACACGTGCCTGATATATTTGGACGACGTCATTGTTTTCAGCCACACGTTTGAGGAGCATCTTCAGAGATTGGATGCTGTTTTTGCTAGGGTGCGTTCCGCCAATTTGAAATTTAAGCCCAGAAGTGTCACCTGTTGCAACACTCCGTGCGCTATTTGGGTCACATTGTCAGCCCTGATGGTGTGGCCACGGACCCGGACAAAACGGTTTGCGTTTGGGACTGGCCGACTCCGGCCACGGTGGGAGACGTACGTTGATTTGTCGGGTTCGCTTCCTATTACCGCAGATTCATTCCAAACTTTGCTACGATTGCTAGGCCACTGCATCTCCTTACGGCAAAGAACCAGAGGTTCAGATGGTGGCCGGCAGAGGAGGCGGCGTTTCACGGCCTACGCGATCGCTTGGCATCAGCGCCGACGCTGGACTACCCTGATTTCACTTTGCCTTTTATTTTGGATACCGACGCTAGTGAAACGGGTATTGGCGCCGTCCTATCGCAGTGTAAAGGTGGCATCGAGCGCGTTGTGGCTTATGGGAGCTGTGTTCTCTCTCCGGCAGAGACCCGCTATTGCGTCACCCGGTGGGAATTGTTAGCTATTGTGCATTTTGTCTGACAATACCGCCCGTATTTGTATGGCCGGAAATTCATTGTGCGCACGGACCATGCGGCCTTGCAATATTCCCTAAAAGTTGACCAGCCATCTGGCCAGCTGGCACGATGGCTGGAAACTTTGCAGGAGTTCTCGTTTGATGTTCAATACCGGAAGGGCTCGCGTCACGCTAATGCGGACGCGCTCTCCCGACTGCCGCAGGGGTCCACTTGCGCCTGTGCCTCTGGAACGAATAGGTGCACGCAGGTTCCACAGCCCCCGCGGCCTGTCATATCCGCTGTGGAGATGCCCGCGGCTTCCACGTGTCCGGAACCGGCTGACGGGGTTTTGAATTTGCCGCGTTCCGTATGGGTTCGTGAACAATTGCTCGATGACTCGCTTGGGGCCTTGTGGAGTCAGGCTGCAAAGTCGAAGGGATATCCATCATCTGATGGGATGCCGGGAGCAGATCTCCATGACGGGTTGTTGATGTGGAGAGAGGACTTGCAGGGTCGCTGGTGCCTTGTTGTGCCTTCGTCGTTGCGATACGAGTTGATTCGGATTCTGCACGCTGAGAAGTTGTTACATCTCGGGGTGCAGAAAACCTTGTTGACGTTGCAACGGGATTATTTTTGGCGCGGCATGACGACTGATGTCGTAGGGCACATTCGGGCGTGCTCCGACTGTGCCCGGCGGAAGCCGCCCAAACAACCGTATGTTCCCCCAGCGCAGTCGATTAAAGTGACGCGGGTTAACGAATTGGTGGAGTTGGACATTCTGGGGCCCTTTCCCCGTCCGCTCGGGGAACAAATTTTTGTTGGTCGGGGTCGAATATCTTTCACGATGGCCAATGGCTTGGCCTTTGCCCGACCAGTCGGCGTCGTCTATCACAGAGGCATTCCTGTTCGGGTACGTGATGGACAAGGGGGCACCGGAAAGGCTGCTTACGGACCAAGGGCGAAATTTTTCTTCAAACTTATTGCGGGATGTGTGCGACGCACTAGGAACTAAGAAAGTTCGGACCTCTCCCTACCATCCACAAACTGATGGCATGGTTGAACAGTTGAACCGAACCCTGTCGGCTATGCTCTGCCATATGGTTAGCGAGAAGCAGGCCGATTGGGATTTGCATATCCCGGGAGTGCTCTCCGCTTACCGGATGGCACCACATGCGTCGACGGGGTATTCACCTTTCTTTTTGATGTACGGTCACAAGAATGTGCCGCCTGTGGAAGTGCAACTTGACACGCGGGCGAAGGGTCCTGTTAAACCCCTCCCCGATTATATTCACGAATCTGTTCGGCATGTGGCGGAGGCGCGGGATGCGGCCCGATTGGCTACGGCCAAGACCCAGGCCAGGAAAGAACGGTGCACCCGGCGCTCTCATCGTGGGTCCCCTTGGTGAGTGGGGGACATGGCCTGGCTTCACTGCCCACAGGTGCCGGTGGGGACCTCCCCTAAGTTGCACAAACCCTGGCAAGGGCCGGTGTTGCTGATTGAGGTCCCTAGTCCACAGTCCGCATGCGTTCGGGTAGGGTCATGCCGTTGGTACATTCACACGTCTCGATTGAAACCCTACGTTGCCCAGCGTGTCGATGCGTCATCTCCTAACGTTGCCTTGCCGGTGTCTGTTGCGTCCAACGTGCCACTGCCCTTGCCTGTTCAACCTCCAAGCGCGCCTGTCGTGCCGCCTGTAGACGGGCCGACGGTGATCCTACCAGACAAAGGGATTTCTGCACCGGTTGGGCCTACCAAAGCGACGGGGGCACCTGCTCCCGCTGCCTCTCCAACCCCGCCGAGGTTGCAGCTGCAAGGGGCCCCGATTACGGGCCTCTCGGGTGAGCGGGGTGCTGGGAAGGACAGGCCTCCACCAGCGATGGATGATTCCGGTTCCACCGCTCCTCAAACCCTGTTGGGACTGCGATCTCCGAGGGCGCCGGTTCTCATGAAGGACGGACCGGCGACCCACACTCATTCCAGATCCCTTCCCTTTCGTTGATTGTGTTCGTCGTTATTGTGCTCTCCGTTGTGTCTGTTGTGATTCGTCAATGTGTTGCCGTCGCTCGCATTATCTTATCCTGTTTCAGCCAGGACGGCTGGTCTTTTATATTGTGGGGGGGGGGGGGGTCATGTAATGCGAGCGTAAACGGGGTTCGCTGCTGGGCTCTGGCCCAATCATACGGCCCGGGGTATTGGGGGCGGAGCCCAGTATGGGGCATATGGGAGGGCCCGCCGTTCACCTCGGGTCTAATCGGAAGCGAGGTGAATGGGGGTGGAGCCAGCAGGGCGCTATGGGAAGGCCGGATCTGACGGTCCGGAAGGGGAGGAGACAGAATCACGTGGTAAAGGGGATATAGGTGGGAGCCCGGAAGGGCTCCGGGTCAGTTGTTGGAGTGAAGAAGCTGAACCACGTTGGGTGGCCGGAGGGGATCCGCGCCATCAGCCACGTGGCTGGAAGAACTTCGGCACACTGTCGGCGAGCGGTGTTCGGAGTGGGGGAGCGGAAGGACTGACGAGGAAGCGCGTGCGGGGCGCGCGTGAGGAGACACTGGTCCGCTGTCAGGACCAGCGGGGTGCGAGCAAGAAGCTAAATAAAAGAGCAATGGAGACCAGCAGTGTGTGACGAAGTTTTTTATTGCACATGAATCCTGAGGTAAACGATGACCCCCTGTAACCTCACATTACTGTACCCTTAGGACCCTTTTCTCACCAATTCTCATCCTCAAGTTTGATGAAGGTGTCTTCACCACATTTTCTGCTCTCCTTGCGCACTCCTGTACACAAAGACACACATGAACACATGCATATTCACAGAAAGGCCATGATAAAGATCCACAGGTAACCTTACAAAGTGTGCAGGCAAGTTCCACTAACAAGCATGTTTTAAGCTGTCACCTTGCATGACGAGATGATGCTACCAGCAAACCAATTCTCTGCAAACCTAAATTTGTCAACGTTGTGCTGATGTTTACAAACAACACCCTATAATCAGGTTCAAAAACCAATAACTGGTAGAGGAATGTGCATGTTTTTATTAACTTTAGGATCAATTCTACAAAACATCTGTAAAATATGATTCAGCATCATTAACAATCTCCATCTACAAGCCATCACAGTCAGGGTTCAAAAAAAAGTTGACAATATGCACTCCCCTATTTTGGAGGACTCAAATCTAATATTTAAGTTCATGAGTTTTTGTAGTTAAGCAAATAATCAACAGTATTTGCACCAAAATTCAGATTTCTATTAGTTATTTTAGAACAGTGGTTTCCGACTTTGTTGTGCATTGTTTACTCCTATCAGGTAAATCATCGGTTTGAGTCCATAAAGCAACATACGTTTTTATACCTTCGCAAATAATGTTCATATTATTTACTTGCATAAAGAAACCAATTAAATAATGTACATATCGCTACACATATTTAACACCTCAGACATCCATTTCCCACTTTACAACTTTAGAATTATGAATTAAATATGAACAATTGTATATTTTCCCCATACCACAAAAAAATGACCCCTGCACAGTTTAAGCCAAGTCACGTCCCATCACTGTGAAGCAGAAAGAAATGCTGAGGTTAACTGGATGTGAAATGCTGAAGAGATTTTTGGACTTCAAGAATTTGATTTATTTGTAGCTTGCAGGCTGCACATCCATTGGACGTATCCTGTACACCCCTCATCACATGACTGCCCTGAGGTGATTTGTGTTGCATACCACAGATATGTCATGCATACCTGTTTTGTCCTTACAATGTAGATTTATGATGTGCTGCCTCCTGTGGTTGTTGTGGGCTGGTGAATTTGTTGCTGTGAACGTTATGGAGCTGTGGGTCATATTCCTCAAGGGGTGAGTGGAGAGTCCAGCCACCATTATGCCTCAGCAGCGCTATGGAGCTGTTATATTTGCTTACATTGTTGCCCCAAAGAGCAATATCTGCGAGTCGTGATTTTTTACATTAGGTTGCAATTAATTGCAGTAAGGATGTGTTAAATGGCAGGATTTCAGTGATTAATGTGAATGCGTACATTACAGCATCCGCGTTATTTACGAATCCACAGTTTTCCATCGGCATACCAATTTGCAAACAGCAGGATGAAGTGTTGGGTATCCGTGGTTTAGCACGGCAACCGGCATGTGCAATTTAAATTCACTCGCATCTGTGTTCCCTCCGTGCATCATCTCATCACACAGCTCCCATCACAGCTTTCTTCCCACCACCAGGTGGAGGTAGAGGAAGAGGGTGGGCAAAGCCCCTTTTCCTTCCAACAACCACCTCCCCCATTACCATGGACTTTATGATGATTTAAGACTTTAGTAAAGGAGTGTAAATGAGTAATGGCTACATTGTTTGGCAACGTTGAAAAGTTTTAAACATTGCACATTGTTGAATGGATGTGTAAATGTACACGTTTTCAGTATTCAAGGGTGCAATGAATGCTGTATTTATCTTTGTATCATTAGAATCAATGTGGCTCCGACTAACATTGGATGTTAATGATTACTCCTTTTTTAAAAGATATGCAAGTTGTTTCAATGAATACAATGCCATTGAGGAAAATCTGTCTTCATGTACATTGTTAGGATAGTGTTTAGCTATTTGTCTAGCTGCGCAGCATAATGCACAATGAGGGCAAAACTGGCGGGCTCAACCAAAAGAGATACATGATCTCCAGGCTAAGTTTCTACAGCCAGGCCTACCACCATGGCTAGACATCAGACACGGCCACACCAAAGATCACTACAAGGACCCATGCTGCTATGTATAATACTGGGGCTACCTACGGCATCAGCAACGTTAATACTGCCACAGCTAGTTAACGACTACAAAAGCAGCCTGTGACCGCAACAACAAGTATCAGCCATCACCAAGCTGATCTGTAATACATGTGTAGTGACAGAACGGTCACTACTGTGTTGGCCCGTACGAGGGCTGGGGGCCCAAGGGGGTGCCTGGGGGTCACGTGCTGGAGGATCCGGACCTTCCAGAGGTGGGGGAAGTGAGGCGTGGCCTGGGAAGTGAGGCGTGGCCTGGGAAGTGAGGCGTGGCCTGGGAAGGGAGGCGTGGCCTGGGCGGAGCCGGCCACGCCAGAGAGACGAGATATAAGGGTGGTGTGAAGGCAGAGCAGGGCTGTTCCTGAGAAGAATGAAGACACCTCGTGAAGATGCCAGAAGAGAAGACCTACAGTGAGCGGACTGCCAGCAGCCACCTGGCTGGGTCACGCTGGAGAGACTAAAATACAATGGTGTGTTAGCTAGTGTAGGTCGGTGGTCACCACCCTATGTGTAGAGTAAGAGTAACTGTTGAGTAAACGTTGTGTTAATTAATAAATGAGTGTTGCCTCCAAGAAGTGTGTGCGCCTAAATTGAACCCATTACATTGGGTGTCAGTTGTGGAAAAATAAATATTGCTAGGTGTTATCCTAGGGAAGTAAAATGGGCACACGAAAAACAAATACAAAACTCATCTGGACGTCTTCGTACGACGGGGATGGTGTGACGACGTCCTTCGGACAGCCCGGGATGGCAGCCCCGGTGACNGAGAGAGAGAGATGGCGCTGCACGCGGAGCGGTGGGACTTGCATCGCACTGCTGCTTCGCCGCCATCGGAACGGAGCGATGGAGCCGCGGCGAGAGGACACCATCGTCGCTGCGGGGCTGGCGGGGAGGCCCGGGCATGCGGGCCACGCGGTGGGCCCGCCATTTCGGCGGCTGGTCGGGGCGCTGTTCCCGCCAAAACACCGTTCCCGCCATTTCGGCGGCTGGTCGGGGCGCTGTTCCGCCAAAACACCGTTCCCGCCATTTCGGCGGCTGGTCGGGGCGCTGTTCCCGCCAAAACGCCGTTCCCGCCATTTCGGCGGCAGGTCGGTGCGCTGTTCCCACCAAAACGCCGCTCCTGCTGCCGAAATGCCGCTCCCGCCGACATCAACGCCTGCAGAGGGGGAGTTCGTTCGCAAGAGCAGGCCGTGTTCACCATGGAAGATTCTTCGGGCCGTCCCAGTGCTCCACCTTGCCGCCCTCTGCTATGCACAGTTTTCAAGGCGAGTCATGACATGACAAGCACCCGGCCCAAGNAAAATAATAATTTTCACCATCTTGCGTGTGCCGGGTTGCGATCGTGTGTTTTTTTACTCGCTGGGTTGCGGAGCGTGTTCGTCCGGTTGTGTGCGTGAGAAATTGACGCGGCGACCAGTGTTTGTTGTTAATTACGGCGTCGAGATCGGTATCTTCTGCGTGTAGTTAATGATTAATTCGTTGTTGGTGTCCCGAGTTCCGTGGATATCCTGTATGTTGCCGTGTTAATGACTCGTGTTGTTACATCGTTGTGTTGCGAAATCACCATTGTCATTGTGTATACTGTATGGAGTTTCGCTCGTGATTGTCACTTGCAACTGTCAGAAACTTTGATCGTCATTGTTAACAGTGTATGGAATGTTGGGTACTTGCTTGTGATTATTTACTATGTACGGATTGTCTGGAGTATTGATTGTGTGTGTTGCCATGTGGGACTGGATGGTGCTTTGTGCCAAATGATTGACTGTACGAACTTCGTATACTGCATATACTGTATTAATCAATTCGGCGATTCTTGGGGTTTGTGTACAGTTTTTTTCTCTCAAAATTCGAATGCCCTGAGTCCCATGGTTAATGTTGAAGGGGATTTTGAAGTGACAGGTTCGGTTTGTTTCAAACTCACTGGTTGGTTCCTGTCCGTTGTTGCACAGATGATGTCTTTTGTGCGGGAATGCTCCTTGTGTTCTACATGGATCGGGGGTGCGTTTCCGTTAATTGCCGTCAAATTGCATTGCTCTCTCCACTCGGTTGGTACAGCTGCATTGCTGCAATGCGAGTCTCGGAGATGATGTGTACGGATACGGGATGTGAGGTGTATTGTTGTGACCATTGAATATTCGGGATCGTCAAAAAAAAAAAAAATTGTGCGTACCTGTTCGGCATTGGATTAGTTCTGTGGGGATCATAATTCAAATTGTATGTGTTGTGATGGTGTTAAATTGCGATGGTGACATGCTGCCAGGGATTTGGAATTGTGCTGCTGGCTGTCACTATCTTGGGGCGCAGGTCTGACCAGGATGGCCCAGTGAGTGTTGCGTGTCTAACATGAACGTTGTGGTCCCGTCATGCTATGGCTGACGGCTTGACCTGACAGCCCGGAGATTGAAACACTCCGTAGTATGTCTAGCCTAGTGGCTGTGCGCTCACATGGCTCGGAGAGTGTGGTCCCGTCATGCTATGGCTGACGGCTTGACCTGACAGCCCGGAGCTTGAAACACTCCGTGGTATGTCTAGCCTAGTGGGCTGTGCGCTCACATGGCTCGGAGAGTGTGGTCCCGTCATGCTGTGCCTGACGGCTTGACCTGACAGCCCGGAGATTGAAACACTCCGTGGCATGTCTAGCCTAGTGGGCTGTGCGCTCACATGGCTCGGAGAGTGTGGTCCCGTCATGCAATGGCTGACGGCTTGACCTGACAGCCCGGAGAGCGAAACACTCCGTGGTATGTCTAGCCTAGTGGGCTGTGTGCTCACATGGCTCGGAGTGTGTGGTCCCGTCATGCAATGGCTGACGGCTTGACCTGACAGCCCGGAGAGCGAGACACTCTGTGGCTTGTCTAGCCTTGTGGGCTGTGCGCTCACATGGCTCAGGGAGGGTGGTCCCGTCATGCTATGGCTGACAGCTTGACCTGACGGCTCGGAGGTTGAGACCCTCTGAGGCGCGTTGAAACAGTGGGCTGGAGATTCGTAAGGTTCGGGTGGAGTTGGCCTGTTACGTTGAGACTGTTTCCCTCAGTTGTTAGGGTGCATGTTGTGCAGTGAGTGAACGATGGGTCGTCTCAGCTCGGTCGGTACAGCTATATGCTGCGATGCGAGTCTGGAGAGAGACTGGGTCATCTCAGCTCGGTCGGTACAGCTATATGCTGCGATGCGAGTCTTGGAGAGAGACTGGGTTAAAATCCCACCGATATGGCCGACATGTGCTACTGGTTGTGACGCCGCGTCGGAAAGGCGGTGGGGGGTAACATGGAAATCCCCCCCCCCGATATGGCCGACGCGTGCTACTGGTTGTGACGCCACGTCGGAAAGGCGGTGGGGTGGTAACATGGAAATTCCCCCCCGATATGGCCGACGCGTGCTACTGGTTGTGACGCCACGTCGGAAAGGCGGGGGGTGCTAACGGGTGACTGTTATTGCATGCGTGATTCTAACGGTGGGGGGCTGTGCTGTAGCGTAAGTGGGTTAGCCAGTTTTCATGTATATTTGTTGTTAATTCCCCGTTTTCTATGCGGTTCCCTTTTACCCTCGTCGATTCTGTATATATTACGTGATTGTATTTCTTATCGGTCGCCGGTCATTTATTGATGTTGCTGGTTCGGAGGCACACCTTTTCGATGTTCACAGTTGTGTTACAGCCGGGACGGCTGTGTGTTTATACAGGAGGGGGTGATGTAGTGACAGAACGGTCACTACTGTGTTGGCCCGTACGAGGGCTGGGGGCCCCAAGGGGGTGCCTGGGGGTCACGTGCTGGAGGGATCCGGACCTTCCCAGAGGTGGGGAAGTGAGGCGTGGCCTGGGAAGTGAGGCGTGGCCTGGGAAGTGAGGCGTGGCCTGGGAAGGGAGGCGTGGCCTGGGCGGAGCCGGCCACGCCAGAGAGACGAGATATAAGGGTGGTGTGAAGGCAGAGCAGGGCTGTTCCTGAGAAGAATGAAGACACCTCGTGAAGATGCCAGAAGAGAAGACCTACAGTGAGCGGACTGCCAGCAGCCACCTGGCTGGGTCACGCTGGAGAGACTAAAATACAATGGTGTGTTAGCTAGTGTAGGTCGGTGGTCACCACCCTATGTGTAGAGTAAGAGTAACTGTTGAGTAAACGTTGTGTTAATTAATAAATGAGTGTTGCCTCCCAAGAAGTGTGTGCGCCTAAATTGAACCCATTACACATGTGACATTTCCTGATGTAGACAGTATGGGCTTAATGTAATGAAACACACATATAATTACGGAGTTAATGATGACCATGGATTGGATCCATAGACTCACGTGACAGCACTGTAGGCCACGCCCACCAGTGGAGTAATCAATTCACCAGACAGGGCATCTATTCAGATTCGGAAGGACGCTGTACAGGAATTGAGCAGTGATGGGTTGCATAATGTGAGGTCGATTGGTGTGCATCTGATCATAATTACAGATGCACGAATGTTCCTGAAAACACTTTTAAAAGAAGAGTTTCCGTTCCACAACCCTATTGTGTCCCTCGGTGGTGCAGTCACTCGATCCTCAAGAGGAGGGAAGAACACAACGCAGAGCACCGAGCTATGGCAGAAACTTGGCCTGCAAATGAAATTACATATCCGACTGAGACAACCGGTGCTGAGGTTGCATTTCAACCTCAGCAAACTCACTAATATGATAGGCCTAGTTGGACAGTTACATTCATGCAAAAGGCCAGGGAGAAACAGTAAAAACCTCTGGAAGTACTTAAACACGTGTTTCTCATGCTGTGCTTTGACAAACCACTTTACTAGAAACTTTAAATCAGTTGTTAAATGTACAGTGTGACAGCGACAAACATGTGGCCATTTTTATTATTTTATCCAGATACCCATAAATCCAACCCTCATAAGACATCTATCCCTTTTGAGGCACGGGGGAGGAGGGCGAGACAATCCCAACACCTTCCATCACTTATGAATGCACCGGGGTTTGTGGAAAAGGCCACAATGGAAGATCCTGCTCTTCAATATGCCGAGTTAGAGTCCACCCGAAGGCATGGGCTGAGAAATCAGTACAGATATACGCGATCCTGGATGATCAAGACAATAGATCGTTGGCCAGCTCAGAGTTCAATTTATTTGGCGTACATGGGAACGTTTCCCCATATAGACTAGGAACATGTGCAGGATTGGTGGAGACTATGGGAAGAAGAGTAAATGTTTACATGGTAGAGACTGCAGATGGGAGCACAAAGCTATCGCTCCCCCACACTGATATAATGTAATCAGGTGCCGGATTATAGTAGCGAGACCTCTACACCTGAGAATAGGTTTTCCCCTTTTTTCTGGAAACAAAACAGGTGTTGAGATGTTAAAACACCAAATTGAAACCTTTTACAAGGAATCATGTCTGCATTAACCACAGTACTTGTGGTCAGAATGCAACCATTTGAGAATAGTCTCTGCTGTGGACCAATCAGTTTAAAAGACAATGCATATATTATCAGAAGATGNTTTTTGTTTGCATTCTGACCACAAATATTGTGGTTAAGGCACACATGATTAATTGTAAAAGGTTTCAGATTGGTGTTTTAACAACTTCACACCAGTTTTGTTGCCAGAAAAAAGGGGAAAACCTATCCTCATATTTTGGTACTGGCAAAGGAGGTCCCATGATGGAACCTCTACACCTGATGCGGCGTGTCATCACATTTACCTGCAGCCTGGAGACAACCACAACCCACCGTTAGACCAAGAAGCACAAAAAATACTTCTACTTGGTAGAGATATGTTGAAAATGCACAAGGTTCGCGAGAAGTGCAACAGTCCCCACGACACTCCTTATGTCGGCGATGCCTGCATCGGGAAAGCACGTTAACCTATGAATGTTAGCTCCTTCAAAACGAGTGTGCTGGAGAATAGGCACACATTCTTTTCCAGATCGTGTCATAACGACCTCGACAACAAAGCTGTACCACCTAGTCCAGGACCTACAGTCTTCGAGAAAACAACATATTACGATAAACCTGCCCCTTCAATCGAAGACACAGTTCCTGTAAATAATGTACCAGGGATGCTTCAAGGATACTTAAAACACCGGCGTAGCTCAACACCCGACTCGCTTTGCTAAGTCGTACTTTGGAAAAGAATAAAGAGACCAAGTAACATTTCTTGGCCTTCATTTGAAAAATATTCGGCAACAGCCATGACTGAAGGTGAAAATTACCGATGCCTGACAAATTTTGGTGTGAACCACCCATCAAATCAGAGTGGTTTTGACTAAAGTGCTCAAATTTAGGGCATCTCAGAGAATGATATTCCGCTTCATAGACCTAACCTAACCAACAGCCTCATTGGAGTGCTAATCCGTTTCAGGAGGAAGCCTGTTGCTATAATAGCAGACATCCAGCGGATGTTCTACTGTTTTATTGTTAAAGCAGATGACAGAAACTACATATGATTCCTGTGGTACCGCAACAATGACATCAACTGCCCCAGGAAATGTGACAACCGGTTATGTGAGCTGTGTTTGCATGCTGAAATGGATTCACATTTTCTTACAATAAAAGCAAAAAAAGATAATCAGCCAACATCTCACAGAAAGAGAGACCACTTCCTGCAATACTTGAGGCTCTACAGCCTTAACGGAGTAAACGCCACATTTCCCCATCATGTTATCTGGGCAGAGGGCTGACCCTTGCCAAAGATCAGGCAGAAATCCTGAAATTCTACAGTGAGTCTTGCTTTGAAGCTTTCGTGACTGCAGGAATCCATACTCTTTGGTTCTTTTGGTAAAGTCACGTAGATAGAAAGAACCAAAGAGTATCTACAGTGAGTAAAAGCATCCCGAAAAGATTGCTGAATCTCAAATCTCATAATGTTTTGCTAGCATTTTTAGAAAATAAGTTAATTTAGTGGAATAGGATCTTAAAGTCATCTATATTCCCACAAACCAAGGCCTTATTCAAATAATATATACAGAAATTATATACTACAAATAAACCACACATTGAGATTGCACAAACACAACAGCCAACTAGAATTAGGAGCGGAGTCACACCAGGAGACACTTGCCAAGTTATTTCACAACAACAGAACCGATTTCAGAAAATTATTTAAAATCAAGGTATCAACATGACATGTACAATATGTAAAAAGTATGATTATGACAAATAATATAGAACAAAAGCTATAATATCTGCAGATAAGCATTAGAGAGATGGATGTTCTGAATTACACTGAAGAACAGAATGGGGACCCACGGATTAGAGAATACACACAGGGTAGGGCATCATAATGACTGTTAATAAAAGCAAGTGGGGATTGGCAAGATACATAACAGCTCCAAGGGTGATGGAATATCGACTAGCTGGCGATGAATAGAAGCAAAAGAGGGATGCTCTCGTGGCATGACCAGAGTGGAGATGGAGCTATGCGAAAATGGATTGAGGCATCACAGGACAATGATGGATGGTGACGACTTGTACACATTCATATAGCAGTGGAATGATCATGGCTGATAATGGCACAAGCATCGGTGCACACGCAACATAAACAGGTATGTACAGCTATACAAAACACTGTACATAACCATCATCATTATCCTGAGGTTGATAAAATATATATACATATTTGTGGAAAGTCAAAGTGGTCACTTCATGATATATGTTCCATACCATGGGAATGTGGAATTTCCAGCACTCGTTCAACAATAGAAAAACTCACTGAGGTCGTGCAGCTTTTTAGTTGACACGATAGGTTTCTCCTGCATGCTGTGCCCCTTGAGCCCAATTGAGGGCCCCCAATCTTCGCTGTTGTCTCGCCAGAGCCCCTTCTAAGCCACCCAAATCTCGGGCTCCAGGACCAGGAGGAGGTGGAATTGTAGAGGTGCCATGCAGGGATCCAGTCGATCCCTGTTTGTGCCTGCAGCCCATCGTAGTTCCCTCCGCACGCTGGCTCTGCCCACGTGGCTCACACAGCCCCGGAGACTAGGGATCAATGTCTTCGCCCAGGGTCAAGCATTGCCTGGGGGAACACGGGGAGACAATGGGAGACACGGAGGATATGAAGAGATATAGGGACACATGGGGAGACCTGCAAATACGAAGACAATGGGAGACACGTGGACATTGGAAGATATTTGGGCATAGAGACACAAGGAGAACCTGGGACAAACAGAAATCAGGCATTCCTTATGGCGACACAAGGAGACAAGGATACGTACAGAGCAATTGTTTCAAGTGAGACAGATCCAACATTGCTCCCATTACGTGGAATTATGTGGTGCATGAAAAAACAATTCAATGTGTTGCCGTGTCCTCTATCATCTCACTTGCACTGTGATTAGCGTCATGTTATGAGATGAATAATTATTGGTAATCTCCCAGAATAATGATTCACCCCGTTTAATAGAATAGGTCACTGACGTGATATCACGGAGCGACTTCTGCAATTCCTTCAAGTCACCTCTGGTCACCATGAGGCAGCAGCTTTTTCCCACCAGCCCAGCCACAACCATTAATGCTTGTCACTTTATAGTAAAACCATGATTATTTAGTGTAGTCATTGATGACTGGACTGAGACCTTCACTCAAGAACCTAGTTGTAATCCCAGATGGGTGAAATCGAAATCCAAACTTAACATCTTAGTGGTGGTTGCTCAGCACTCTAACTTGAGCCAACTGGCACATCCTAAATAAAATAATGTTTCTTTTATTTTTTATTGAACCTGAAAACCTGACAGAGGGCATACATACATATTTAGTGTCAGCGGAAGTGGGAGACAAGGGTTTACAGGAGGCACCTTCTTTATTTAACACCTTCACACTTCACAGGTTGCCCTTAGCTGCTCCACGTTATATCAGGTGATTAACGAAAGGGGGCCCATATTGGCTAAAATTATCATTCTTTCTCACCGAGATTGTAACTAAGGTGGTATATTGCAGCCCGAGTATAAATTATCAATATCAAGTTTTCCAGGAAGGGAGTTCATGGTCCTTCAAATGTAGTGGTGTTATATCACGCGGACAACTTCTTTTTTCTCCTGTGTCAATTTTATTGGAACCGAACTCTTCGCGTTCAACACCCCGTAACTCCATCGCAACTCTCCCGCTTGCGCTGCTCGCTCCGCTCGCTCCGCTCGCTCCGCTCGCTCCGCTCGCTCCGCTCGCTCCGCTCTCTCTCCCAGCCTCTCCGCTGCTAGCCTGCCTGCCATGCTCCGCTCGCTCCGCTCGCTGATGTCCTCCCGTCGCCTCTTGCATGTGGCTTCCGCTGCTATCGTCTCAATCTGCAGGCTCCGAGGCGCCTACACCGTGTCTGCATTTGCAGCCAGCCAATCTCCGCTATGTATCTTAAATGGTCGTCTCTATCTGGATAACTCTCTCACCGCACCTGTTTGCCCTGACGTGACTTTACTGTCCACGGGTCACACGTGCATGCACACTGTTTGCAAAACCCTGCGCGTTACTCCACTACACAAAAACCTAAGCTGGTTTTCTCGCCATGGAGTTAAAGTCTGTTCTGGTGTTTGGATATCCCTCTTTGGATATCCCTGCAGGTTTTAGGCCTCATATGGAGAAAACCACTGAGGCCGTAACATTTGTGCCACAGACAGAATTAAACTATTATTTGGCAATGTCCTGGTAGAATTTAGCGATATCTGGGCACAGCCAAAACAAATGTAGGTATCTCTGGGTAGTCCCTTGTGGGCACCTCTGGAAATCTGGAGAAGAGGTGGAAAATGCTTCCCTCCTCACATTCGTGAGACAGGTTCTGTGTATAATCTTGAATTGGATGACTTTTAAAGGGAGCGATCTGGGGCCAGCTGCCAGGGCTTGCCAGATCTGTGCTCACTTTTCTAAAGGATATGACCCAGCTGCATTTCCCAGTAATTTATTGTTATTGGTGTGGTCCGATCTTCCTGCAAATGAAGATGGGATGCCTCCGCTCGTTAATACTTTTACTTTCTTACCATTAATCAGTCTATTATGGGCGAATATCACGAACAACATTTTTATATGGGGCCTTGGTAATGGCGTCCCTGATTTCTAAGAACCTATAGAAATGCAACTGCTAGATGCCGTACCATGCTTGTAAGTGCTGGAATGATTACATTTTACCATCTTGGGTCAGTAAATCCCCTACCTTGCTCATGTGACCCATATGCCATGCAGACCATTTTATCCCTTTGCTCTCTTTTTTAATGGACCGGTTGCCCCATAGAGGGGGCAGTAGGTAGAGAAATGGGAGAATCAGGATCTGCTTATATCTTCAAATTCATAGGGTGGTAGAAGTAGTCCATAGTGTTTTACATCCCCTCTGGTCTATCTTTGGTAAAGGCGAGTGTAATACCTACGAGAGGCTATGGGCTGACGTAGCTTTATTTCCATTCCTTCCTTATCCCCTCCTTCCCGGGTTCATCCATTGTTTAATATTGAAGGCAATTGGTTGGTAATATTTTAGGAAATCGGGGAGGGCCAAGCCCCCCTCATTACCGACTAATAAAAGTAAGTGGTAATCATGTATCGCTATCTTGTGATTCCAAATAAATAATGCAATACGTGAATGAAGAGTTAAAAAGGCTTTAGGACCGCAGGTCGGGACCGTTTGTAGGTGGTATATAAGCGTAGGAAGGATCATCATTTTTACTACGTGGGCTCAAATAAAAGGGGAGAGACGCATGCCTTTCCAGGCCTTAAGCGACATCATTATTTTCTGGAGCAGGGTTTGGAAGTTTATCTGAAAGAGAAAAGGGAGTTTAGAAGGTATTGTGACTCCAAGGTATTTAATTTGGTTCAGGCACCACATGAATGGTGAAAACCCCTCGGGGTGTAGGGATGACGGTTATTGGCACCATTGTCGTTAATGACGTCATCAGCGTAGACATTAATTGTGTTCTCGTTTGTCTCTTTTCTTACTCCTTTCACATTCCGGTTACTTCTAATGCTTTCTTCAACAGGTTCTGTTGCCAATGTAAAAAGAGTGGTGAAAGGGGCATCCTTGCCTGGTGCCCATGCTTAATAGAGAGCTTGAGGAGATTAGTCCATTGGTTGTCACTGTGGCAGATGCATTGGCATGAAGGAGCTTGAATTTGTTAATGCACGAAGAAGCGATGCCACATGTTTCCATTACCAAATAAAGGAAAGCCCACTCAACCCTGTGAGATTCCTTCTCTTCATCTAGTGTTAGAGTGTATGCCGTAAGGTTTTCCCTGGCATCAATATCTATTGCATTTATTAGGGCAAGTTCCCATTGTTGATGAATCCTGTTTGTGCCTTTCAAATTATTGAGGGGAGGATTTTCTTTAATCTTCTTGCCAGAATTTTAGCAAGCAGCTTATAATCTGCATTCAGCAAGTGGAGTGGTCTGTAGTTCCCCACGAACTCAGGATGGGTACCAGATTTGTGAAGTACCAGAGCCCTGGCTTCATTCATGGAGCCCAGAAGGCCTCATAGGACAAGAGCCTCATTAATAGTTGCCAGCAGTTGAGTGGCGATAGTGGCCCAAATCGCCTTATAGAACTCAACAGGAAACCTATCTAAGTCTGCAGCCTATCCAGATGGAGATGATGTCAATGAATCGTTCAACTCCTGCATGTTAATGGGCCTCTCTATTTGTTCTACTAGGCAGAGGGGTTCAAGTCTGGGGACAGAGATTTGACCGAGGTGTCTATTGTCTCACTTGTATGATAATATGACGTATAAAGCCTCATAGAAGCCTTAGAAGGGAGAGTTTATTTTCTTGACATTTGTAAGGGGGCAGCCCTTCTCATTATGGATGGGAGGCTATGTTGGTGTGGTACCATCTTTATTGAAGCATTTGTGTTTGATATTTCCTGTGGATGGTGAGAAGTCATGGAAAGGATGTCTTGCTTTCATAGTGTTTTGGTATTGTGTAACCTCGTGTAGGGAGTTGTGTCTCCTTTCCAGTGTGTGCTGTTTTGCTTAAATGTTCCTTAGTATACGAAGTCTTTTTCAATTAATTAGCCTCTCAAGAAGACTCTACAGGCATCCCATATTACCCAGGGAGACACTGGGGAGTTGACCCTGAGTTGACTAACATTAATTCTTCAATATCCTTCTCTATCTCCCTCATGATTTGTTTTTTATCCAGTAGCCTCTTGTCCAAGGACCAAAAATTGTGTTACTTCCTCAGGGTTTCGATTTAAAGCTTTCGTGACTGCAGGGACTCATCTTTTTGGTTCTTTAGGTAAAGTCACGTAGTGACGTAGTGACTTTACCGAAAGAACCAAGAAGAGATTCCTTAGGGTTGAGAATGAATTGCAGAAACACCGGGGCATGGTCGAATAGTTGCAGGTCTAATATTGTTTTATATCTCGGTGATTTGTGAGAGGAGGGGCTGAGAAACTTGAAACAAAATCTATTCTGGAAAGTGTCCTATGTGCTTTAGAGATATGGTATAGTCTTGTTCAGGAGGATTCTATGTCCTTCATGGGTTCACTTATTGTTGCTGGGATATGATTTCTTGGAGGACATTCGTTCGTCGTATTTAAGGGTCCGACATAGTGGGGTGCGTTTTGTTTAGAGTCCAGTAGCAGGTTCCAATTCCCACGCAAGATTATGTCTCCAAAGGCAGGGGAGGCAAGGGAGGGGCGGAGCGTGCTGGTGGGGTGATATGGGGCTGGAGGAGAGACGGGGGAGTGTGAGGGGAAGGGGAAAAGAGCAAACAGGGTGAGAGGGGCAGGCCATGCAAAGCCAGAGAAAAAAAACGGATATGACCGCCCCAAGTAGGAGAGGAGCTGCCTGTTCAGTGACCCACCCATAAGATGATGCAGCGCATCACCACCATACCCGGTGCAAATTTCTCAGCAGCAGGGAGGACATTCAGCATCGTTGCTCCATCAACCTTGTTGTCCTGGCCCCTGAAGCGACTCTTGCACCTCTTTACATTGCATTCCTTTCCCGAGGTCATGAAATCTCATCACCTCCCTCCAATGTGAACTTAGCTGAGTAGAGTAGCTGGGATTCCACTCATTTCCGATTCACCAGGTCTACGTGCAAGGGAAGCAGCAGGTTTCTCATCTTCGAGTTGGCCGGTGTTATGTCTGGTGTAATAAATATGCAAGTCCCCTGGTATAACGTGCCCTTTCATTTGGTCAACCCATGCCAGCCTCAGTGCCTCTGCAGCTTCTTGTCTGTTTGAGAAGAAGATCATCAACAGGCAAGGTCTCAGGTTCTTGGTCTCAATAGCCAAGCGGTCCTCTGTTGTATCTGTGCCCCTTTTCTCAAAAAAAATTAATATTAAGAATAATAAAAAAATGTTTTTTTACATATATATATTTTTAAATTAAATAATGAAAACAGCCTCTACTCCTCACAAGCACACCAGGAATCTGTGAAACGGGGAGGGCCATTAAGTGGCAAGATTTCAGAGCACAGAGAGGTCAGAGACATCCAGATGGACAAAAGGTCGATGGCCTAACCTTCCCAAGACGTCTGGAGATGCACGGATATCGTGCAGAGCAGAGAAAAACAACTGTTGCAACTCGCGTTTTCTTTAACGTTTTCCTTAATGAAAAGTAGAAACTTAACAAAAAGAATCAAACAGCCTACAATAGGGGCTTGTTATTAGATATTCCCTTATATTACTCGTATTCACCGCATATATATTATTTTGTATTGTATGTTTTTATCTACATGACCTTACCAAAAACTAAAGAATACGAATTCCAGAAAGCTTAAGTGGAAACTTAGTTACACTTAACCTCAGGACATTAAATATAACTCAGAATAAACACCAATCCCTGGAGACAAACGCACAACCAAACTTGGCAAAGCCCTCAAAATAATGATGTAACGAGGATTATTACGAATATTCATTAAACATAGACCGAATAATAACCACGATATATTAAGACCGAGGGAACTCATAAGCAATATCAAGAATAAATGTAACACACAGGACCACACAAATGTATTGCAAAAATCTCCTCAGCCACCTTTGTCTCCAACGGTCCGGCACAAACAGATGGCCCATAAATACTTAGGGGGTTAGAAAGGGTCACGAGGAGGGTCGCAAGGGTGTCTGGTTCTTCTCTCTCGGTTTGTTGTTTGTTTTCCTCTCGCAAGAGACGCGAAGAGAGGGGGGTTCACGTTTTTGAGTTTTAAGCACAAGCGCACATCACGAATGAGCAGTCTGTTCGAGTCGCGCTCAGTCTTGCAACTCGGCTTGCGACGCGGCGTTGCGACGCGGCGTTGCGACGGGCTCGCAAGGGAGCTGGGGCAGATCGTGCCTCAAGGAGAAATGGGACGACGAGGGGTGGTTAGAGTGACAATCTGAGAGCAGTCTGGTTCGAGTCGCGGTCAGTCTCGCAACTCGGCTTGCGACGCGGCGTTGCGACGGGGTTCGCAAGGGAGCTGGGGCGCGTCGTGCCTCGAAGAGAGAGATGGAACGAGGAGGGGTCGTTCGAGTCGCAGAAATCTGAGTTCAACCTGGGTCGAGGCTGGGTTCAGCCGTGCTCCGGCTGGCGGAGCGTCGTGAGGGAGCAAACACCGATACCGATGGCAGGTGTCGCTTCTCGCAGAACGAAGTGTCGAGGTGTGGTTAAGTGCGAGTGAAGCTGGCAGCTGCACGAACAAAGGAAAGCAGGGAGAAGAGAGAGTGACGAATGACAACAAGCAATCAACCTGTAAAAGGGCGGAAATCGCCAAGCGTCGACCAAGCGAGCATCGAAAAGGACGAGCAGCAGCGGATGAGCAACAAGAGCCATCGTTCATCGCCAGAGCGCTCCAAGCCAGTGGGCGTGCACAGCCACGTCGTCCAGTAGCCTGAGCCAACACAGCCTGAAGTAAGGGCGGGTGTCCGTGTGAAGTTGGCAGCGATCAAGGAGGGACAGCAGCAGAAGCACCGCCGAAGGCGAGCATCGTGCCGACTCAACAATCATCCAGCAGTGGAGAAGCCTGGAGCTGCACCAAGAGAGAGAGAGCGCCATCAAATGCGCCGTGTGTTTGATACACACACACCGACCAACACCCAGTGAGAACAGACAAGACGTCCAGCAGCGACGACGGAATCATCGCGCACCACGTCGGCGAGCGTCGTGCCAACTCGTCATCCAGCAGTGGAGAGAGAGCGCACGAGCAGAGACACGCCCGAGCGAGGGAGCAGCACGGGCCCGCTGCGGCCACGCCCAAGCGAGAAGGAATCTCTGGCCGCTGGTTGTATCCTCCCCCACCCCACAAGCTCCGACACAGCGCCCTGCCTCTACTTAAAATATTAATTATCAAGGGAACAATACAACGCACACACAACACGCACACGAATAAGACTTTCAAAAGTTATCTTTGTGTTTCAAAAAGGGTTGCCATTTCAAGGTGGTGCGTTCAATATCAACTGATCGTGCAAAGCAGTTGCTGCCATCGAGTTACATGAATAAGAAATGTTTGAGTCATTTATTTTCGTTAATTGCATAATCTTGCCGATGAATCTATTGACGTATACTTTTGCCTTTGCATATTAGAGCGTCATATGTGTTTAGAATTAAAATTGCTTAACACCAAGTGTTCGAGTGCTTCTTTCCAAGTCCATGCAAAACTGTCTTATTCATAAGAACTGTTACCTGTGATGAGATATGAATTTGGAGACCTAACATAACATAAACACACTAAGATAATCAGTAAATGTTTAATCAATGATAATCGTTTTATCCCGATTGATACAACTCTGGATAAACGAAACTAAGCTTAATTATCCTAACTGCACACATTAACATAATCGCAAGCATTCGCACAAATTACTACGATTATCTCCGTGATTATCATAATTTATGCATTTTATTACACACATTAACATAATTTATGCGATTTGCGATTTTGTGGATTTTTATTAATTATTATTATTTTTATCAAAATTTCATAATCCGGCATATACAACACCTCCCTCTTGCCAACCCTAGATAGATTGATCCCTGTCTGTCGTTGAGAACCCGAAGTAGTGTGATGTTATCCTCAATTTGAGGCACAATTTCGGTGGTTTTCTGCTAAATTTTGTCAACCTTCTCGTGCAGATCCTGGAGGAGTACCAGAGCCTCTTCGCTAAGTTTATCAGCACTGACTTTGAGCAAAAGCGCGAAGTCGCTTTTGCCTTCTTGCCTAGGACTCTGTTCGCCATTGAGCACGTGGAGGGACCAGGCCTGTGCTCGAGCACAGTCGCCGTAATAGTCCTTTGTCGCTCCAATGGGAGCCAGAATAGAATAGTTGTAGAATGAAAAGGGGAGGGTGGTGGCGTCTAAGATGGTTTCGAGACTATTCGAGGTTTCACTAATGAATGGGGAAAATAATAAACCTAGAACTAGATCATTCAACTTAAAAGGGGTAAGGTACATAGATGGGGCCACAGAGATATCTTTGTGCACTGCTCACTCAGACATGAGGACACAGGATGTCCAGAAAATACGTTTCTCAATCGGTAATTTCCCAGCAGCAGTAAGTGTTCTAGTAATGAAACCACCGCTGAGGGCTTGAGCTTGAGTGAGAATTTATGCTCAGGAGTGTGGTACAATGTTCGTGGCTCTTGCCATTGTCCCAACTGGTATGGGATGTGATTTATTACCAACTGAAGATATAATAATATAACAAACACCAACATAACATATAGTAAATATAAAAAAAACTATGATATATTTTACTAAAAAAACCCTGGACATTGGGAATAAAAAGTACCAGAAAGATGAGATATGGAGTACATGTCTGTAACAATTCGGAATAGTTGCGGGGTTATAGGGAGTGTGATTCCTTGGGAAGAGACATAACATACCAAGTGGGTTTGTCGTTTTTTCACACTTTTATCAATGCTACTTTCATGCACACTCATAGGCAGAACCTCACACGTATTGTCTGACTTGTGTGCTCTGTAAGGAACTTAATAGAAAAAAAATTAAACCCGTTTGTGCATGCAACGCAACCGAATGACTCCATCCCCATATGCACCAACCGCCGTGCCCGTTTACAGGGACTTGCGGTCCTGCGTGTCTCAGTTCGTGAAAGTCAGACTATAGCATTATGCAGAACTTTAGTGCCTTCATTGGTGTGGCATCTCCTAGCAGTAGGTTGAGCACTGGTGGCTCCCTCGGTGTGTGGTGTGTCCCAACATCAGCGGTAGGTAGAGCAGGTGGCTCTCTTTGGGTGGTGGATGCAGTTCTCAACATTCTTGATGTTGCCCTACAGAAAGCTGCAAGAGGCCCTTGCAACTCTTGGCGTGGCGAGTCCCACAAACCAGCCGTAGAGATTGCACCCACAGCTCTCAGCACAGCACACTCAACCCCAGGTACAGCACTCAGTTTCTGGGGCAGCACTGCTTGAGACTATTGCAGCCCTGGGTGTCGTTCCTCCACATTCCAGCAGTGGACCAGGCCCTATTGCTCCACTTGGTGTATCAGGCCTTCATGCTGGTGGCTGGTTCCTGCTGCGCTTGCCTTACTTACACATCCTCACGTTGGGACCCCCAACCTCTTCTTTGTTGCCCATTTTATAGCCGGTAAATTTGCATAATTGGACTTCCCCACACCCATACGCCTAAAACCGGTCCCACCAGCTATAACTGACACCAATGGGAAGCCACGGGTGTGACCCCCAATTGTGACTCCGTCACATTGGCTCCCTCCTCAGGAGAGACAACTTTTGTTATTCTAGATTTGAAGTTTTCGTGACTGCAAGGATCCATACTCTTAGTTCTTTCGGTAAAGTCACGTAGGAGCCAAGAGGAGTGTGGGGGCGGGGCGTGGGCCAGAGGAGAGTGGCAAACAAGATCCCAATGATGAGCGAGGGTGGGGGGGTAACGTGGGTCAGAGTGGAAAGCTGCAGGCTCGAAACAATGAACGGCAAATTTCCAAGTGATGAGTGAGCAGTGCTGGGAGTAAGAAACTGGAGATGCGGATATGAAAGTAAACTATAAAGCAGCTAAGGTTTAACTTGGTTAATAACATCCTTCCAATGATTGCTCAATTTGTATCCATCTTCTCGGTTGAAGTTATGTTTGTTTGTATATCTGGATGGCTTCGTGAACAAATCTTTGATGGTAGCCAGACGGCGTGAAATATACGCCACACCTCGGCTTGCCCTGAGCAGCTACTGCTTACATCTGCTCAGGTAGTGGGCAACGATATTTTGACCACCTTAAATACTGCGTAAGGTGTACCGATATGGTTGCAGTGACAATGCGAACTTGCTGCCATTAAAGAAAATCTGAAATCTATGCACCCTCCACACCAATGGCAAGCACTCTTTCTCAATAGTTGAGTACCATGTCTCCCTTGCTAACAATTTCCGACTGGTATATATATCACTGGAAAATTGCCACCATCATGCTCCTGCAGCAGCACAGTTCCCACACCTGTGTCTGACGCATCCGTATGTAGAGGAGTAGTATACGAATGGTGCGTCATGCTTGCCCTTTCGGTGCCATGACGGTCACTGTGGAAGCCCGGAATGGTGAACGGTTGAAGAACTAACCAGGGGAGAGCTGAGAGAGAAAAGTCTGGAGAGAGCCCTGGAGCTAGCCGGGCTGGGAACAGACAGAGTGTAGGGTCGTATGGAAGGACCCAGTACAGTACCCCTACCCCTGGGGAAGTGTCTACACCCTTAATAAACCCTAATAAACCTTCGGCGCAAGCCCTTACCTGAAGACTGCCTCCGCGTCTTCCTTTATTCTTCAACAACTGGTGCCAGAAGTGACTACAGTTCTCGCTGCCATGTCGAAGTCCAGCACGAGACGGAGAAACCGACCTGCGGTACAGTCTGAAGAGGACGACACCACGGAGGAGGGTCCCACAGTGATCCCAGAGACCGGGGCCCCGGAGATGAGCCCCGTGGAGCCGAGCCACCCGGAGCAGCAGGAGATGGCAGCCGTGCGTGCCTCCTCACCACTGCCGGACACCTGGAGCGTGCTGTCGGGCCAGCTGGAGCTGCTCCTCCGGACGGTCACGCAGCTTGCCATCACGGTAGCCGAGGTGGGAGAGAGGACGCGCGCACCGGACACAATTTTCGAGCGGGAGCGGTGGATTCCCACCATTTTGGTTCCCGCCTCGCTCGAAATTTGCGCCATTTTACCAACGGCCGCGACGCAGAGGATGGCCACCATTTTGGACCCCGACCGCAGCGTCCGCCATTTTATCTGCGATGCCACAAGCGACCGCCATTACCACGCGACTCCACAATTCAGCGCTGCTGCTGCTCTCTCGATAACGCCGCCGGGGTGCACATGAGTGCGCCCTCACCGGTGTTGATGTCGGGTGACCAGCAGCTTCATCGGTTGCCACCCGTCTGCCCATTCATCGCGACAGGGGGCGACTGGCTAGTGTTCCAGGATCGCTTTGATGCGGCATATGGCTCGGTTGGATGGCCAAAGGATGAGGCTCTCAGGCGCTCCCCACATGACTTGATGACAGGGTGTTACAGGTCTTTAAATCAATCCCTCCGCCGGATAGGGCGTCGCTCTCGGCGACGTACGCACAAATGGCTGCTGTGTTTGAACCGCCTTCCAGCACATGCCTTAACTTTTCACTACGGAGGAGGAGGAGGGGGAGCCACCACTCGCGTTCCGCAGCTCCCTGCTGGTGCTGGCACGGGCTGCCTACCCCAACCTGGATGGGGCAACCTTGGACTCGCTGGCCCTCGAGCGCTTGCTTTCCCTGGCGCGGGAGTTCGGGATCGTGTTGACCATTGCGGAGGAGGCCTAAATCATGTCTCTCAAGGTGGAGCAGAACATCCAGGACCACCTCGCCCTGCGACGGTCGCCCGGGGTGGCGGCGTGCCCGGGGTCCCGGGGCCTGCGGGCGCTGCCTTTTGCCACACAACGTTGGTCCATTATGGCCAGTTCAAGGGGCTTGTGTCGCAGCAAATGGCGGTAGTTTGGGCATTTTGGGCCACATTGTAGCATACGTCAAAATCCGCGAAGTCGAATTGGAAGGGCCCATTTTGGTTTCCAAGGCTTTGACGGTACCCTGCCTCTTGGGGACCGATTTCTTGGCCTTGATGCCCATTCGGATTCTCGTGGACCAAGGTTGTGTGAGAACGCCATCGGGCCGTAAGGTGCACTTTCTGCGCAGATCCCTGACATTGCACTCCCCGGAAACGGGTATCTTTTTGTCGCCCTCTAATTACTTTACGGCCATGTTGGACGGCCAGGACCCCTTTTTGCAGGTCCTCAATTCAGGGACTTCGCCCATCGTAGTTCCGGCTGGCGCCGTTTTGGCGCACGCAACCCCAGCTCCTCCAACCGATGCCGCCAGGCAGGCTGGAGGGGTTGTGGCGGGCGTGCTGCACGATAGGGGAACCGACGCATCTTGGATCGATGCGCTGTGCAATGAAAATGTCTCGTTGTCCTCCGAGGAGCGCCAGTGGATCCGCACACTCATCGAGAGGTTCATCGATGTGTTTAGTCAGAGTAAATTCAATATCAGTCGTACGACTGTTTTGGAACATCACATAGACATGGGCAATTCGGCCCCTATTCGGCTAAATTCTCACCGCTTCAGCCTGGCGGAAAAACATCATGTCTGCTTGGCTGTCGACGAGATGTTGGCAGCGGACATTATCTCCCATCCAGTAGCCCTTTGGGTGCCCCCATTGTGCTAGTCAAGAAACGGGATGGGAGCCTCGAATTCTACGTCGATTTCCATAAATTAAACAAGATCTCTGTGGCTGATGCATATCCATTGCCTCGCATGGATGACTCCCTTGACGCCCTCTCGGGTGCATGGTTCTTTTCCACCTTAGACTTGCTCTCAGGCTTCTGGAAGTTGCCAATGGACGAGGCCTCTAGAGCCAAGACGGCGTTCCGCACACCCCAGGGGCTGTACGAGTTTAATCGGCTTCCTATGGGCCTCAATTTGGCCCCAGCCACCTTACAATGTCTCATGGAGATGGTCTTGGCGGGGTTGCAGTGAGAATCTTGTTTAATTTATTTGGACGACGTTATTGTTTTCAGCCGTACATTTGACGAGCACTTGCAGCGTTTTGAGTCAGTGTTCGTCAAGGTGCATGCTTGAAATTTAAACCACAGAAATGTAATTTTCTACAACCATTGGTGAAGTATTTGGGGCACATTGTTACTGCGTCAGTTGTCGCCACGGATCCAGAAAAGACAACTTGTGTCAGGACATGGCCGACTCCCACATCAGTCGCTGAGATGCGTAGCTTTGTCGGCTTTGCCTCGTATTATCGTCGGTTTGTGCGCGATTTTGCGACAATAGCGAAGCCACTGCATGCACTCTTCGCCATAGGCCAAAAGTTCTGCTGGGGCATAGAGAAATAAGTTGCATTTGTTGCGCTTCGCGCATTCTAAGCCCTTCCTCCTCGACACCGATGCAGCGACATGGGCATTGGGGCGGTCCTGGCCCAGGTGGTCGACGGGGTGGAAAGGGTCGTGGCATATGGCAGCCACGTGTTATCCCCCGCTGAACAGCGGTATTGTGTAACCCGGTGGGAGCTGCTTGCCATCATATTCTTTGTGCAGCTCTTTAGGCCCTATTTGTACGGCAGGCGGTTTACCATCCGGACTGACCATCCGGACTGACCATGCGGCCTTGCAATATTTGTTGCGGATCGATCAGCCCTTGGGTCAGCTGTTCTTTCACAGGAAGGGGTCACAGCATGGAAATGCAGATGGGCTGTCTAGGTTGCCTAAGGAGGGCGGGTGCGCATGTGCCCTGGGTTCGAGTCGCTGCAGGACCACAGTGGACACCGCGGCTCAGTTGGTTGCAATGGCCTCCGGGGGTAGCGTTGCCTGTAGATTTTGGCCTGGAACTTTCCCGAGAGGTATGGTCCAAATTGCAGATGAAGGATTCCTCTCTGCTGAGGTTACGATGCCGTGTTGGGCCAAACGCCTGGAGCTCAGCTCCGTCGGCTGCCCCGGTGTTTGCTGTGCATGACGGCCTCCTCATGCGTTTGGATGCCCAGCTAGAGCGTTACTGTGGTTATACCCACTACCCTGCGAGGTAAATTGACCCGAGCCATTCACGAGAAGCTTATGCACCTTGGCTACAATAAGACCTTGCTTACCCTTAAACGGGATTACTACTGGCCGGGGGTGGAGGGTGATGTGGCACTGGTTTTGAAAGGTTGCCACGATTGTGTGCGGAGGAAGGCCCCAGTTGGCCAGGATCAGGCCCCGCTGCAGTCCATCTGGGTTGCTCGTGGTAATGAGCTTGTAGCACTCGACGTTTTGGGCCCATTCCCAGCATCCCAACGGGGTACCTATTGGTGGGAGTAGAGTACCTCACATGTTGACCTACGGCGTGGCTTCTGGTGGACCAATTGGCCTCTTCCATTGCCGAGGCGTTCGTCCAAGGGTACGTTTTGGATAAGGGGGTGCTGGAACAACTATTGATGGACTAAGGGCGGAATTTTTCTTCCCAGTTGCTCAAGGAAGTGTGCGACCTCCGTGGCACCAAGAAAATCTGCACCTTGCCCTACCACCCTCAGTCCGACGGGATGGTAAAGCGATTGAACTGCACCCTCACGTCCATGCTGTGCCACCATGTGAGTACGTCCCAGTCGGACTGGGACCTGTTCGTCCCGGGGCTTCTGGCCGTATACAGGTCGGCCCCTCATGCCTCAATGGGGTTCTTGCCATTGCACGTCCAAATGGACCTGGGAACATATAAAAAGGAATCGGCAGTGCCCTCTCCGATGAAAGTCGCGCTCGATCGGCTGCGCAAGGCATGGCAGGTGGCTGTGGATAATTCGGCCACCCAGCAGGCAGCTAACGAGCGCCTGCTGAAGCACCAAGCTGCCGGCCTTCCATGGAAAAAGGGCCAGAAGGTGTGGCTCCAAGTACCGGTTGCCACATCTCCTAAATTACATTGCCCTTGGCGGGGCTCTGTTGAGGTCGTGGAGGTCCGTCGGCCGCAATGTGTTGCTATTCGGTTCAGTCACCAGCACTGGATAGTGCACCCGTCTCGGCTCAAGCGATATGTGCCACCTAGCCTCGTTGATTCATCCCCATTTCCTGAGCGGCCACTGACTGATACGTCCGACGCGCCGGACCGCACGGATCGTGATGGCAAAAGCGATGTCCGGCCTGTGTGTACGCCTGCAGAGCCCTCACCAGTAGCATCTGCGGCGACGCCTCTTCTGGCGGATGCCCCGGCGACGGGCCTGTCACCAGCTGGCAGCCTTACCTGGCCCTATAACTGACGCCGCACGGGGAAGCGGGCCTGCGGCGCACACGCGCTAGAGGGGCATGTGGTTCCGGTGATGGCCAGTGGGACCACCGTCATTGGAGTCCAGCCTTCGTCGCCCAATTGCCACCTTTTACTGCGCGATCAAGGCCTCAATTAGTATTTTATTCTTGGCGTGCTGCCCTAATGTTGTGCTCGTGTTCTGCAAACGGTCCCGCCTTCACACCCACTTTCCACGGTTGTTATCAATGTTCTGTTAATTTATTCCTGTCTGGGTTACCGGGGCTCCGCCTTCGTATTTTTGACAGCCGGGTCGGCTGTTTTTTTTTCACGGTGGGGGGGGGGTTATGTAGATGATTACTATGTGGACGTTACGTCATGCGCGCCTTCCGGTGCGATGACGTCACAGAACATGACGTTATGCGCACCTTCCAGTGCGATGATGTCATGGGAAGTGACGTCATGCACACATTCTGGTGTGATGACGTCATGTCTCCTCTAGGTACTTAGGGGGGACCCCAGGACGAAGTCGGGGTCACTGTGGAAGCCCGGAACGGTGAACGGTTGAAGAACGAACCAGGGGGAGAGCTGTGAGAGAGAGAGAGAGAGTCTGGAGAGAGAGCTGGAACTAGCTGGGCTGGGAACAGATAGAGTGTAGGGTCGTGTGTAAGGACCCAATACAGTACCCCTACGCCTGGGGAAGTATCTACACCCTTAATAAACCCTAATAAATCTTCGGAGCAAGCCCTTACCTTAAGACTGCCTCCGCATCGTCCTTTACGCCTCAACATGTATGCAAAATTATAGATTTCCCTTCATGGGGTAATTTAAGTATTTGGTCTCCAGTGAGACTTCCTCTCAATGTTTCAAAGGCTGCACTGGTGTCTTCCTTCCATTCCAATTGGTGTGGTTGACGGTTAGCCATCATATCGGTAGAAGGTTTAGCTACATTGGAAAATCTTGGAAAAAAATTCTGGTAATATCCTACTAACTCTAAGAAAGATCGCAATTATTTATTGGTGGTTTGGCTTGCCAAATATTAACCTTACTTCGTTGGGTTTTGATCTGCCCTTCACCAACTACATGCCCTAAGAAGGTTGTTTTTTTTTAAAGCCCATGTGGCATTTGGTAGGACTTGCTGTGAGCTTGCAGCATCGCAACCAATCACGGACATCAGTCAGTACAACCTAGTGTTTCTCCCAGGTAATGGTATGCAGGATAATGTCGTTAATGTAATTGACAACATTTGGAAGACCACGAAGGAGTTTTAGCATCATCATACTGAAGGTGACAGGGGCATTAACCACTCCAAAGGGCCTAATCCGGTTCGTTGACCACAATCTGCTGGTAACCTTTCGTTAAGTCCAGTTAAGAAACACGTTCCTTCGGAGTGGGCAGGTAGGAACTTGGTTGGACAGCGCATTCGTGCACGACAGACAGACAAATAATCCCTGGTGAGCAGTGTGGAACCTGTTGTTCCTACCTGTATAAAAGATAACTTGACTTTAGGTAGCCAGGCAGCCAGCCAGGTAGCCAGCCCCTTTAACTATCGGCCCCTCCCCTTGCTTAGGAACCCCCTTACCCCCCCTCTCTTAGGCCCCTCCCCCCTTAGACTCCTCCCCTGACCACCCCCCCCCATATCTGTAGGCCCCTCCCCTGACCCCCCTCCCTTAGGCCCCTCCTCTAACCCCCCCCCCATATCTTTAGGACTCTCCCCTGACCCCCTTCCCTTAGGCCCCTCCCCTGACCACCCCCCCTATCCTTAGGCCCCTCCCCTGACCCCCCCCCCTCCCTTAGGCCCCTCCTCTAACCCCCCCCCCTCAGGCCCTCTCCTGACTCCCCCCTTCCTTAGGCCCCTCCCTCTCCGTACCCGGCAGTAGGTCTCCACCAATCAACGAGCTGTTTATATTATATATTTTTATGCACGACAGACAGTCAGACAGACAGTCAGACAGACAAATAATCCCTGGTGGGCAGTGTGGAACATTGTTCCTACCTGTAAAATGCCATCTCGTCTGCAACTCAAAGTGCTTCAGGATTGAGGATGGGCTTTGCATCAGATTTGGTGATGGTATTCAGCACAGTATTCCGCTGCTGAGAAGGAGAGTGCTAGTGCTGAGGTATGGAAGGTAGTGGTAGCTGTGCCCCCTGGTGAGCCACTAGTTTGGAAAGGAGGTTGGCTGCTGTCTTCAGGGGCTCCAGGATGGTGAGTGACCTGTCCAGGGTCACCCTCAGGTATGTAGGGGTGGAGTGATGCTGAAGCTTGTGGTTCATCTGGATGTTCAACTCTTGAATGACTTTTGCGTTTTTGAGGTGGAATACACTGGACACAGCTTTTGCAGGGATTGGTTTGAGTCGCCACGTGCTTGCAGTATTGTTCAAGTGTTGCTGTATCCTCGTTTAGGGTCTGATCCAGGGTGTCCAAGTTGTGAACTTGCATTGCCATACAGATGTCGTCAGCGTATATACATTTTTGGGAGGCGGTTTTTGGTAGGTAATTTGTATAGAGGTTGAACAGAGTGGGGGCCAGCACTGAGCCTCGACGGAGACCGTTGGTCTGTCTCTTCCATGTGCTCTTTGCCTCTCTGAGGTGAACTCTGAAACGTCTATTTCTCATGAGTGTGGTGATGATCTTGGTTGCCCAGTCGGGGAGGGACCGTGACAGCTTCAGGAGGCGGCCAGTGCACCAGACAGTGTCATAGACAGCTGTTAGGTCGAGGAAAGCAGCTCCTGTTTTGCGGCCCTTGTGGAAACCAGCCTGGTCCATGCTGAGGACTTCTTCAGCGGCAGGGGATATGCGATAGAGAATGAGGCATTCAAGGATTTTGTAGGGGATTGATAAGAGAGAGATTCGGTGGTAGCTGGCTGCAAGTGTAGAGTCTTTTCCTGGTTAAGGTATGGTGAGGATTTTGCTGTCCGCCATTTCTTTTGAATGGTGTTGGAATTTACAACCATGTGTAGTGACATAGAATGGGTCACTACGTACCATAACGCTGGTTGTTGGCAGAGAAGGTCATCTGCAGTGCAGCAGCCCTGTCTGCCAGCAGGTCACGTGATAAGTCAGAGAGAGGGATGTAGGGGAAAGGTGAGGTAAGCCCGGGAACCCGCGAGTAGGTTCTAGAAGGGGGGCCTGGCCAGGGCAGAGTGAGACCACGCTGAGAGGATAAAAAGGGACCCCAAGCGAAGGCTCAGGGTTGTTGCTTGGAGTGAGATCCCATCGTGCGGCTGGAGTCTTCGTCACCGTCTTCACCTTTTCGACATCGTCAGTCAGGCAGCCTGCCACCTGTCCTGAGAGTTATAGTTACCCTTGTAACCTGTGAAGGCTGATAATAGAGTGCCTCCTACTGCTAGTGTTTCTGAGTGCATCACTATACATGTAGTAAAACCGTGTCAGGCAGGAGAGAACTCGGGCCCCATGCATTTGTAATAAACGACTTCCACGAGGACTCTGGACTGGAGTCTTTTATTTAACAGACTGTCCGCACAGCTCCGCTCTCTCTCTCCAGATGGCTTCCCTCTCTCTCTACTGCCGTGACAACACGTTCTCCCTCTTCCACCATTGCGGCGCGTCTCTCTCTCTCCCCACGCTCGCCGCTGGCTGGCGGCGCACTGGAGGAGAGAAGGCTTTGCTGGCAGAGCCCGCCACGTGCCTGGTGGCGAGTAGAGGGAGGTGATGATGCAGTCCGGACTCCAGGCTCCCCACACAGACCTCGAGTCAATTCCTGCATTAGCTTACATGCCCCTTGGTGGAGCTAAGCTCCGCCTACGGCCACGCCCCTCGTGGAACCCTCTAGATGGTTCCCAAATATTCCCTGTAGCTCCGCCAATTACATTTGGCCTAGATTGAATCCCTACTCTAGATTGGATACCGGTTACCCAGCGGTGGCCATGCAGATGTCCCCTGTAACCCCCCAGGTGGCGCTCTCTCATTTACACATTTAATTAATTCTGGCAGGATGTTGTCGTACCTTGCTGCCTTGCCATATTTTAGGCCCTGTATCACCTTCAGGAGTTGGGTGACCACAAAGAGGTTGGGACTGCTGTGTTATCTGTGCTGTTGGCGTTGTTGGCTTAGTTCTCTATGGACCTTTCTGTTTGGTGGGTTTATGCAGTGGTGCCTTGGATATGGCAAGCAGGTGGCTGGAGATTGTGTTGGTTGTGACANGGGGGGGGCGTTTTTGAGTATGGAGCTTTTGAGTAGCTTCAAGGTGGCGTATTAAGCTCCAGCACTTACTGCTGGAGTGTGTGAAACCAAGCTCTGCTATGGTCTCTTACCATTTGGAGCGTTGTGCAGCAATTAGGGACTTGATGAGATTGTCTGCTATATCAGGGTCCCCTGAGGCTTCATATTCTTTTAGAAGGGTGGCACTTTCTTTGTCCAATCATGGTATTTAGATGGGTTGGTACCCACAGAGGACTGCCAAGCAGTCCGATTTGTTGATGGCTCCGCAGAGGCGGTTGTATGCTTTGTCGACAGTAATATTACGTAGTGGGATTGTTGTGATGCTGCGCTCCAGGGTATCACTGTTTTTTGGTAAATTGGCTTTCCGGAAGTTCCATCTCATATTTTTTGAGCAGTTGAATGTTAGGACATATAGGCCTGCGTGATTTAGTATGATGCGGTGTTGACTGTGCAGGAAATCATCTAGACCGAGGCTCTATTCGAAGAAGGGGATTCTATTGAAAGAGCTGACCTAGCACAAGTCAAGTGAGTAGTCCCTGTGTCATCTGGCCGAATGGAATGTCCATAGTTGTTTTGGGTCATGTATGAGCGCCAGGTCATTTATTGATTCCCAGTCTACAAGTGCCTCTCCATCGCTGTCTGGTGCTGGGTAGCCCCAATCTGGATGGTGTCTGTTAACGTCCCCTAAATAGATAGCTGGGTGGAGAAGGGTGGCCAGGATTTGCTGTTCCCAGCTTGTGCTGGGAGGCTTGTACACATTGACTATGTGGAACCCGCCAACTGCCATGGTGTCTGAGAAGGTGGTTTGCTTGGACGATTTCGGTTCGGACTTTGGTGGCAAGGCCATGCTTGGTGTCTAGGTGGTAGCGCAGGCGGTTCAATCTAGATTTGAAGTTTTCGTGACTGCAGGGATCCATATTCTTTGGTTCTTTCGGTAAAATCACATAGTTATAAAATAAAATAAATTAAAATACGACGTTTTGGACGCAACACAAGCATCCGTTTCTTGCTGTGGTTGTCCCACCTGATGACGGACGCTTTGTTGCACCCGAAACGTCGTGATTTAATTTATTTTATTTTATACCTCCGTGACTTTACTGAAAGAACCAAACAGTATAGCGCAGGAGGTTGTAGCCTTTGATGGAGTAGCGGCCAGCTTCGTCTGTTACAATGTGGGTTGCTTGCAGGCAGATTAGATCACCAGTGTTGGGCAACAAGGATTTCAATGAGGATGCACTTCGCTGCCGACAGGCCTTCAATATTGAGTTGGAGGATTCGTAGGGCTGGTCCGACTGCACTGTGATCTTGGGGCTGTTTCTTCTCGGCTTTGAGACTTTGACTAGGATTAAATTTCGATTTAAAGCTTTCGTGACTGCAGGGATTCATCTTCTTGGTTCTTTCGGTAAAGTCACGTACCGAAAGAACCAAGAAGATTTGACTAGGATTCTTTGAGGCTCTTCTCATGAAACTTCACTTAAAATGTAGTCTGCTTGTAAGATCATTATTTTCCCAGCGCACCCAAGTACTGATGAGGGGTGTGACGTGAATGCTGATCCATTGCTCCCCACTGTGGTGTGTGCTTTGTGTATCACATTTAAAGTGTTTTACATGGATGGTAGGTGAATTATTTGTGGTATAAGTGTGGTGTGTGGTTTTACCTTGACGAGCTTGTTTCTCCAGGCTATCAATTTGTCAAATTCGTTGCTTCCAAACAAGAACAGTTTCTCAGGCAAACCTCGATCAGTCGTGTAAATCTCCAGAGTGTAGCGGAATCTGCGACACAGAGACATGGGGACACAAGTACATGGTGAGACAAGCCCAGCTCTACATCCCTGCCTCTCAACCTGGCACGGAGCCAATAACAGAGGGACATGGCGACACAGGAATCCGAAGACAATCGAATGGAGAGAGAGCACAAACACACGGGGATATGTAGATATGGGAACACAAAAAAGAAACATACAGATACAGTAATAAAAGACATGGGACGAAGAGACGGAGACACAAGAGTCAGGGAAACAAAGACACCAAGACGTGAAGACAAAAACACGTGCACAAAGAGGCACAAATGACACCTTTTTGACATGGAGACATGGGAACATGGAATATTAAAACACATGGACACAAGAACACAGATTTAGTTTCACTTCTCCAGTAAATAAATCCTGCACAATAAAAAAAAAACTTGCCCACAAAGGGATGAACAACCGGGTAATATTTTGGAGAAAAAATAAAACGGAAAATGACAAGTGACATGGAAGAGTGAGTGATGGCTTTGGTGTTGGAGTGACGAGGTCGAGTGCGGCAATGGCAGGGAGTAGGAACAGAGATCGAGTGACTGGAAATGGAACCACCTTAACTATCATCCACACCCCCAGTCCCCTGCCCCCCCCCCTGCCCACCCTTGCCCCTATCTCCCTCACCCACACTGAACAGCATAGTCTTCTTCTTTCGTATGGCAAGTGTTGAAACGATTTAACGCTGAAAACTACGTTTGATAAACTAATCCAAGGATGCAGTAGATGTTGAATGAAATGCAGCGACACTACCAGGATGTGGCATGGCTAACGCATTCATGGGTGATGTGTTTGATGGTTTCGCCTTGACCACAGTTGCAGTTCAGCAATTCTTTGATATTCCATTGGAGGAAGGTGTATGCACATCTCCCCTATAGCGTTCGAGTGTGGTTTAGCAAGGGCCATAGTTGTCGTGGAGAGAGAAGCCCGGTGGTTCCACAGTCGGGTCCTCAATGAGGTTTGTGATGTTTGCCACATCCAAAGCCACGCATAATCCGTTCAGTGAGTGCTGTGTTTATTTTCGGCTGTCACAAAGGTTTCCTGCATGTCAGCCCATGGCGTTATGTCTTGTTGTAGCAAAATAGCTATGTTGTCCATACTCCTTGGTGCTCCCGTGTCGTCGCGGCATCACATGGATTTTGGCTGGGCGATTTTCTCCAGCACAGGAATCCAAAGGAGTGGAGTGGTCTTCGGAGATGCCACTGCTGACGATACGAAGTGTGGTGTTGATTTCAGTATTGACGAGGTTTGTGTGAGATGTGGCACTCTGCTCTGGGGCACGTACTCCACGGTGGAGTGGACCAGGGCTTGCGTTGATATATTCAATGTGTCGGCGTCACTTCCCACTTTGTTCCTGCAAGTTTCTCGTCATGTTTACTCGAGTTTTGTTTTCATTTTGGCTTGATTGAGATTGTAATGGGAGGTGCATTTACGGGGGTGGTGGTGGTGTGTTAGCTGTGTTCCACAGAAGTTGACATTTAATGTTTTCGTGACATGTCTGTTGTTCAGGTGGAAGTTGGAGACAGTGCTCTAGGAGGCATTTGGCTTAATGTGTCAAGTCTTTAAGTACGCTTATAGGGTCTTTAGATCTTTTTTTATGTCATCCACATACATGAACTTGCTGGTGCAAAAACGATCTTTTATTTATCTCCGTGGACTGATGGTAGCTTCACCAAGGTGGAAAGTGAACCATCAGTCCCTCAGTGTTTCCGCGATGAGTCTGATTGTCAGGCAGCTAAGCACAGCTGTCGAAAGCTTAAGCAGGAGACCGTTCCATCATGCAGTATCATATGGCGAGGAGAGGTCGATGAACACTGTTGCTGTTTTCAGCTGTAGTTCTAAGCCTCAGAATCAAAGATGTATTCATATTGGAAGAAATCCAATGAGCTATAAGGCTCCTTTTCACCAATGCCAAATAGAACTGCATTGAAGCCTGCCTCAATGCAGCTACTTAAAGCAAGTGCCTGATCGCTGCACATTCTGCCAGTTCTGAACCCGGCTTCTTCCTTGGGGACTACGTCTTCAAGCGTAGGCTTCAGCCTTTGATGTAGGAGTCACTCCATTACCTTGTAGCATATGCCGAGAAAAAAAAGCGGGCAGCAGTTTTTAGCATCTGATGCATCCTTGCTGAGTTTAAGAATACATAGTGAAGTATGGTCAAACAACCCCTGTGTCTGACATGACTTTAGGAAAGCCTTCATCCAGCAGCAAATTGAGAAGGGACTGTATAGCATCAAAATAAATGATTAACAGAGTGTGAAATCATATTTGTTGTCAAAGTTAATGTGGTCGTTTCTTACCCATGTTTCATCTCGTTGCTGAAATTCACACTCACGATGTCTCTACAGTTGAGTTCACTCCAGGAAGAGTCGGATTCTGTGTAGACGGGGTGGTAATGCAACGTAGAACCACGCAGGGAGCCCCACTGCGGCCAGAAGTCTGCGACAACAACAAAAACAGCATAACAACCACTGCAACAACCATCATGAGCTCATCCCAATCACCAATGACTAAACAACACCACGAGATCAAATTTAATTTGACCAGTTGATTTAAGTCTAGTTTTGATCATTATAAATGTGATAAAATTACTCTCAGATGCAGATCGGCTTGGGAAAATGCTAACCCCTACTGTGCAGAACAGTGGTCACTTGAAGGGATCTCAGGAGGTAGCTATGTGGTATCCACTTCCGTTAATCATTCTCGAACAAAGCAGTATGCTGCCCTGGGAGAATACTGAATTGATTCCTTGTTTCATAACATTGTATTTTAATAAATAAAACAACTAAGAGCATCACAACTTCTAAAACTACAACAACAATAACAAGTTCTGCTTCTTCTACAGGTCTGTGTATTGAATGTGATGAAGTAGTCATTCAGCGTGCATCGTGTGTAACATCATATATCATATCTCTGATCTCTGCCTACAATACCTATTGCCTGGTACAAGTACTTTGCTGTGTTTTCCATTTGTGTCCTTCAAACAGAAATCTCCAATTGTTTAGTTAACTTTTTGTACGTAATTTGTATTTGTCTCGTACATATTTTAAACCGTACTCTGCAGCCATCTGTATTAAGTCATTGTAAAATATCGTGCAGTTCATTTTCATTAGACAGCATACTTACTATTTCATCAGCAAATCTCAGATGCATAATGTTTTAATAATTTACCTTTTGGCTGCCAATCCTTCGCTATTCCCCAATGCACATGTTCTGTGATCCATGTTCCTGTTTCTCTCAATTCCAAGGATAATGTTATCAGCTATTGTTTAATCTTCGTTGTCAATGGGCCTGTTTCTGGTGCATATCATTAAAATATTTTTTTTTGGCATATCAATGAGTTGCGGTTCCTTATTACATTTTTATTAATAATAATTTCAAGCTACTATCGACCACCACTGAATTTTAATTTGATTCCAGTCCAGCGTCAGTACCTGCCCTAGTTATGTAAACAGTTTTTCAGTTATAATTTTCGAATAAATATTTCAAAATGATCAGTAAATTTGCTGTGCTTTATTTTTATTTTCCTTATACAGATAGTCCCCGAGGTACGATGGTCCGACTTACGATATTTCGATCTTACGATGGCGATACGAAAAAATTGTGAAATATTTTAAATTTCGCGCCGCAGACAAACGCAGCAGCGTACGAGGTACGATACTGTACGTTGGGACGCTGCCGGGATGTACCTATCTCCCGCCTTGTGTGGTGATGCCTCACTCTCACCAGCGGTCGACGGAGTTAAGTTGTCTCAGTGTTAGCGCGTATATTTTCTTCTGTGTTTCAAAGCATGTTAAAAGTTTTTATAGCAGATAGGATTGTTTCCTGAAAAAACTTTCTATTAAATTGCAGTTCATATAGGTAGGCTAAGAATTTATTTACTTTACATTTTACTGTGCAATACAGTATTGTAATAATAAATACATACAGTATTTAGTTTATACAGTACGGTACTGCAAATTGCTCTGTTTTGCTAAATTATCACCATTCTTTAAGACTCCTGGGTAGGCTAGGCCATCTTCGACTTACGATATTTTTGACTTATGATGGGGTCGTCGTAACGCATCTCCATCGTAAGTAGAGGACTACCTGCACTTACATTTGACCCCAATTTGAAGCCAAATGTATTTATTATTTAATCAGGTACTGTCTTTTATTTCTATTGGCTGGAAAAATACTTTTGGCATTTTCTTCATGTACAATATTCCTTTGTTTTTCCATTCCCGTTTTCGGAAAACATTTTATAATTGTAGCTGTAAACAGTTTTTGCGAAAGTGTATTCCCTTTGCCTGAATCTCTTTTAATGTATTTAGGAAGTGCCTTTATGTAATCTTTCTGAGGCTGTGCCACTTTTCTGAAAATACACAAGGTATGTTGTGTATGTTCATGAGTAATTCTATAGTTCTATGTTCAGCTGCTGTATGGAATTCAGTGACCCATTCCCTTGGACGCCATCTGCTCGACAACGTGATCTCTCGCTCGTTATTTTTCAACCTAGTTTCATATTTATACTAACATAATGTTAAGTTTAATATCGCACCATTGCATCTCACAATGCAAGTAATGTGATGTTACACATGTGGAAGGAAACTAAAGCATCTGAAATAAAACCCCATGCATACAAAGCAGGAACACTCCTATACAGATGGACATTAATCCACATTTCTTGTAATGCCTCCTCTCGCCAAGCCAGCATATTTCATCTCGAATCCTACATAAGGGAGCTTCGCAAGATGTGTTTAAGCCACCAAACCACATTTATTTTACGAGTTCAATGAAGACTTCAATCTGTATTAATACTGCAACTGCATTAGCCACAACACATTAATTGAGGCTTTTCTAGGTAATCAAGTATCACATTATAACGCTTAAGTTTTCCACATACAGTGAAGCTCAGCCTTCTGCTTCCACTTCGTGATGACACTGTACTGGAGCGATGTGTTGTGTTATCAAGTAGGCCTGCACAGGGCACATCAATAGAGAATCAAGATCAGTGGTCAGTAATTAGTCTGAAAGGCAGGGGGGGGGATTGAACGTGCCCAAGAGTGTCCACCCATGGCTGCAATCCTCCTGCAAGTCCTGCAAATTGGGGAAAACAGTTGCCTACCCATTCACCAGGACCTCCATAACATCCCTCACCATTGTTTGAAGTCACGCAAGCCCTTTTAGACCCATGCGCTTAACCTTCAACAATGAGATTTAAATTCTGCTTGAAGAGCTGAGTGGAGTTCAAAATAACTCACAAAACGAACATCTTGTTGTGAACGATCCAACGCAGAAGATCCCTGGGTTTGATATTCTAGGAAGCTCATGGTCCACCCTAACCATATCCATTGCACAAGTGGAACATTTATAAAAACAATACCACGTGCGAATGTGGTCATCCAGAACAGAACATACAACATATAACGACGCAAAGCCCAATCAACAAATACAAAGGAGACATCGCAGCGATACACTCCTCTGCTCCTGACGTGGTTGTCTGACTTGATCACCTGAATGTCAAATTGTAGTTGTTGCTCTGCATCTACATCAGCCATCCAAAAAACATAAGAACCAGTATCATCGTGTCTCCCATCAACATATGTCACAAAGTGTGTGACATGTCTTGATGTGTCTTTGTGTGTCTCCATACCATGGTTAACACTGGTCTTATTCCCGGTGGCGACTCTTCTGTCATGAGGAGACACCCAGATGAAATCAAAACATCTGGATGCACAGAAAAAAAATGTGAGGACAAGTCTGCAACAAGAAAAACTCTGAACACACAACGCCCATAGAGAGGCAATTAAACACATTGATGCACCGGATAATTTGAATATACATATGCAAGACAAATCTGCAACGACACAACTCATGATATAACTGAGAACACAGACGGGCCTGCCCCTATTTAGTTTGGTGTGGAGTTGGTCTTTGTCTTCGGTGTCTACTGCTTGGTGTCTGTCCTGCACCACCAAAACATCCGTTTACTCTACCATCATGCCATCACTCTGCCTTCTTGTAACAATGTGTCAGCTCCACAATTATACATCGTGGATAAATGTTTCTGCCTCTAATGGTCATGATAAACCGTAGGCCATTGTCTGGTCCTGTCGGAGATGCCCAAACTCCGATTGCGTGGTATGAAACTGTCTCAACTGCTGCCCTTAATACCCATCACGAATCTGCTCCGATTGGCTGGTGTCACACCAAATCTATCGGGTTGCACGATTAAACATTCCCTCCTTGAACAATAAATCCATACATGTGAACGACTTTATTCATCATTCATTTTATTTCCTGTGCTTAGCTGTGCTTTAAATGTGTCACCCACCCTATGGAACATATCACTCCGATCTGGCTCAGTCCCCACTTGTTTCAAACATGCTGCTGTCACCCCTCTCCTCAAGAAACGACCTAACAAATATCGCTCTCAGTTTATCACATCGGCTTTCGCGACCAATATCATCCATAATATAGGTTTTTCTCCAATCTACCATTTCTTTCCAATGGTTCTGGAGCATTAGGTTGACTCTCAACTTCAACATTTACTTCATAATGATATCATTGACACTCTTCAAATATGGTTTTCAGCCGGGGCACATCACTGAAACGGCTTTGGTGATTGTAATAAATGATTTAGTGGATCCTGTCGACACTGGCTCACCAAACATTGTACTTCTAGTCGACTTGAGTGCTGCATACTGATACCGTCCTTTATGGTTGTTCAGCTTTAAATGGTACCACACCATGCTGGATTACGTTATATGTGTCGAATTACAAGCAATTTTTGAGCTTGGGGGTTCTAAGTTCGCCACCAGCAGTTTCATTTGGTGTCTTCTAGGGCTCTGTCCAAAGTAAATTTATTGTATCTACATGCAACCATTAGGTACCATCCTTCATCAGTTTTGTCTAAATTTTTACTGTAATGCTGATGACACTCACGTTAACATAAACTGTATATCACTTCGTTTTGATTCCCTCTATGCCCTCATAATCACTTTCACTTTGAGCTTGGATACAATACATCTTGATCCAGCTGAATGGGTATTAAATGGAGGAAATGATCATTATGCCTTGCCAAAAGCTGGCAAAGACTGGTCTGTAAAGTCTCATATGTCCTGCACAGGAAGGCAGTAATATCAGTGTGTTCCTCAAGCCATTATTGGTTTTCGAGGCACAATTTATAAATAGGTGAAGGTCACTTTTTTATGTGTGAAATCTTATTCGGTTACAGCGAATCCTATAAGCCACTGATGTGGAGAAATTGGTTCGTGCGTTTATTTTGTCATGCATCAGCTCCTGCAACGCCTTGCTATTTGGAACCTCGAGTAAGGTCCTTTATCGACTCTCGTCCACAAAAAATGCAGCTGCTAGGGTTCTGATCTCAACTTCTTATTCAGAACATATCACCCCTCTTCTTCCATACTTCACTGGTTGACAGTTACATTCCTGATATGATTTAAGGTATTCAAGGTCTTACTTTCTTCTCCAATCAGTCTCAGTTTTGTTCACCATCATGAGTAACGTTCAGTCATCATTTTTTGCTTTTTTTTTGCTTGTGAATGTCCATAACCTTAACGTAAGTGCACCAAATGAAATGAAGGCGCCAAAAACAAGTCTAGGATATATGTATAAATATAGAGATTTTGCCAGAAGGAAGAGGCCCAGCACAGTCTGCCATAATCAGCACTCCATTGTATAGCACAGAGCACAGGGTGCCCTCCTCCGCCCACTGCTCAGGAAGGTGCCAGCATCCCTGGCGAGCTGGGCATGGCAAACTCCAAAAACACCCTGGCAGAGCAGGGCCCTGAAAATGCCGTGCGCGTTTGGTAAGTGGCTCCTCTCCACCGCCGTCTTCCACGCCCTGTAGATCGCCAGCTTAAGGTAGCTCATCAGGGTGTTCACGAGGCCATCCTGGCGTTTGTCGCCCTTGTTTGCCCTTTGGCCAAAGACGAGTACCATAGGGGAGAAGTGCAGCTTGAACTTCAGCAGGATATTTTTCACGGGCTTTAATAGCGAATTTCGAGGCTCCTGAGGTCCACGTAGCAGCTGCTTGCTGCATCTTAGGCCTCCCAGCTGTTATAGAAAAAAGGTAGCTTTGATACTCCAAGCAGGTGGGTGGTCTGCATTCAGGAACCGCTGTGTGGCATGTAGGCTGAAGGTGTCCACCTGGCTCCTAACACACATCACCCCTGACCTCCTATTTCAAGCGGCAAGGCAAGGACCCCGACAACTACACGGTGCCTCCTGGCTGACCAGAAGAAGTTCATAATATTCTTCTGTAGTATGGCTACGAGGTGGCCGGGAGGGGAGGGGAAAAGAAGAGATGTAACAGCAAAGATGTCACGAGTTGAATCACCTCCAATATCTTCCCCTGAAGCTGAGGAACTTGGATTGGCACTGCCATGCCTCAAGCCCTTCCATACTTTGCACTTGAGCTCATCCAAGTTCTGTTGCAAGGGATACTCTCCAGGCCCAGGAACACTCCAAGGTCGTGCAAGGACTCGGTGCTCCAGGTGATGCTCTTGGCCTGGTCTGGAAATTGGGTTGGGCCCCATTTTCCGATTAGCAGTCCGCAGTAATTGCCCAGTTAATTTTTGCAAAGGAGGCACAGGAGTAGATATCCTGGCAGGCGTGGAGAAAGTGAATTTCGCCAAGCGAGCCCATGGTGAGGAGGATGTCATCAGCGTATGCCATGAGCACCACTCTAAGGCTTGGCTCGCTAAGGAGCAGGCTACTCAGTCTCTGCCAGAAAAGGCACGGGTACAGTTTCCACAACGAGGGTCAACTGTTGCCTTGACATGACATTGACATTAATGGGGCACTGGGCTTCGATGTAAAGCAGGCGGATCAAATCAATAAATTTGGTGCTAAATTCAAAAGTCCTAGTGTTTCCATCAGATACCCATTATGAACCCTGTCAAACACTTTTTCATGGTTCAGAGATAGGAGCATGAGTGGCAGCCCCATCCTCTCGGAGAGGGCAACGATATCCCTGACAAGGAAGATGCCATCGTGGATGGTCCTACCTGAGCCAATGTCGGCCTGGTTGCTCTCCACCACCTGAGCCAGCACTATCTGTAATTTCAAAGACAGTGTTTTGGCCAGGATGTTATAATCCATGCAAGCACTGACATAGGTCGCCGATTATTCAGATGCCTCAGGTAGTCCTTTTAGGGAGCAGGGTGAGCACCGCCCTCCACCACGACAGAGTCATGGCTCCTTTGGCCACCACCCTTTTAAGAACGTCTCCATAGTCCTTATGCAGCGATGGCTAAAAGGAGACCTAGAATTCTCCGTTGAGCCGGTCGATCCCCAGACATATTTTTTGCCAGGGACTTAGTGCTGCACCCATGTCGCTTGCCATGAACTCTTGCCCAGCAGCTCGTTCGCTTCTTCCCCGATGGTGTGTTGGTCCCTCCAGATCTCCTCTTGGGCAGGTGCACTTGTTTCATCAGGAGAAAATACGTCCCTATTGAATTAAATTATATCCTCAATATTTGTACTAAGAGTGCCTTCGTTGCTGAAGAGACATGCCCTCTTTCTTTGCTTGTCTTTTGCTTCCCCAAGATATAGAAGAGGGATGAACCGGAGTCCAGGTCTGGGTATGCTGGATCGTAGAATGCAAAAACGCCCCATTGGTTCTCTCCACTTGGAGCCCCTTGAGGCACTCTACTTCTCCACATACTCCTGTAGGAGGGCCGGGCTGTCTCCCTCGTTGAGCCGCCTGTCCAGGTCAAAGATTTGAGCCTCCATGTTATTCACTTCGCTGTTTTTACTTGTGTGCTGCCCCAGGTGTAGTCTGGCAGAGTTTTTTTTTATTTAGACCTTTCCTACATCCCACCAGTAGGCCCGGTTGTCAAAAAGTCCTTGTGCTGTCACCATTGCTCACAGGACTCACTGAAGAGCTTGGCGAATGTGTTATCTTCCAGCAGGGCATTGCTGAAGAGCCAGTAAGCCGCTGGATGTTCACCGCAGCTTGAGGCCCAGTAGGATGAGGTTGTAATCCATTAGTGGTGCAGACTTTATATAAGAAGTGAGGAAGCTGGACATGATACTTCTGGAAATGTGAAAGTGGTTAATCCTGGACTGGGTAAATTATTGATGGCCCCGTGTCCAATTGAAGGTGAAACAACACTGCCCAGGGTGGTGGAGCTGTTACTCGTTCACCAGATCAGGGGCACCCAGAAGGTTGCGTAGCTCCCCCAAGAGCACAATACTACAGTGCTCCGACCCTGTGTAGTCCACGGAATCCCGTGTGCAGTTGTATTCACCTCCATGACCACACACTAATTGCCCGGCATGCCACTGAAGTGGCATACAGAAGCTTCAGAAAGCTGGGTCTCTTCCTGTCAGTGGTTAGAGCGTACACATTCATGAGGTGAATGGTGGTGTCGCTGACCTGCACTGTGATGTCAAGAACCGCCCATTGACCACTTCCACCTGGCTGACAATGTCGGGCGTGAAAGTGAGAACACAGTTGATACGCCTGAGGAGGTGCTTCTGAAGTGCCTGAAAAAGGAGTCCCCTCTCTACTACCTTCTCCGGGTACCCTCATTGTCCATGGTGGGATGGGTCTCCTTCACAAACAGCACGGATGTCTTGTGCTGCCTAGCAAGGGATGCTGCCAATATCTCATCACCGCCCCATTGCACCGATTGATATTCAAGGAGGCAATGCACATCGTTGTTAGCGAGTGGCCCTCTATTCCAGTTAGTTAATTTATGGACGAAATTTCTCACTCTAGACCGCTATATATCTCACAACTTCTTCCATCACGTTAGAGGATGTGTCTGCGAGACACCTCTATGTCGTCTATGTCTCGTCCAGGGACACACCACCGGGTTCACCTACACCAGCAGCCTCTGGAGACACGATGTCAGCATCCTCTTACACGCCCCCTCCCCATCCATTCGGGGTGGCGGGTGTTCAGGAGACATCGGTGGGGTAACCAACACCATGGGGTCACCACTCGTATCCCCAGAACTCCCATCAGGTGTTGCGTCCTACCTCTTCCTCCCCAGCAAACCGCTGGTGGAAGTGCCTGGAGCGGTGGGCAGCTCCTGCGCACCACTGGGGACGTCCAACTCTGCCTCTACTGGACTTGATGGCTCCAGGTCTGGAGATCCTGAAGAGAAACCCCCTCAGCCCCCTCTTCCAATCCGGAGGCCGGAGAGACAGAGGTACGTCCTCTTCAGGCATCCAGGCATTGCATAATGTTCCATGGGAACCTCCGCTGTCACAGCAGGAGTTTTGCGGGTACCTGGCACCTCACTGGTGTAGTCAGGGATGCAGGAGTCTGCTGAACCTGCTGAGTGCCACCTCTTTCTCCTGCTGGACGGTCCTTGCTGTGGTTGATGGGCGACTCATTGGGGCACTTCCACCTAAAGTGCCCTCACCCTTGCAGAGGTGGCACCTAATCATGGCCTTGGTATAGTAAATTTTGTGGGGGGTCCTTAATACATCACCATTAAATCTGCCTTCCTCGGGTTGCGCGGACTTCAGTAGCACGTTGACTTGCAGTCTAAAGGAGAGCACGTGCTTCAGGATTGATCTTCTGCAGCCAAGTGTCGCAACACGCTCCTGGATGTCATTGTCCAAGATGTTGTTTGGCATGTTCGAGAGCACCACCCACGCTGCAAGGACAGTAGCTCCAGAGCGACGTACGGTTCACCCACCATCAACCCCTGGGCCATGGCCACAAGGGACACTCTCTCAGACTCCAAAAAGAACATGGCCCACTGTTAAATTTTGGAGGGAAACTTGACTGCAGTTACTGGGATGACGGACGCGAGGGCCTCGACGTAGGCCTTGATGGAAACGTCAGTCGAGGCCTGGCAGCGGACACCATAGCAGTGTGACAGTCGCTGCTGGTACAGCTTCTCCTGACGGCCGTGGTCCTGAATAAAATTGCACCTCAATACATTGTAGAGTTCCTGCTCACCCGCATTCCAACAAAACCTCTGAGGTCAGTAGATTTAGATCTCTGCTGGTTCCCCAGAACAAAGCTCAAGTCCATGGATTATTGGGCCGTTTCTTTGTTTTACACCTGAGCAGTGAAATTATCCATCAAAAGTTGTCAGGGAGTTGATTTCAGATGTTCAAACCCTACCTCAAACAATTTTTTTCAGAAGTAATTTTATTATTTTGACTTAACTTATTAACCAAACCCCTTGCCCCCTCCCCTACATTGTCATTATGGAAAGTGCTTCGATATTTTATGAAAGACACTATCTATATACGCTGTAAGTATTGCTTCTAAACTTCAGCTATATCTATCTTCCAATAATCTTATAGACCAATTTCAGTCCACCTTCAAGCCTGGACATGACACCGAGACCAAACCCATAAGGGTTGTGAATGATCTGTTAATTGATCAATATAAATTCTCCTCCATCAAAGTGCTGCCTTTGATATTATTTAACATGGCATTATGATGGAGCGAATTGAAAATGACATGGTGGTCACTGGTCTTGCCTTGATATTGTTTAAATTGTATTTGACAGACCGGAACAATATTGTAAGCATGAGCAATACTAATTCTGAAATTATCTCAATTCCCTTTGGTATCCCCAGGGATCAGTATTGGGTCATATTCTGTTTAACATCCATATGGCTCCATTAGGATTTATCCTGCGACATCTTGGGCTGAACTACCATTGCTATCCCGACGATACTCAAATGTATATTAATTCCAGCTCCAACCGCGCCTCGTATGCCTCTGCTCTTACGTCTTCACTCTCCGTGGTTAAGACTTGGATACAGAAAAACTTCCTCCAGCTGAAGGAGGATAATATCGAAGTCATGCTCATTGGGTCTTCAAATAGGTGACAAAAATTGTCGATTTGGTTTAAGAATTGATGGTCAAAATATATGTTCAGCACTAAAAGTGAAACATATACGGATGATTATAGACCAGACCTCTATCATTTAGGCCTCATATCAACAATATTGTTAGGATTGAATTCTTTTATCTCAAATATATTTCACTCTTACGTAAAATTATTTTAGTCGCTGATGCCGAGAAACGTCTCCATTCTTTTGTTTCTCACGTATTTATTATTACAATGCCTTGCTATCAGGAGCTCAAGCTCAATTGCTTTGCAGGCTGCAATATGTTCAGGATGCTGCCGCTAGAGTTCTTACATGCACCCTTTTGAGCGACATTATTACTCCTGTTTGTTTGCTATGCACTGGCTTCCTGCGATATATAGTGTGAGTTTAACAGTATAGTCTTGATTCTTTCGGTAAGGTCACGTAGATAGAAAACTTATTTTTTAAATAAAACTTTCATTACAAATCAAAATAATAAATGGAAAATTAAAGTAAAAAACCCACGACGTTTCTATCGCAACACAAGTGCCTGATGAAGACCGCTTGTGTTGCGATCGAAACGTCATGGGTTTTTTCTGTTATGATTTACAATCTATTATTTGTAATTGAAATTTATTTCATTATTTTATAGTGTATTTTTATTTTCTATCTACGTGACCTTACCGAAACAACCAAGAATATGAATTCCGCAGTCGCGAACGTTTTAAGTCAGAGTTTAATAGTATTCTTCTTCTCACTTTTAAGGCCCTGAATGATTTAGCAACGCACTACCTTCGTGAATTTATTAGTCCCTCCCTACTCCATCCCTCCCTCCTCCCTCCCTCATTGTTCCATCCAGATCTTTGAGGTCTGAGGACCTGGACCTCCTCTAAACTCCCACCGCAAGGCTCCGCTCTATGGGGGACGAGGATTTTGTCTTGCGTAGCCCCTCGACGCTGGAATGCATTTGCCTAAATACATCAATTGACATTTTTAAGTCTCGATTTTAAACATTTCTATTTCAGAAGGCTTTCAAATAATTAATTATTCGGGCTCTTTCCCTCCTTTCATTATTATTATTATTATTCGGAATTGTAATTTTAGGTTATGCTATTTGTTTTTTCCACATATCCTGTACAGCACTCTGTGATCCGTGGATGAAGTGCACTATATAAATACAATTTACTATTATTACTATTAGTACAAAATTTCTTTAACGGCTGCCTTTCCATGTCATGGGAAAAATGGTTAACTATATTTGGTGATGGTATTACCTATTATATGCTGTCCAGTTCTACACTGTCCTTTGAATAATAATAGCTACCCTGAAATACACTCCCCCTTAGTAGTAGCCATTCTAGCGAAAACATATTCTCACATTACATCAAAGCAACTATGAAAAATCTGAGGAAGCATACACCTCCCCTTACACCGAGACCTGCACGACCCCCTACGAACTCATTGGAGATCTTGGAAACCAATCTGAAATTGTATGAGGCAATTCGACGAAGCAGGGTCAACTGAACATCACTGGCAAAGGCGTTGGAGTTCTGGTGGGGTTCCGAAAAAAGCCTCAACGAGAGACCTCACCACTGCGCCGCATGGCTCTGATCTGCAAAGAAAACTATGGTGCTCCATATACTACGTCGGCACACTGGTCACTGTGCACACCTCACAAACAAAATAGATCATATCCTGAACAATTTAATTCTAAATCTGCTCTCCAGCAGACTGGAGAGTATTATTCGCACTACTATATTCAAAATGGACCTCATTAATTCGAATCCAGATATGGTATCCCGTAATAAACACCACTGAGGAAGGCAAAGGCTTAGTTGCTGAAGGAGAGAGTGCAAAGAGGGGAGTATATGGAAGGTGAAAGGTTTGCAGGAACACCTCTGTGGAGCATTTTCAAAAGGGTGAATGTGATCTTGAAGTTTATCTGGAATTAGATTGGGAGCCATGTGAGAGATTGGCGTATGGGGATAATGTGGTTTAATTTACAAATTCAGGAAAAAGTTCTGAAAACGACATTTTGAAGTTTGGAGATGATGGATTTTGGAGGCAATGAGGATGTGACATAGGCATACATGAAGTCACAACTGTAACTCGGTGAGGAAATGGCAGATAAATACATTATTGTACAGGGGTTATGAACTTTTGCAGAGTTAAAACGTGTGGGAACAACATTGTGATTTGAAGCCACTCTGATGCTTCTTGTTCCAGTCATATACAAGCTTGAGTCTCATCCTACATATGTTGATGGAGTAAGCGATTCTCACCTGATATGCCATCACAACCAAAAAATTGTCACAGTCCTTCCCCAAAATAGAATCATGTGTTTGCTTGTAGTCCACAAAGCAAGCTACACAACCGGCCCAAAATTTATGTCACACTTCTTTAAGTTGCACTTTTATTCATCACCATTTCTCACTCATCCCTAGGTTTTTCAAACCCCTGGAAATACATCCAGGCTGTGATCTAAGCCTACTTCAGCAGCTTCTGTGTGTACCACAGTGTAGTGGACCGTACGCACTTACCACACTGTGGAAAGCGTTTGTATGTAAAACTTCTTTCGCACGGTACTTAGCCAACAATGCTAATCGGAGGTGCGGGGAAGAACCAAAAACTACAGTAGCTTCCTAATATTGAAGGAAGAACATTCCAGACGACCACAGAAGCGCATCTGAAAGCGTGCGATGCAGTGACCATCTTTGTCCAATGGCGTGGGCCCAGCATGGGAATCCCTTTCCCAGCTCCCTATGAACCCTGCTCCTTGACTAAGGTCAGAGAGTAACGTGAGTGGGGCTGACTCCATTTCGGCCCACAAGAGGTATGGTGAGCACAGCCTCGCATACTGATAATACTAGTTAGACTCAGACAATTCGGGAAAAAAAACGATTTTATCACTCTCTCCTCAGATGTGTTCTATTCCTTGGCTGTCAATCTGTCATTAGTTTTGACCGTATTCCATCATGCCTTCTAGCCATAATGTGTCACGCTCAAGCCCACTTACTTTGTAACAAACTATTTAGATCAAGCAATGTATCTGGGTATAATCAATGTGTTCCTCTTTCTGTCTCGCAAATATATGTTGCATTATATTTAGCACAGATACAATCTGTGTGAATTTCTATCACCTATAATATGTATTACATCTCAAGATGCCATGCAAAAACATTTGTCATGTTTATGGCAGGCAGTCATAGACAGTGAGAATAGGAAGATCTTGAGCCTGGAATTAACAGGAGCAACAGTTGACAGGACGGATGAGGGGGGAAACAGAAGAAAATGAGTGACCTTCGCAAAGGTCGACTGACAGAAAGTCTTGGTTACAGAAGATGCCCTGTGCTCTTCTCCATTTACAATGTGATATATTGGCTCCTCAGCCTTAGCAGCTGTACTTGACCCTTAACTCGATGTGTGCCCTATGACCTCATCACATAATTATCCCATTACCATTGTGACCTCTCACCTTGCTGATGGAAGTGGCCCCACCCATCCATGATAGATTGGACCAATGAGGAGGCACGGATGGTGCCAGTCAGGCAAATACACAGAGACCTACAAAAGATTAACATGCATAGAAAAACACACCCATAATAAGCATTTGTGTATATCGACATATATATAAACACATACATATAGTACTTTTGGATTTTAACAAAAACATTTTCAGGAAAAATTCTGGTCTTTTATAATCTCCATTATGTAATAATGTGATGCACGGCATAGCGCGTAGGCGACATGAAAAAAAGTCAGATCACATGAAATTATCTAGGTAGGCTANTTTAGTTTTGTACTAATTTGAAGATCGGGACTACACGCCTAATAACAACCACCACAATTCGCCACTAAGTTGCGGCGACGACACCACTGCACTTGCGCCAGGCTACGTGCACTTTAAGGCCACGTGAAGTGTCGAACGCCTGCTGGTAGGAGGTCACGGACAGGTCGACGTGCCATGGCTTGACTGACTGATGAGAGGCAATGCACCACTTATGCCCCCTCCTGTGCCAACTTACTGTTTTAGCCACACAGCACTCCACTCGTAATTGTGAGCGTTGGTCGTCTGCCTTCCGTTATTGATGGAGGGCGACTGACTCCACCTGCCCAATAACGTCCTTCACTAGCCTCCTCTACAGAGGCCGATTCTTGATACTGCTGGTACCAGTCATTGGCAAGTACACTCAACTCCACAACTTCTCATGCCACAGCACTCCATCTCTTCTCTAGCCCGTGCTGCGCCCGTTTAGTCCCCTCAATCCGGCTGAACAAAAGCTGTGTGGGCATGCAGTGGCTGGGCATGCGGGCTACATGACCCAGCCAATGCAGCCTTGCCTGGCGGAGTAGCTTTCCAATGGGATTGTGTCCAGATCTTTCAAGGATTTGTGAGCTCCTCACACAATCCAGCTTGGTTAATCCCAGGATGGATCGTATACATTCCAGCCTGAAATGTTCTAATTGGCGAAAATGTTCCATTAGGGGGGGGGGTGTCCACATTTTGCAAACATAGAGAAGGAGGGCCTGAGCATTGGCAAGATGACCCGAAGCTTTGTTTGGGGCGACAACCAGGTAGCTTCCACACAGCAGGGTTATGCAGTCGATAAAAAGACAATGGCAGTCGAGTGATTCAGAGTGAGACCTCTGCTGTCAAACCAGAGCCGGTCAAGAGCACACCATCCTGGTACAAAAACGTATCCAGTTTTTCACAACTGCCCCACCAATTGGCAGTTGTGAAGGCGGCATGTTTGATGATACAAAATATTCAGGCAGGTGAGGCTGATGGTAATGCCTCACCTCTTAGAAGCATGCTCCAAGTCAAACAGCAGCACCTCAAAATCCTTTTCTGTGTGACCAGCAATCACCAGATCATCAGCATACATAACATGGTTGACCCATAGCGAGCTATCCCTCGACCACATCCAGATCAGCCTACCACTGTATCTGTGCCAGATGGAGATTCCTCTGGTACAGCCATAGAAAGATTATTGAACTACGTAGTAGAAAAATATGTTAAATAATGTAGGAGCCAGATGACATCGCTGTCGCACCCCAAAGTAAACAGGGAATGGCTCTGACTCACGGCCACGTAGTTTTACCCGGGCCTATCTAGCATCATGAAGGTCCGTTAATGATTTGAGCAAGAGAATTTGAGACTCCGAAAGCACGAAAAACAACCCAGAGCCCATGCCTATTGATGGTATCATAGACCTTAACCAAGTAAATAAAGCAGAGATGTCAGTCCTGTTGGAATTCACTAAACTTTTGTTGTAGCTGACGGACAGAAAATATCGCGTCTATGTAGGACGGCCGCGGCCTGAAACCACATTGAGGCTCCGAAAACCTTTACTCAGCGTGCCTAGCAAGGTGATATTGAAAATTCCTTTCCAGGACCTTTTCCAGCACACTTAAATAGAGGACCACCTGGAGATCCTCCCAATTCTGCGGAATCTGTCCAGTGGTCCAGACAGTTATTATGAAGTCATATAGGTCAGTCTGTACACAAATGCTACCTTCCCTCAGCAGGTCGCTTGGGAAATCATCTCTGCCCAATGTATGTCCTAGTCTCAGGCTCTGGATCGCCTTCCGTACTTCCTCAATAGATGGCACTTCAGTCAGCCCCTCACAGGGGTTGAATACTTCTTCCAATATTTGAGGCACGGCAGTCTCAGCAGCGTCATCTCCCCTTTGCCCCATGAGGTTTAATGGGCTGAGGGATTGCCCTTCCCCAAGATATAATATACATTCTCAGCAAAACCTGCAAAGCTATTCTTGGAGGTCAGAAATCGAATCACCTTTTTTGTCCCCTGAGGATGGTGATAGGTGTAGTGCTGCAAGTTATTTTTTGATGGAATTAAAGAGTAATTTGTGATCGTGGGCTACTGAGGCAGATTACATTTCCTTACCAACCTGCGATGACCATTCAACATTGCAGCACTGCACGGCTCACCAAACCTCTGAGAAAAGGCTGCAGTAAGCCTCCTCATTCACTGACGTGGGGTGCTGTTGATGGTGGGAGTGGGCATGTCGCTTTTCATCAGCCAGCTGTAACACCCTCCTCCATCAGTCAGGGTCTCTGAGGAGGTTTGGACTGCGTACCCAAAGCAGCCATTGCAGCTGCATGAGCCACAGTACTAAACCTCGCCCATTTCCATTTTGGACAATGCCAACCCCAGATGCAAACGATGATGAAATTATTAATTGCAACTTTTATCAGCGAGCTGAGACAAGGCCATTGTAGGTTTGAATGGGGTCCTAGATGGACACCCACCACCAGAGTAGAAGAATTACAGGCACATTTTACAGATGACAAACCGATGGTCAGTTTCAAGGACATGGGCCTGCATCCACTATTCCATCACTATATAGTCCAGGAGATGTTCTTGCTTGGACCGGGTGTTCTGCCCCATGGCAGGTATGGGGTGTTGATTACACAGGAACTTCCTGATATGGTGTTGACTTTAGTCACGTAACCAGGAAGTTACGATTTAAGATTCTCTTAGCCATGAGACAGGGTGTCAGCCATTACACAGAGTACAAAATGGATGAACAAATAGTGTCTCAGTGAAGACAGGTGCATCTGTTAATTATGTGACTTTAAGAAGCAGTCTGTAAGTTTGTTTATGCTCTTATAATAATAATGGGAATGCTGTTATAGTGTTAGGATTTCTGTTATAATGCTGTAAATGCCTTTATAATGCTTTAAAATTATTATGATAAATATGAGGCCTAGTTAACACGAAGCTTGCCACTTGCATTATTGTGAATGTTATTTGTAGTTGGATAAGTCGAGCCAGACTTGTATACATGCAACTTTAATGCGATCTTGAGAGCAAGGATGAAGTATCTCATCCACAGTTCAGTGTTATGTGCAGTGCTGTACATTTCGGCTGCAGTATGGTGATTACACGAAGTGACCTTATTTCACACAGTAGCTTATTCTCTTGTATAGCTATTCAGTGCTAATGTAGGTGCCTGGTGCATCCAGGACCTATTGTTGAGTTGCATGTTATTTAAGACAATGTTATAATGCTGCAGTGTTCATTCATTGTATTGATATTCCAAGTATTAACAGATGCTGTATTTGTGCTATGTTTTCCATCAGTTTTACCTCATTCTAATTATTAAATACGGTTGGAGTCGGATGTTCACCCTGGCTCTGATGGTTGATTGAATGCGAGGTTAACTACTCGGATAGTGGTGCAAAGCAGCGCACAGCGAGGCCGAGTAATTACAATCCCATGGGCTGCACATAAGTCTAGCAGCCTCCTACCATTGTTATTGAGCTGATCCGGCTGATGGAATTCAATCACTCCAGCCCAGGTGCCAGTGTTATGACCCATTCAGGCATTAAGGTCGCCGAACAGGATGACTCGATATCGAGGGGCCACTTTAGCTCGCACCTGTGACAGGAGATCCTCAAAAGCATCTGACTCATCAGCATTGCCTGCATCCCTCCACTGATATTCATCTTTGGGGGGCATAAGTAACCACCTCTATCAATCCTTGCCTCCGGTTGATGGGGAAGTGAGCCCAGAGTAGCCTGGGGCTTACAGTTTCATACATCTCACCGCCACGCTCCCACGCCCCTTTCATTATGTTGTTAAGAAGAGTCCACTCCCTGTTGTTTGACAGTCTCCTGCCCCGAATTGAGGACTGTGAATGCAGCCAGAGCCACTCCACCGGACCTCCTGAATGTCACAGAGATCCAGGCAGTAGCGGTCCAGCTCCTGACAATGGAGTGACAGGCCCTCCTCCACAATCATCGTTCAGACATTCAATGTGGCCCCTCGCAATGTTTTTTGCCACTTCTGAAGGAACCCTGAGGGTACAAATTCAGTCTCATGGCTCCATCAAATGGGTTTTGGCCAGGAACCTCAGACCTGTCTCCCCCCTCCAGCAAAAGCTTAGTTAGATTTTAATACGTGCTTTAGTATTCTTAGGTTTTTCGGTAAAGTCACGTAAGTAAAAAATCTAAATTAATAAAAGTAAAATCAAAATAAAATAAAAATCACGACGTTTCGGAGGCAACACAAGCTTCCGTCTTCAGGTGGAACCGTCACAGCACGCTTGTTGTAATCAAGTAATTGAGAGATTCAAAGGGATACTACCCTGTATAAATACTAGTTTAGGGGAGGGGATGGGCCAGGAACGGCCCACTTTTATTATTATGGTAAGGTGCGGCTTGAGACTACGGCTAGTCTACATAACAAAGGAATGAGCCTTTATTATGGTAAGGTGACAGTAACTCAAGAATAGTTGTCTGTCAAATAAGATGGTCCAAATATGCGTAGTTAAATATTTTTTCATGGTTAATCACATCTTTCCAATGATTACTCAGTTTGTACCCATCATCACGGTTAAAATTATGTCTGTGTTTGTATATTTGTATGGCTTCGTGTACAAACCTTTGATGGTAGCCAGGAGGTTTGCAGAGTACCTTGGTCTCGGAAAAGACAATTTCATGAGAGCCCACAGAGTTGTAGCAATGATCGGCAACGGCCGAAGAATCAGTTCTGCCGTGTTTCAGATCTGACTTGTGCTCGCGGACACGATCAGAGACATGACGTTTCGTTTCTCCAATGTAGCAATCACCACAACTGCAACTCAGCTTGTAGACTCCAGGATACTGTAAGTCAGGAACGACACTCTTCACAGATGGAATCAGATCACGGATTTTATGCACTGTACTGAATCGGACTTGGATCTTATGTTTGTTTAGAATTTTGGAGATCTTTTTGGTCACGCCTGCTATGTATGGTTATGTGATAGTATTTTGATGAGAGAATTCTTTTGAGATGGGTGGTGGTGGGAATCCGGTTTCAAGTAGGAATCTGTGTGGGTGGCTTTCCTGTAGACAGAATGTCCCAAGGATCCGTCAGGTCTCCTCTCAAACAGAATATCTAAGAATTGTAGTTTACCATCTTTCTCCACTTCCATGGTGAATCTGATGAATGGGTGTCTGGAATTGATGTGGTCCAAGAAGTGGTTCAATGCTGGGAGGCCATGTGGCCAAATGACGAAAGTGTCATCCACATACCTCTTTCACAGGGAAGGACGCAGGGTGGATGTCTGGATGGCGTCTGATTCACACTTTTCCATGAGCATGTTGGCTATCACTGGTGAAAAGGGGGAGCCCATAGGGGTACCCTCATTCTGTTTGTAGAAGGTGCCATTCCAGGTAAAATAAGTGTTGGTGAGGCAATGCCTAACCAGCGCAGGTACATCCGAATTCAATCCATGTTGGACCAAGTCCTCAATTATTATTAGAGTGTCCGGTACTGGGACTTTGGTAAACAGAGATACTACATCAAAACTGACGAGGATGTCATCAGGAGATAGTACCATGTCCTTGACCATAGAGACTAATTGGTTGAGTTGAGTACTGCCGAAGAGGTCTTGCCTGTGAAGGGAAGCAGAGTATCTGATAGAAACTGGGCTAGTTTGTAGGTAGGAGAGTTGATCGTCGAAACGATGGGTCGTAGCGGGGTGCCTTCTTTATGGATCTTGGGAAGACCATAGAGTCTTGGAGGTCTTGCCGCCGATGGTTTTAGAGAGGGACGTTTGGTTGGTTCAATTAGGGATGTCGAACTCGTGATGATTTCCTTAGTTTTTGTCGTTAGGCTGTTAGTAGGATCGTTTTTAATTTTGGAGTAACTCCCATCATTAAGTAGGTCCAGGATTTTGTTGTTGTATAAATCTTTATCCATGATGACCGTGCATTGCCCTTGTCTGCCAAGAGGATGATTAGATCCTACTAACAGCCTAACGACAAACACTAACAAAATCATCACGAGTTCGACTACCCTAATCGAACCAACCAAACATCCCTCTCTCAAACCATCGGCGGCAAGACCTCCCAGACTCTATGGTCTTCCAAGATCCATAAAGAAGGCACCCCGCTATGACCCATCGTGTCGACGATCAACTCTACTACCTACAAACTAGCCAGTTTCTATCAGATACTCTGCTTCCCTTCACAGGCAAGACCTCTTCGGCAGTACTCAACTCAACCCAATTAGTCTCTATGGTCAAGGACATGGTACTATCTCCTGATGACATCTTCGTCAGTTTTGATGTAGTGTCTCTGTTTACCAAAGTCCTAGTACCGGACACCCTAACAATAATTGAGGACTTGGTCCAACATGGATTGAATTCGGATGTACCTGCGCTGGTTAGGCATTGCCTCGCCAACACTTATTTTACCTGGAATGGCACCTTCTATAAACAGAATGAGGGTACCCCTATGGACTCCCCCTTGTCACCAGTGATAGCCAACATGTTAATGGAAACGTTTGAATCAGACGCCATCCAGACATCCACCCTGTGTCCTTCCCTGTGGAAGAGGTATGTGGATGACACTTTCGTCATTTGGCCACATGGCCTCCCAGCATTGACCCACTTCTTGGACCACATCAATTCCAGACACCTATCCATCAGATTCACCATGGAAGTGGAGAAAGATGGTAAACTACAATTCTTAGACATTCTGTTTGAGAGGAGACCTGACGGATCCTTGGGACATTCTGTCTACAGGAAAGCCACCCACACAGAATCCTACTTGAAACCGGATTCCCAGAACTACCCATCTCAAAAGAATTATCTCATCAAAACGCTATACCACAGAGCTCATGGCATTTCTGACCAACACCACCTGGCCAGTGAATTAAGACATGTACATCGGGCCCTCAGGATAAATGGATACTCTGACCGCACCATCCGCCAAGCTGTTTCTCCCACCATACAGAAACAGCCACATGAAACTCCGATCAAAACTATCACGTTGCCATACATAGCAGGCGTGACCAAAAAGATCTCCAAAATTCTAAACAAACATAAGATCCAAGTACGATTCAGTACAGTGCATAAAATCCGTGATCTGATTCCATCTGTGAAGGGTGTCGTTCCTGTCTTACAGTATCCTGGAGTCTACAAGCTGAGTTGCAGTTGTGGTGATTGCTACATTGGAGAAACGAAACGTCATGTCTCTGATCGTGTCCGCGAGCACAAGTCAGATCTGAAACACGGCAGAACTGATTCTTCGGCCGTTGCCGATCATTGCTACAACTCTGTGGGCTCTCATGAAATTGTCTTTTCCGAGACCAAGGTACTCTGCAAACCTCCTGACTACGATAAAAGGTTTGTACACGAAGCCATACAAATATACAAACACAGACATAATTTCAACCGTGATGATGGGTACAAACTGAGTAATCAACGGAAAGATGTGATTAACCATGCAAAAAAGATTTAACTACACATATTTGGACCATCTTATTTGACAGACAACTATTCTCGAGTTACTGTCACCTTACCATAATAAAGGCCAGTCCTTTGTTATGTAAACTAGCCGTAGTGTCAAGCCGCACCTTACCATAATAAAGGCTCAGTCCTTTGTTATGTAGACTAGCCATAGTCTCAAGCCGCACCTTACCATAATAATAAAAGTGGGCCGTTTCTGGCCCATCCCCTCCCCTAAACCAGTATATATACGGGTAGTATCCATTTGAATCTCTCATTTACTTGATTACAGCAAGCGTGCTGTGACGGTTCCACCTGAAGATGGAAGCTTGTGTTGCCTCCGAAACGTCGTGATTTTTATTTTATTTTACTCTTATTAATTTGATTTTTTACCTACGTGACTTTACCGAAAAAATCTAAGAATATGAATACTTGCAGTCACGAAAGCTTCAAATCTAGAACGAGCCCCTCACACCCTTCCAGAGCCCCATTGGTCACTGAGGTGACAACGAGCACCATGAGGGGATCAGCCGATTGGAATTGACCTTTCTTCATGGCATTCATCGCATCCACTGCAGCGTTACCGTCCGCACCACCGAGGTGGTAGGGTTTTTTTTGCACATATAAGTGTAGTGACATAGAATAGGTCACTACGGCGCATAGCGCTGGTTACGACAGAGGGGAATTGTGAGTGAGCAGCCGATCTGCCAGCAGAGTATGCAATGCCATGGAATGGGTTGCTAGGGCGCGTAGCGCTGGTTGCTGGCAGAAAGAGGGCATCTGAGGTCGTCGCAGCCCGGTCGGCTAGCAGGGCACGTGATGGGCCGCGGTAAGGGATGTAGGACAAAGGTGACAGGGAGGGACACGTGGGGCATAGCCCATAGACTTCTGGTAGGTTCCAGAAGGGGCGTGGCCGAGGGCGGAGCCACGCCACGCTGGGGGGCATAAAAGGGAGGTCCCGACGCTGGGTCGCTGCTGTCGTCTGGAATGGAACCATTGTGCTACGCAAGTCTTCATCCTCATCTTCGTTTCCTCGGCATCATGTGTCAGGCAGCGTGCCGGCTGTTCTGACCGTTTGTAGTTATGCCATATGTGAACAGAAGTGTCGAGTGTAGAATAAACATATGTGCCTCCTACGACTCGTGTGTCTCTAAGTAACCAATACATAAGTATACGAATATAGCTGTATAATAACACACATTAAATACAAATATCCTCCAGATAGTCTACATACATACTAGGAGCAATGTTATGAAAACCTATGTAGATTGACTCAGTGCATGTGGAGTAGTGGGACCGGGATCACACCCTCTACATTTGCCTCCCTAGTGTTAATGTTCACACATGGAACTCGACACTTATTTGAGGCTGAGTCGAGCAGGAAGACACCTAGGAGGTTGATAGATTACTCACCACTCACGTTAACCATGGCTGGGAATTGAACTCAGGTCCCAGGGTTCACCGTGCCAAATGGGCACCACTGTGCCATCACTGATAATTATGACAAATACAATTTTAGTCCAACTTGTGGTGACACACAACAGCATTTGTGTCAGGCTCGTTGCACTTTAAGACTAAATGAAATGTCAAAGGTTCACTAGCAGGAGGTAATTTAACACCTCCAGATACTATAAATCAATGACTTTTGTATAAACCGAAAATGACCCCATCCAATGTGCAGCCTAACGGCTAATTCGAAAATAAACCGAGTTCTCCGATTGACCGAAAGAGGCCAGCACAGAGATTAGTCGGGAGGCAGGCTTTAAAGAGATTGTAGGAAAAAGATTTGAATGAAAATAGAGGATCCGTTAGAGAAATAGAATAAGGATTTGCAAAGGACAGAAATGTAAGAGGGGGCTTGAGGAGCATAAAAGGGGAGAGCATGAGGAGTGGGGACGTTCGAGTGAAGGACGAGCCACAGAATGAAGGACCAAGTCTGGACCTAGTATATAATGAGGCTCCAAGTATACCGTCGTCTAAGTCGTTACATTTGTATAAAATGTGATTTTTCTTGAACATCAAAAACCATATTACTTCAATCATCACCTGATGATGATGATGATTGCTGTGTTGCAATAGAAACGTCGTGATAATGTAATTGTTGAATTTTTATTATTTCCCTTGACTTACCGAAAGACCAGAATATGGGGCAAGTGTTGTTTGCAAGATCCTATGAAGACTGACACGGCACACTAGGTGGTGGATGGCCAATAGCACTCTCCAGTGGCAATATTTACACATCGCACTACGTAAAATTTGAGGCATGGTTAACCTAGGGGCGGCCAGGAAACGGTTCAGATAATAATCACTGGTGTTGGCCGTGAGCAGGCACACCGCTATACTATCGCTCCCCACAACACTATAATTTAACACACACACATGAATCCTGAGGTAAACGATGACCCCCTGTAACCTCACATTACTGTAACCCTAGGACCCTTTTCTCACCAATTCTCATCCTCAAGTTTGATGAAGGTGTCTTCACCCAATTTGCTGCTCTCCTTGCGCACTCCTGTACACAAAGACACTCATGAACACATGCATATTCACAGAAAGCGCAAGACAAAGATCCACAGGTAACCTTACAAAGTGTGCAGGCAAGTTCCACTAACAAGCATGTTTTAAGCTGTCACCTAGCATGACGAGATGGTGCTACCAGCAAACCAATCCTCTGCAAACCTAAATTTGTCAACGTTGTGCTGATTTTTACAAACAACACCTATAATCAGGTTCAAAAACCAATAACTGGTAGAGGAATGTGCATGTTTTTATTATCTTTAGGATCACTTCTACAAAACATCTATAAAATATAAAGTCTTTTTGATTCAGCATCATTAACAATCACCATCTACAAGCCATCACAGTCAGGGTTCAAAAAAAAGTTGACAATATGCACTCCCCTATTTTGGGGGACTCAAATCTAATATGTAAGTTCATGAGTTTTTGTAGTTAAGCAAATAATCAACTGTATTTGCACCAAACTTCAGCTTTCTATTAGTTATTTTGGAACGGTGGTTCCGACTTTGTTGTGCATTGTTTACCCCTAAAAGACCTATCATCGGTTTGTGTCCATAAAGCAACATACTTATTTATATCTTTGCAAATAATGTTTTTACATTATTTATTTGCATAAAGAAACCAATTAATTAATGTACATATCGCTACACATATTTAACACCTCAGACATCCATTTCCCACTTTACAAATTTAGAATTATGAATAAAATATTAACAATTGTATCTTTTCCCATAATACCACTAAAAAAATATCCCTGTACAGTGTAAGCCAAGTCACGTCCCATCACTGTGAAGCAGAAAGAAATGCTGAGGATAACTGGATGTGAAATGCTGAAGAGATTTTTGGATTTCAAGAATTTAATTTATTTGTAGCTTGCAGGCCGCACATCCATTGGACGTATCCTGTACATCCCTTCATCACATGCCTGCCCTGAGGTGATTTGTGTTGCATACCACAGATATGTCATGCATACCTGTTTTGTCTTTACAATGTAGATTTATGATGTGCTGCCTCCTGTGGTTGTTGTGGGCTGGTGAATTTGTTGCTGTGAACGTTATGGAGCTGTGGGTCATATTCCTCAAGGGGTGAGTGGAGAGTCTCGCCACCATTATGCCTCAGCAGCGCTATGGAGCTTACATATTTGCTTACATTGTTGCCCCAGAAAGCAATATCTGCGAGTCGTGATTTTTACATTAGGTTGCAATTAATTGCAGTAAGGTTGTGTTAAATGGCAGGATTTCAGTGATTAATGTGAATGCGTACAGTACAGCAAGCCCCTTTTCCTTCCAACAACCACCTCCCCCATTACCATGGACTTTATTCTTCAGTATTAATTGAAGTGTTGTAAGCTACACTATGATAATTTAAGACTTTAGTAAACGAGTGTAAATGAGTAATGACTACATTGTTTGGCAACGTTGTAAAGTTGTATACATTGCACATTGTTGAATGGATGTGTAAATCTACACGTTTCCAGCATTCAAGGGTGCAATGAATGCTGTATTTATCTACGTATCATTCGATTCAATGTGGCTCCGACTAACATTGGATGTTAATGATTACATATTTTTTTAAGAATTGCAAGTTGTTTCAATGAATAGAATGACATTCAGGTAAATCTGTCTTCATGTACATTGTTAGGGCAGTGTTTAGCTCAGACATGGGCAAAGTACGGGCCGCGGGCCGTATACGGCCCGTTGAGCTTTTTAATCCGGCCCGCCGAACTTGTCCAAATATTATTATTATTAAATTCAATTTTACCTTCCTCCTGTAATGCCCCCATTTCCCATAGATGGCGCACTTTGACCGGGAGTGTGGTGTTTCGGGCTCTAAAGGGCACATGATCTCGCAATGCATTGTGGGCCGTCAGAGCCATTTTCAGGGTTTGTTTACATTGCTGAGTTAGATAAGGTGCTCCCTTCACTTTTTTGCTTTGCCCTGTGAGCCCTTCTGTAAAATGAGCGGATCAAGGAAACGAAAAGTGGACAATGAGTGCCGAGTGTTTAACATGGAGTGGACAACAAAAATTTTCACTGAAGTCCAATCAAAGGCTGTATGCCTGATATGCCGAGAAATGTCGCAGTTTCAAGGAGTACAACATCAGCCGTCACTTTGCTACGAAGCATGCTAACTACGCTAGCAAGCAGTCAACGCAAGAACGGCGGCTACGGCTCAGAGGTTGGTGGCTAATTTACAGACTCGGCAACATTTTTTCATCGACAAACTGCGATTCAAGAGTCAACTACCAAGGCAAGTTTTTTGGTGGCATTCGAAATAGCAAAGGCTAGCAAGCCTTTCTCCGAAGGCGAGTTTGTAAAATAATGCATGGTACAGACAGCAGATATCTTGTGTCCGGAGATCAAAAGCAAATTTGAAAAAGTCAGTTTATCACGCAGACTGTGACTCGCCTGTGGAACTGATTGATGAAAATATAGCCAGTCAATTGAACAAAAAGTCTGATTCCTTTGAATTATATTCACTAGCACTGGATGAAAGTACGGACGTAAAAGACACTGCTCAGCTCCTCATTTTTATCGAGGCATTGACGATAGTTTTGCGATAACAGAGGAGTTTTTGACCATGGAGTCCCTGAAAGGAACAACGCGGGAGAGGACTTGTATAACCAGGTATCTGCTGTCATCGAAAGAACGAAGCTACCTTGGAGTAAACTTGTCAATGTCACAATGGATGGATCGCCAAATTTAACTGGAAAAAATGTTGGGCTGCTGAAAAGAATCCAGGATAAAGTGAAAAGGAAAACCCTGTCCAGGATCTTATTTCCTTCACTGCATCATCCATCAGGAATCCCTGTGTAAGTCTGTATTGCAGCTTAATCATGTCGTGAATCCAGTCGTAAAACTTGTGAACTTTATACGAGCAAGGGGACTTCAGCACCGTCAGTTTATTACGTTCCTGGAGGAAACTGAAGCGGATCATCAGGACTTGCTGTACCACTCTCGTGTCCGCTGGTTAAGTTTGGGGAAAGTGTTACAACGAGTGTGGGAGCTGAAAGAGGACATCATCGCATTTTTGGAGTTGATGGGGAAATCTGACGAATTCCCTGAGCTAAGCGACAAGAACTGGCTTAGTGACTTTGCGTTTGCTGTGGACATATTTTCACACATGAATGAGCTGAATGTGAAACTGCAGGGGAAAGATCAGTTTGTTCACGACATGTAAAAACATGTGAAAGCCTTCAAATCCAAGCTCACTTTGTTCTCCAGACAAATTGCGAACAAATCTTTCGCTCATTTCCCCACACTTGCCATGCAGGAAGAGGCACCGCGAAACGCAAAAAAATACAGCAAATCACTTGAGGACCTGCACGGAGAATTCTCTGATTTCGAAAACATTGAACAGTCACTTCAGCTGGTGTCCTGTCCCCTGTCACAAGACCCTGAAACAGCACCACAGGAGCTGCAGTTGGAATGATAGATCTTCAGTCTGACTCCATCCTAAAGGAGAAGTTCAACTCTGTTAAACTGAATGACTTTTATGTTCACTTAACAGAGCCACGTTTCCAAACCTCCGGAGGACTGCACAGACGATACTGACTTTGTTTGGCTCGACTTATGTGTGTGAGCAGACATTCAGCGTCATGAACGCCAACAAGCCCGTCACAGATCAAAGTTAACGGATCAGCACCTCAGATCTATCCTGAGAATTGCCACAACCAAATAACTCCAGACTTGGATGCACTGGCAAAAATGGGAGATCAACAACACTGTTCCCACTGAAACTGATGATGTGTTGCTGCAGCGAGGTTGGAGCCAAATCTCCGACACATAGCCTGCGTGGCTGCTCTAACCTGTTAATGTAAATAATAAAGAGGAAAGCTCCAAATTAAGATTCAAGTGAGGTAATTGGTTTGGCGCAGGCCTCAGATGTTTTCATGATGTTTGATCAGTCACGTTACGACATGTTTGTTAAATTGCCTTGCAAATAAATGCTTTGCTACCTGTTAAAGGCCAAATCTGTCCATGTAATGATTTTTACATGTCATTTATATTAGTTCACACAAACACTCCATCCATCTGTTCCTGGCCCGGCCCCTCTGTCAAATTTTAGAATCCATTGTGGCCCGCGAGTCAAAAAGTTTGCCCACCTCTGGTTTAGCTATTTGTATAGCTGCGCAGCATCATGCACAATTGGGGCAAAACTGGCAGGCTCAACCAAAAGAGATATATGAACTCCAGGCTAAGTTTCTACAGCCAGGTCTACCACCATGGCTACACTTCAGACACGGCCACACCAAAGATCAATACAAGGACCCATGCTGCTATGTATAATACTGGGGCTACCTACGGCATCAGCGACGTTAATACTGCCACAGCTAGTTTACGACAACAAAACAAGCCTGTGACAGCAACAACAAGTATCAGCCATCACAAAGCTGATCTGTAGTACATGTGACATCTTTCCTGGTGTAGCCAGTATGGGCTTAATGTAATGAAACACACATATAATTACAGAGTTAATGATGACCATGGATTGGATCCATAGACTCACGTGACAGCACGGTAGGCCACGCCCACCAGTAGAGTAATGAATTCACCAGACAGGGCATCTATTCAGATTCGGATGGACACTGTACAGGAATTGAGCAGCGATGGGTTGCATAATGTGGAGTCGATTGGTGTGCATCTGGTCATAATTACAGATGGACGAATGTTCTGAAAACACTTTTAAAGGAAGTTTCCGTTCCACAACACTATGGTGTCCCTCGGTGGTGCAGTCACTCGATCCTCAAGAGGAGGGAAGAACACGACGCAGAGTATCCACTCATCGCCTCCGAACTCATATATTATTGTTGTCTTTATTAACCGGCCTTTCCCCTCATTACAATCACAGGAGGAGAGACCTAACCTAACCAACAGCCTCATTGGAGTGCTAATCCGTTTCAGGAGGAAGCCTGTTGCTATAATAGCAGACATCCAGCCGATGTTCTACTGTTTTATTGTTGAAGCAGATGACAGAAACTACACAAGATTCCTGTGGTACCGCAACAATGACATCAACAACAGGATTGTCCAATACAGGATGAATGTACATGTCCTTCAAAGCTCGTGACTAGGTCAAGAAATGAGAGAAGCAGGTGGTATAAAAATTATGTACAGAAAAAGAATATGGCATCTGTGTAGAATTTTCCTTGATTAAAGCTCTGGATTGTTACTTGCACTTCATTAACAGATAAATTATCCCCTTCAGACAGATATATTGTCCCCTTCAGACCCCCTTATGCAAGGGGTCAATGCTATGGGGAAACTCATCACTGAAGGTGGGTGTTAAGGTCATGAGATGGAATAGCTGGAGAGAATGCGGCCTGGAAAGGGTTAATGACCTTTTGTTTGCAGACAGGAGGGTTCCGTTATTTGATTGGGTACGAACTACCTATATCGCCCACTCCCAATTTTAAGATACCTCCAGATCAGAGATGTCATAATGAAATCCACCCACTGACAAGAATATCGACGGTTGGTCCATCCAATCATTGGCTGGTTGGAAACACCAAGGGTCAATTACAGGCTGTCCGAGGCCTATCGACTCAAGGGAGGAGAGGGTTCTGTCATCAGACCAGCAACCAATAAACTGTCACAAATTTGTGCCACAGATATGGACACAGATCTGGCGAACACCAAGAGCCACCCCAACATTTAGACTCATTAAGTAAAATTAATACATGGAGCATACTTGACGAGAAAAGAGTGAAAATTATGGAGGTCCTCCGGGCATGGTACAAGCATATCCCCATGCCTTCTGCTCTGCCCAGATGTTGTGAAACTCTAAAATGAGATTACGAGCTTTTTTAATCTGTGTGGCACAAACCTCTCCCCATCGGTAGAAGAGACCCTAAGGGTCTAATACCTGCATAATAACGAGACATCAACATGCCTTACTCCAAACCTTTAACATCATAGCCAGAAGTACTATACTGGTCAACTGAAGGTATCATGATGGAAAAAGTGACATATTACACTCCTTGCACATGTGGGCATGGAATATTTGAGTCATAAAGCATATAGTGAAGGAGTTCAAGGCCAGGTGGTCCCTTCTTATACAGAGCCTGAAATGAGCTAGCCGGATTGGGGGCCGGGAGATAGATACCGAAAAAAAGGGGTATAGCCTCTGTGGTTTTGCAGAAGCAAAACTAGGAATGTAAAACGATAGCATGAACGGCCATCAGCTGCATGCATGTTCGTTGATTTTAGGGGCCTTTTTTGTACTCCCTCCCCCGTCAACCTATCCCTATTTAAATGCGCATTTCCCCACGATGTGGTGTCCTCACTTGGTTGGGCAGCTGGCCCCTCCCCACCTTTTACCTCCCCTCCTTTATATGGTTCAGTTGCGTCGTAACTGCCCCAGGAAATGTGACAACCGGTTATGTAAGCCGTGTTTGCATGCTGAAATGGACTCACATTTTGTTACAATAAAAGCAACAAAAAAATCAGCCAAAATCTCACAGAGAGACCACTTCCTGCAATACTTGAGGCTCCACAGCCTTAACAGAGTAAACGCCACATTTCCCCATCATGTTATCTGGGCAGAGGGCTGACCCTTGCCAAAGATCAGGCAGAAATCCTCAAATTCTACAGTGAGTCTTGATTTGAAGCTTTCCTGACTGCAGGAATCCATATTCTTAGNAAATAGTATTTTCGGTAAAGTCACGTAGGTAAAAAATAAAAATAAAATAAAAATCACGACTTTTCGGAGGCAACACAAGCTTCCGTCTTCAGGTGGAACCGTCACAGCACGCTTGCTGTATCAAGTAAATGAGAAATTCCAAGGACCCGACCTTGTATATACTGGTTGAGGGGGAGGAGCCAGGGTAGGCCCCTGGATAGGAGTTTTTATTATTATGATAAGGTTGGTGCGGCTGAAGCTACGGCTAGTCTACATAACAAAGGACTGAGCCTTTGTTATGTAGACTGGTTGCCAGAGTTGTTAATGTGCGGCTGCTGCTAATGGGACTGGGCCTTTGTTATGTAGATGGTAAAAGCAAAAAAGCAGCAGGAAGAAACAGCCTCTTGCTATGTGCTTTGTGGGTAAAACTTAAAGCAGGAAACCAGCGTGTGAAAGAAGAAGCTAAACATGAAGGAAAAACTGGCTGTCATCAGAAATAGATAGTAACTAAAGAATAGGTGTCTGTCAAATAAGAAGGTCCAAATATGTGTAGCTAAATTTATTTTGCATGGTTAATAACATCTTTCCAATGATTACTCAGTGTGTACCCATCATCACGGTTGAAATTATGTCTGTGTTTGTATATTTGGATGGCTTCGTGTACAAACCTTTGATGGTAGCCTGGAGGTTTGCAGAGCACCTTGGTCTCGGAAAAGACAATTTCATGAGAGCCCACAGCGTTGTAGCAATGATCGGCAACGGCGGAAGAATCAGTTTTGCCGTGTTTCCGATCTGACGTGTGCTCGCGGACACGATCAGAGATATGACGTTTCGTTTCTCCAATATAGCAATCACCACAACTGCAACTCAGTTTGTAGACTCCAGGGTATTGTAAGTCAGGAATGACATCTTTCACAAATGGAATTAGATCACGGATTTTATGTACTGTACTGAATAGGACTTGGATCTTATGTTTGTTTAGAATTTTGGAGATCTGTTTAGTCACGCCTGCTATGTATGGTAACATGATAGTTTTGATCGGAGTTTCATGTGGCTGTTTCTGTATTGTGGGAGAAACAGCTTGGCGGACGGTGCGGTCAGAGTATCCGTTCATCCTGAGGGCCCGATGTACATGTCTTAATTCACTGGCCAGGTGGTGTTGGTCAGAAATGCCATGAGCTCTGTGGTATAGCGTTTTGATGAGATCATTCTTTTGAGATGGGTGGTGGTGGGAATCAGGTTTCAAGTAGGAATCTGTGTGGGTGGCTTTCCTGTAGACAGAATGTCCCAAGGATCCGTCAGGTCTCCTCTCAAACAGAATATCTAAGAATGGTAGTTTACTATCTTTCTCCACTTCCATGGTGAATCTGATGGATGGGTGTCTGGAATTGACGTGGTCCACGAAGTGGTTCAATGCTGGGAGGCCATGTGGCCAAATGACGAAATTGTCATCCACATACCTCTTCCACAGGAAGGACGCAGGGTGGATGTCTGGATGGCGTCTGATTCAAATCTTTCCATGAACATGTTGGCTATCACTGGTGACAAGGGGAGCCCATAGGGGTACCCTCATTCTGTTTGTAGAAGGTGCATTCAAGGTAAAATAAGTCTTCCTGACCTGCTTTTTTTTGCTTTACCATCTACATAACAAAGGCTCAGTCCCATTAGCAGCAGCCGCACATTAACAACTCTGGCACCTCCCCCTCTCAACCAGTCTACATAACAAAGGCTCAGTCCTTTGTTATGTAGACTAGCCGTAGCTTCAACCGCACCAATCTTATCATAATAAAAAAAAATCCTATCCAGGGCCTACCCTGGCTCCTCCCCCTCAACCAGTATATATACAAGGTCGGATCTCTTGGAATTTCTCATTTACTTGATACAGCAAACGTGCTGTAACGGTTCCACCTGAAGAAGGAAGCTTGTGTTGCCTCCGAAACGTCATGATTTTATTTTANTTTTTATTTTACTTTTATTAATTTAAATTTTTTACCTACGTGACTTTACTGAAAAAACCTAAGAATATGAATCCTTGCAGTCACGAAAGCTTCAAATCTTTCGGTAAAATCACGTAGATATAGAACCAAAGAGTATTTACAGTGTCAAAGCATCCCGAAAAGATTTCTGATTCAAATTCTTTTTGCAGCATTTTTAGAAAATACGTTAATTTAGTGATAGTCTTAAAGTCACTATATTCCCACAAACCAAGGCCTTATTAAATAATATATACATAAATTATAAACTACAAAGAAACCACTGCATTGAAATTGCACAAACACAACAGCCAACTAGACATTAGGAGAGGAGTCACACCAGGAGACACTTGCCAAGTGATTGCACAACAACAGAACCAACCTTCAGATAAATTTGATTTCAAATCAAAGGTATCAACATGACATGTACAATTGTCAAAAGTATGGATATGACAAATAATATAGAACAAAAGCTATAACATCTGCAGAGAAGCATTAGAGAGATGGATGTTCTGCATTACACTGAAGAACAGAATGGGGAACCCACGGATTGGAGAATACACACAGGGTAGGGACATCATAATGACTGTTAATAAAACCAAGTGGGGATTGGCAAGATACATAACAGCTCCAAGGGGTGATGGAATATCGACTAGACTGGCGATAGAATAGAAGCCAAAAGAGGGATGCTCTCGTGGCATGACCAGAGTGGAGATGGAGCTATGCGAAAATGGATTGAGCATCACAGGACAATGATGGATGGTGACGATCTTGGTAAGCATTCATCTAGCAGTGGAATGATCATGGCTGATAATGGCACAAGCATCGGTGCACACGCAACATAAACAGGTATATACAGCTATACACAACACTGTATATAACCATCATCATTATCCTGAGGTGATAAAAAAAATATGTACATATTTGTGGAAAGTCAAAAGTGGTCACTTCATGGATATACTGTTCCATACCATGGGAATGTGGAATTTCCAGCACTCTTTCAACAATAGAAAAACTCACTGAGGTCGTGCAGCTTGTTTATGTTGACGACGACAGGTTTCTCCTGCATGCTGTGCCCCTTGAGCCCAATTAAGGGCCCCAATCGTCGCTCGTTGTCTCTCCAGATCCCCTTCTAAGCCACCCAAATCTCGGGGCTCCAGGACCAGGAGGAGGAGGAGTCGTAAGCGCTGTCCATGCAGGGATCCAGTCGAGAGTCGTCTTAGAGGCCCCTTTTAAGCGATTTCTGCCTGCAGCCCCATCGTGGTTCTCTCCGCACGCTGGCTCTGCCCACGTGGCGCACACAGCCCCGGAGACGAGGGATCAATGTCTTCGCCCAGGGTCAAGCATTGCCTGGGGGAACACGGGGAGACAATGGGAGACACGGAAGATATGAAGAGATATAGGGACACATGGGGAGACCTGCAAATACGAAGACAATGGGAGAGACGTGGACATTAGAAGATATTTGGGATAGAGACACAAGAGAACCAGGGACAAACAGAAATCAGGCATTCCTTATGGCGACACAAGCAGACAAGGATGTACAGAGCAATTGTTCAAGTGAGACAGATCCAACATTGCTCCCATTACGTGGAATTATGTGGTGCATGAAAAGAACAATCAATGTGTTGCCTGTGTCCTCATATCATCTCACTTGCACTGTGATTAGTGTCACGTCATGAGATGAATAATTAATTTAGAACTCTCCAGAATAATGATTCACCCCGTTTAATAGAATAGGTCACTGACGTAGATATCACGGACGACTTCTGCAATTCATTTAAGTCACCGCTGGTCCACCATGAGGCAGCAGCATTTTCCCACCATCCCAGCCACAACCATTAATGCTTGTCACTTTATAGTAAAACCGTGATTATTATTGTGTAGTCATTGATGACTGGACTGAGACCTTCACTCAAGAACCTAGTTGTAATCCCAGATGGGTGAAATCGAAATCCAAATATAACATCTTAGTGGTGGTTGTCAGCACTAACTTGAGCCAACTGGCCACATCCTAAAAGAAAATAATGTTTGTTTTATTTTTTTATTGAACCAGAAAACCTAGATTTGAAGCTTTCGTGACTGCAAGGATTCATACTCTTAGGTTTTTTCGGTATAGTCACGTAGGGAAAAATAAATATAAAAATTATAGAAATAAAATAATAAATAACGACGTTTCGGAGGCAACACAAGTCTCCGTCATCAGGTGGGACCGTCACAGCTAAATTTACTGTATCAAGTGAGGAAAAATCCAAGAGACAAGCTCTTAAATACAATGTTAAGGGGAGGGGGTGGGGGCTTATCTGAATGTGGTAGCCAGGGAATGGAACGGTGGGGGGGGCTAAAAGAGAAAAATTGGTGCACATCGACTCGGGGTTGTGGCCGGTGTTAGCTGACAATCCCAATACAAAAAAGGCAGTACTGTTAAACGCTGGGATGTCAACACTCAGTAAAGTAGAATGGTACCTGTCAAATAAGATGGTATAAATATGTGTAGTTAAATCTTTTTTACATGGTTAATAACATCTTTCCAATGATTACTCAGTTTGTACCCATCATCAAGGTTGAAGTTATGTCTGTGTTTGTATATCTAGAAGGCTTGGTGTACAAACCTTTGATGGTAGCCATAAGGTTTGCAGAGCACCTTGGTCTCGGAAAAGACAATATCATGAGATCCCACAGCGTTGTAGCAATGATCGGCAACGGCGGAAGACTCAATTTTGCTGTATTTCAGATCTGACTTGTGCTGGCGGACACGATCGGAGACATGACGTCTCGTTTCCCCAATGTAACAATCACCACATATGCAACTCAATTTATAGACTCCAGGGTATTGTAAGTCAGGAATGACATCTTTACAGATGGGTTTAGATCACGGATTTTATGTACTTCTACTGAATCGGACTTGGATCTTATGTTTGTTTAGAATTTTGGAGATCTTTTTGGTCACGCCTGCTTTGGTCACGCCTGCTGAATAGTACCTGTCAAATAGTACCTGCCATCGGGGAAATGCCTTACATTTTTGGGAACTCCATCTAAATGTGCTCATGTAAATGTCGTCGTGCAGGCGGTGGTTAGTCGCACAGTGCGTGTTCTGCCTGCGATGCAGATGCTCGTGCCGTTGTGCTTGAAATAGGGCCTGCCATTGGATAACCTGGGGGAAGGTGTATTGTTAACGCCGTCAAACGCCGTGGCACGGACGCCCTCCTTGGTCGGGGCTTTTACGATGGTGCCGGCAAATTGCGAAGCGTTTATTCAGATAGTTAATACAGGACATGAGTCGGTTGTTATTCAGGAAGGGACTATGTTAGCGCACGCGTCGGCTGCGCAGAACTCGGATGGGGATGCGTGCTTGGCAGCGGGGAAGGAAATGCGCTGCCACAGAGTGGTGAGGTACCGGGCTGGTTCCGGGATTTGTACGAATGTAATGATGATTTGACACCGAGCAGCGGTCGCATCTTCGTAATCTGCTGTTGGAATTTAAGGACGTATTTAGCTCGGGAAATATGATGTCGGTCGCACGTCCCTATGGAGACATCACATTGATACTAGAGATGCGCCTCCAATTTGCTTAAATTCTCACCGTGTGAGCCCGTTTGGAGAAGGATTGTATTCGGAAAATGGTGGACGAAATGTTGCAACAGAATATAATTTCTCTTTCTTCCAGCCCGTGGGGGGCTCCAATTGTACTGGTTACAAAACGTGATGGTTCCCTGCGATTTTGTGTCGATTATCGTACACTAAATACGATTTTGGTGGTGGATGCGTCCCGTTCCCGCGCATTGATGACTCATTGGACACCTTGTCCGGCGCAACATTTTTTTCGACTCTTGACCTCTTGTCGGGCTTTTTGCAATTGCCCCTAGACAAAGAATCTAAGCCAAAGACGGCCTTCGAACGCCGCAGGGATTATTCCATTTTAACGTGCTTCCGATGGGCTGAACTCCGCGCCAGCCACCTTTCAACGATTAATGGAACTCGTATTGTTCGGATTGCAGTGGGAGTCATGTTTGATATACCTTGACGACGTCATTGTGTTCAGTAAGGATTTTGAGGGGCATTTGCAACGGTTGCGAGCTGTGTTTGGCTGGGTACGGGACGCCAATTTGAAATTTAAACCCCAAAAATGCCATTTGTTGAGAACGTCTGTCAAGTATTTTGTCATGTTGTTAGCACGGCGGGAGTTGCCACTGACCCAGAGAAAACGAGTTGTGTATGCACGTGGCCAGTGCCGAAAACGGTGTCGGAGGTGCGTAGCTTCGTGGGATATGCGTCGTACTACTGTCGATTTGTCAAGGATTTTGCCACGATTGCGAGGCCACTGCATACACTGACCGCTAAGGGTAAAAAGTTCCTATGGGGTGACGAGGAACAGCGTTCGTTTGAAATGCTTCAGGACGTTTTAGCAGACGCACCGCTGCTCGGATATCCGAATTTTGGAGAGATGTTTATTCAGGACACCGATGCCAGTGATACGGGCATAGGCGCTGTTTTGTGGCAGAAAATCGATGGAGTGGAAAGAGTCGTTGCATACGGCAGCCGCGTGCTATCCCCGGCGAAGAAAAAATATTTTGTAACGCGCAGAGAATTGTTGGCGATTGTACACTTCGTGCAGTTGTATCGACCATATTTGTACGGAAGGGAATTATTGGTCCGCACTGACCACGTGGCGCTGCAGTGCTCCTTGCGGATTGACCAACCCTCAGGTCAAATGGCCCGTTGGCTTGAGGTTCTGCAGGGATACTCCTTTACGGTCCAACACAGAAAAGGGACGCGTCATGTTAATGTGGACGCTCTGTCCCGATTGCCTCAGCCGTCAGGCTCGTGTAGATGTGCCGAGGGATCACTGCGCTGCGGTCCACCGCTGCAGGGCATTCTGGCCATGGCTGCTGCAGCCGATTCAGGCCCAATTGACGGGGTCCCTGCTAAAAAGCTCGGGTTGCTAGGATTGTCACGGGATTGTTGGGTACGCTTACAGGCAAACGATTATTCACTAACCAGAATGAGGCTTCGGGCCTCCCGTTATAAAGGGTCGGAGGATCGGCCCTTCCTTCGGCTCATAGACGATCTCCTAGTGAGGTGGGATGTCGTGTTGCAGAAATTTTGTATTGTGTACCATTGTGCTTGAGGGGAAAACTTATTCGCGATGCGCACGAGCGTTGATGCACTTGGGTGAGAAGAAAACCGCATTGATTTTTGAGTAACGATTTTTACTGGCCAGGGTTGCAGAATGATGTTCATTTGCACTTTAAGGCCTGTCACGAGTGCGCACGGTGGAGGGCGCCGACGCAACCATATCGAGTACCGTTGCAATCGATACGAGTTTCACGGGTAAACGAAATTGTTGCCCTGGGTATTTTGGGGCCGTTCCCGTTACCCCGCGGGGTCACAAATATTTGCTGGTGGGGGTTGAGTACCTCACTCAGTGGCCTATGGCATGGCCGCTAGTGGACCAATCGGCAGGATCGATCGTGGAGGCCTTCCTGCAGGGTTACGTTTTTGATAAGGGTGCCCCGGAGCACCTGCTTACTGACAGGGAAAACATTTTCTTCCCGCCTGTTGAAGGAAGTGTGTGACGCATTTGGTACGAAGAAAATTTAGACGTCCCCGTACCACCCGCAAACCGACGGGATGGTCCTATTTAATGTACGGTCAAGAACCGGAGGCCCCGGCCCTGGTCAAGCTGGTGTCAAACTAAGGGAAGTTTTCAGCGGTGTCTGCCCCCATGCAAGTAGCATTGGACCATCTGAAAGAGGCTAGAGAGGCCTCACTGGGGAATACGGAGCGGAGGGAGGCAGTTAATGAGAGCCTCCACGGGAGCCATGGCAAGTGGGAGACATGGCTTGGTTGCATTGTCCTATGGTGCCAGTGGGCACATCACCGAAATTCCATCAGCCCTGTCAGGGTCCATTGAAATTGTGGAGGTGCGAAGGGACTAGAGTGTACAAATTAGGTGCGGTCGTCGATTGTGGCATGTTCACCGTCGCGGTTGAAGAAATATGTATCGCCTTAAGATGCGTCATCTCCCATCTCGGAGCGGCCTGTATTAGATGTGTCTGACGAGCGTGTTGTGCGGCGGCGTGAGAACGCACCTCAGCAGTTTACCAAAAATGGTGATCCTGTGTCTGCAGGATCACCATTTTTGAGTCGGGTGCCGCCCCGGGACGCATGGGTACGGAATGTGGTCTCGCCAGGGAGTGGCCGGTGTTACGAGGGGAGGCACTCGTCACGGGCAGGACGCTGCCCCGCGCCCACGGAGGGATGCTCCCCGCCCTTGTCCCCTGTTTACCTGAGCCGGGGTGATGGACCGGCTGCGGGATCTCGCTCCGAAGAGTGACTTTTTCTTGACATTCGGTGGCGTAGTAGTCATGTTGCATTGTCAGGGGGGGAATCGTGTAACTATGTACATTGTGTGTTGCCGTGTAACACGTTATGTTTAGCCGGGACGGCTAATTCTTTAAACATNGGGGGGGGGTGATGTAGTGCCTAAAATTATGCACCACACGCGAGAGTGGGTGGACACGCGCACGGAGTACAGTGGGAGCAAACGAGGTCGAGGGTGTTGTTGTCGTTAGGCATAGGGAGAAGGTCAGAGACTGGTAGGGGGCAACTAAGGACACAGGGCGCTGATTAGCTGGGAGTTGTTATTGTCCAAATGTGGGGCCACGCTGTCTGAGGACAGTAGCAGGTGGTAAGGGGTGATTAAGGATGCAGGGCGCCGATTGGCCAAGAAGTTGTTGTTGCTAAGTGGCGCCGCATTGTCTGGAAAAACATGGCAGGTGCCAGCGGGGGCTGGGGGCGAGTGGCGTCGCGGGGATGCCACAGATTAATTTAAGATTCATTGGCTCGGGGATAAAGAAAGGGGTTTTTGGAGGAGACGGGAGTTCGCGCCTGGGAGGAGAAGCAGGATGCTGGAGCTGGAGCAGCAGAGCTAGAAGCAGTGGAGAAGTGTAGGGTAGCAGTGGAGAAGTGTAGGGTAGCAGTGGAGAAGTGTAGGGTAGCAGTGGAGATGCCAGCAGAAGCGGCTGGAGTGTAACAACGAAGCCAGTAGGAAGCGGCTGGAGTGTGGGAGGAGAAGCTGATAGAGATACGGCTGAGTGTGACGGCGGAGCCAATAAAGAGCGGCTGAACTGTGACGGAAAGAGAATGGAGAGGAGAGTCGACGGAGAGACGTGGAGCGAGCGAGGCCGGCGGAATGCGGCGAGCGAGCGAAGAGCGTGGAGGAGGAATGTTGATTGGTGTTAGCTGGAGGAATGTTGATTGGTGCAAGCTGGAGGAATGTTGATCAGTATAAGCAGAATAAAGTGAGAGAGAAAAGCAAGAAGCTGTCGTGTCAAGTCGAGCACTACAGATGTATTGGCATGAAGGAGCTTGCATTTGTTAATTCACGAAGAAGGGATGCCACATTTTGCCATTACCTGATAAAGGAAAACCCATTCAACCCTGTTAGATTCCTTCTCTTCATCTAGTGTTAGAGTGTATGCCGTAAAGGTTTCCTGGTAGCAATATCTATTGCATTTACTAGGTCAAGTTCCCATTGTTGATGAATCCTGTTTGTGCCTTTCAAATTATTGAGGGGAGGATTTTCTTTAATCTTCTTGCCAGGATTTTAGCAAGCAGCTTATAATCCGAATTCAGCAAGTGGAATGGTCTGTAGTTCCCCACTAACTCAGGATGGGTACCAGATTTGTGAAGTAACATAACCCTGGCTTCATTCATGGATTAATACTCTTAAGTTTTTTCGGTAAAGTCACGTAGCTAAAAAAACATAAAATTTAAATTAATAAAAGTAAAATAAAAAATCACGACGTTTCGGAGGCAACACAAGCTTTTGTCTTCAGGTGGAACCGTCACAGCACGATTGCTTTATCAAGTAAAGAGAAATTCCCAGAGACCCGACCTTGTATATATACTGGTTGAGGGGGAGGAGCCAAGGTAGGCCCTGGATCGGAGTTTTGTATTATTATTGTAAGGTTGGTGCGGCTGAGGCTGCTGCTAGGAATGAGCCTTTGTTGTGTAGACTGGTTGAGCTGGGAGGTGCCAGAGTTGTTAAGGTGCGGCTGCTGCTAATAGGACTGAGCCTTTGTTATAAAAACATTTTTACCTACTTGACTTTACCGAAAAAACCTAAGAGTATGAATCCTTGCAGTCACGAAAGCTTCAAATCTAGAATTCATTCATGGAGCCCAGAAGGCCTCATAGGGCAAGAGCCTCATTAATAGTTGCCAGCAGTTGAGTGGCGATAGTGGCCCAAATCGCCTTATAGAGCTCAACAGGAGACCTATCTCAGTCTGCAGCCTATCTAGATGGAGATGATGTCAATGAATCGTTCAACTCCTGCATGTTAATGGGCCTCTCTATTTGTTCTACTAGGCAGGGGTTCAAGTCTGGGGACAGAGATTTGACTGAGATATCTATTGTCTCACTTGTATGATAATCTGACGTATACAGCCTGATAGAAACCATTTGTGTTTGATATTTCCCGTGGATGGGGAGAAGTCATGGAAATGTCTTGCTTTCATAGTGTTTTGGTATTGCGTTTCATTTCCAGTGTGTGCTGTTTTGCTTAAATGTTCCTTAGTATACGAGGTCTTTTTCAATTAATTAGCCTCTCAAGAAGGCTTTACAGGCATCCCATATTACCCAGGGAGACACTGGGGAGTTGACCCTGAGTGGACTACCATGAATTCTTAAATGTCCTTCCCTATCTCCCTCATGATTTGTTTTTCAGCCAGTAGCCTCTTGTCCATGGACCAAAAATGTTGTTACTTTCTCAGGGTTGAGAATGAATTGCGGAAACACCGGGGCATGGTCGAATAGTTGCAGGTCTAATATTGTTTAATATTTCGGTGATTTGTGAGAGGAGGGCTGAGAAACTTGAAACAAATTCTATTCTGGAAAGTGTCCTATGTGCTTTAGAGATATGGGTATAGTCTTGTTCAGAAGGATTCAATGTCCTTCATGGGTCCACTTATTGATGCTGGGATATGATTTCTTGGAGGACATTCTTTCGTCGTATTTAACGGTCCAAAATAGTGGGGTGCGTTTTGTTTAGAGTTCAGTAGCAGGTTCCAATTCCCACATAGGATTGTCTCCAAAGGCAGGGGAGGCAAGGGAGGGGCGGAGAGGGTGGGGCGTACTGGTGGGATGAGATGGGACTGAAGGGGAGACGGGGGAGTGTGAGGGGGAAAAGAGCAAACAGGGGAGAGGGGCAGGCCATGCAAAGCCAGAGAGAAAAAAACGGATATAACCACCCCAAGTTGGAGAGGAGCTGTCTGTTCAGTGACCCACACATAAGATGATGCAGCACATCATCACCATACCCGGTGCAAATTTCTCAGCAGCAGGGAAGACATTCAGTATCGTTGCTCCATCAACATTGTTGTCCCGGCCTCTGAAGTCACTCTTGCACCTATTTACATTGCATTACTTTCCCAGGGTCATGAAATCTCATCGCCTCCCTCCAATGTGAATTTAGCTGAGTAGAGTAGCTGGGATTTACTCATTCCCGATTCACCAGGTCTCCGTGCAAGGGAAGCAGCAGGTTTCTCCTCCTCGAGTCGGTCGGTGTTATGTCTGGTGTAATAAATATGCAAGTCCCTGGAATAACGTGCCCTTTCATTTGGTCAACCTATGCCAGCCTCAATGCCTCTGCAGCTCCTTGTCTGTTTGAGAAGAGGATCATCAACAGGCAAGGTCTCAGGTTCTTGGTCTCGATAGCCATGTGGTCCTCCCTCTTGCCAACCCTAGATAGGTTTTTTGGGTTAGATCGCATAAATATATAAATGTGTCATTAAGCTCACCCCTAACCGACAAATGTGGTGGGTTTAATGCCATATTTATTTATTTACGTGATATATCCCAAAAAACCTCTATTATGGATCCTGGCCTGTCGTTAAGAACCCGAAGTAGGGTGGTGTTTTCCTCAATTTGAGGCACAATTTCAGTGGTTTTCTGCTCAATTTTGTCAATCGTCTCCTGCAGATCCTGGAGGAGTACCAGAGCCTCTTCGCTAAGTTTCTCAGGACTGACTTTGAGCAGAAGCGCGAGGTCGCTTTCGCCTTCTTACCCAGGTCTCTGTCCGCCATTGAGCACATGGAGGGGGCCAGGCATGTGCTCGGGCACAGTCGTCATAATAGTCGTTAGTCTATCCAAGGGGAGCCAGAGTTGAATATTTGTGGAATGAAAAGGGGGAGGGTGGTGGCGTCTAAGATAGTTTAGAGACTCTTCGAGGTTTCACTAATGCATGGGGAAAATAATAAACCTAGAACTAGATCATTCAACTTAAAAAGGGGGTAAGCTACATAGATGGGGTCACAGAAATCTCTTTGTGCACTGCTCACTCAGGCATGAGGACATAGGATGTCCAGAAAATAATTTTCTCAAATTGGTAATTTCCCAGCAGCAGGGCTTGAGCTTGAGTGAAAATTATACTCAGGAGTGTGGTACAAGGTTCGTGGCTCTTGCCATTGTCCCAACTGTTATGGGATGTGATTTATTACCAACTGAAGATATAGTATTATAACAAATACTAACATAACATGCACTAAATAAAAAAGCTATGATATATTTTACGAAAAAAACCCGTGAAAATTGGGAATAAAAAGTGGCAGAAAGATGAGATATAGATTATATGTCTGCAACAATTTTGAATAGTTGCGGGGTTATAGGGAGTATGATTCCTTGGGAAGGACGTAACACACCAAGTGGGTTTGTCGCTTTTTCCACACTTTTATCGATGCTACTTTCATTCACACTCATAGGCAGAACCCCACACGTATTTCTGACTTGTGTGCTCTGTATGGAGCTTAGAGAAAAAAAAACCCGTTTGTGCACGCAAAGCAACTGAACGACTCCATCCCCATATGCACCAATCGCCGTGCCCGTTTACAAGGACTTACGGTCCTGCATGTCTCAGTTCGTAAAAGTCAGACTATAGCATTATGCAGAACTTTAGTGCCTTCTTTGGTGTGGTGTCTCCAGTCTAGCAGTAGGTTGAGCACTGGTGGCTCCCTCGGTGTGTGGTGTGTCCAAACATCAGTGGTAGGTAGAGCAAGTAGCTCCCTTCGGGTGGTGTCTCCGCACCAACAGTAAGTAGGGCCCTGCTGCTTCCCTTTGGTGTGGTGTCTCCACACTTCAGCGGTAGGTAGAGCTGGTGGATCCCATGGGGGTGGTGGATGCAGTTCTCAACATTCTTGATGTTGCCCAACACATGAAAACTGAAGAGGAGGCCCTTGCAGCAATCGATGTCCTCTTTGTTCTTGGCGTGGCGAGTCCCCACATTCCAGCAGTAGAGATTGCACCCACATCTCTCAGCACAGCACACTCCACCCAGGTACAGCACTCACAGCTTCTGGGGCAGCACTGCTTGAGACTATTGCAGCCCTGGGTGTAGTTCATCCACATTCCAGCAGTGGACTAGGCCATATTGCTCCACTGGGTGTGGTTCCTCTACACTTCAACAGTGTATCAGGCCTTCTTCCAGGTTCCTGGTTCACTTGCCTCCTTCCTCCTTCTTTGTGCCCATTTTATAGCCAGTACATTTGCATAATTGGACTTCCCCACACCCATACGCCTAAAACTGGTCCCACCAGCTGTAACTGACACCAGAGGGAAGCCAGGGTTGTTATGCTCAATTTTCACCTCATCACATTGCCTCCCTCCTCAGGAGAGGTTGTGGTGGCCGCGGCCGTGTCCTCGGCGGTGGCTGGTTATGTGCAGGGGTTGAAGTGCGGTTTTGGTCGACACCGGGGCGTCTGCCACTATTATATCGGAGTCTATTTTCGGGCCTTTTGCCACACAACGTTTGTCCATTACGGCCAGTTCAGGGGCTTGTGTCGCAGAAAATGGCGGCAGTTTGGGCATTTTGTCGAAATCGAATTGGAAAGGCCCATTTTGGTTTCCAAGGCTTTGGCGGTGCCCTGCCTTTTGGAGACCGATTTATTGGCCAAGATGCCCATTCGGATTCTCGTGGACCAAGGTTGTGTGGAAACGTCATCGTGCCTTAAGGTGCACTTTCTGCAGTCTCCACCATTTTGTATCCCCTTGCCGCGAGTGTGCGTGCCTTGAATAAGGAGTCTGTGACCATTCCGCCAGGGTCACAAATTTTGTTACCCCTTAGGCTGCACAGATCCCTGATATTCCACTCCCTGTAAAAGGCAATCCTTTTGCTGCCTTCTAATTACTTTTCGAGGTCGTCCGGCTTGGTAGGCGCCTTTCCGACCATGTCGGATGGCCACCCCTTTTTGCAGGTTCTTAATTCAGGGACTTCGCCCATCGTGGTTCAGGCTGGCACCGTTTTGGTGGACGCAACCCCAGCTCCTCCACCCAAATCCGCCAGGCAGGCTGGAAGGGTTGTGGCGGGCGTGCTGCACGATAGGGGACCGACGCATTTTGGAACAATGCACTGTGCAATGAGAATGTCTCGTTGTCCTCCGAGGAGCGCCAGCGGCTCCGCACGGTCATCGAGAGGTTCACCAATGTGTTTAGACAGAGTAAATTCGATATCGGTCGTACGACTCTTTTGGAACATCACATAGACACGGGCAATTCGGCCCCTATTTGGCTAAATTCTCACCGCTTCAGCCCAGTGGAAAAAGATGTCCGCTTGGCCGTCCACGAGATGTTGGCAGCGGACATTATCTCCCAATCCACTAGCCCTTGGAGTGACCCCATTGTGCTAGTCAAGAAACGGGACGGGAGCCTCGGGTTCTGCGTCGATTTCCATAAATTAAACAAGATCTCCGTGGCTGATGCATATCCATTGTCTCGCATGGATGACTCCCTTGATGCCCTCTCGGTGTGCAGTTCTTTTCCACCTTAGACATGCTCTCAGGCTTCTGGCAGTTGCCATTGGACGAGGCCTCTAGACCCAAGACGGCGTTCCGCACACCCCAGGGGCTGTACGAGTTTAGTTGGCTTCCTATGAGCTTCCATTCGGCCCCAGCCACCTTCCAGCATCTCATGGAGATGGTATTGGTGGGAATGCAGTGAGAATCTTGTTTGATGCATTTGGATGATATGATTGTTTTCAGCCGTACGTTTGACGAGCACTTGCAGTGTCTTGAGTCAGTGTTCGTCAAGATGCATGCTTGAAATTTAAATCGCAGAAATGTAATTTGCTACAACCGGTGAAGTATTTGGGGCACATTGTTACTGCGTCTGGTGTCGCCACGGATCCGGAAAAGACAGCTTGTGTCCGGACATGGCCGACTCCCACATCTGTCGCTGAGGTACATAGCTTTGTCGGCTTCGCCTCGTATTATTGTCGGTTTGTGCGCAATTTTGTGACAATAGCGAAGCCACTGCACACACTCTCCGCCAAAGGCCAAAAGTTCCGCTGGGGCGTAAAGGAGGAAGCTGCCTTTGCTGCGCTTTGCGCATCCTTGCCGGATGCGCCACCTTTGGGGTACCCAGACTTCTCTAAGCCCTTCCTCCTCGACACCGACGCCAGCGACATGGGCATTGGGGTGGACCTGGCCCAGGTGGTCTACGGGGTGGAAAGGGTCATGGTGTATGGCAGCCGCGTTTTATCCCCCACTAAACAGCGGTATTGTGTCACCCGGTGGGAGCTGCTTGCCATCGTGTTCTTTGTGCAGCTCTATAGGCCCTATTTGTATGGCAGGCGGTTTACCGTCCGGACTGACCATGCGGCCTTGCAATATTTGTTGCGGTTTGATCAGCCCTCGGGTCAGCTGTCCCGCTGGCTCGAGGTGCTGCAAGAGTACCCCTTCAACGTCATTCACGGGAAGGGGGCACAGCATGGAAATGCGGATGGGCTGTCGAGGTTGCCTAAGGAGGGCGGGTGCGCGTGTGCCCTGGGTTCGAGTCGCTGCAGGACCCCAGTGGACACTGCGGCCTAGTTGGTTGCAATGGCTGAAGTGGACCCCCCTCCGGGAGTAGCGTTGCCTGTAGATTTTGGCCTGGGGCTCCCCCGAGAGGTATGGTCCAAATTGCAGATGGAGGATTCCTCTCTGCTGAGGTTACGATGCCGTGTTGGGCCAAACACCCGGAGCTCAGCTCCGTCGACTGCCCCGGTGGTCGCTGTGCATGACGGCCTCCTCATGCATTGGGATGCCCAGCTGGAGCATTACTGAGTGGTTGTACCCACTACCCTGTGAGGTAAATTGACCCGAGCCATTCACGAGAAATTTATGCACCTTGGCTACAATAAGACCTTGCTGACCCTTAAACGGGATTACTGACCAGGGGTGGAGGGTGATGTGGCACTGGTTTTGAAAGGTTGCCACGATTGTGCATGGAGGACGGTCCCAGTTGGCCAGGATCGGTCCCCGCTGAAGTCCATCCGGGTTTCTCGTGTCAATGAGCTTGTGGGACTCGACATTTTGGGCCCTTTCCCAGCATCCCAACGGGGCCACAGGTACGTCTTGGTGGGAGTAGAGTACCTCACACGTTGGCCTATGGCGTGGCCTTTGGTGGACCAATCGGACGTCATGGGACGTGACGTCATGCACGCCTCCAGTGCGATGAAGTCATGTCTCCTCTAGGTACTTACGGGGGACCCCATGACGTCACTGTGGACGCCCGGAATGGTGAACGGTTAAAGAAAGAACCAGGGGAGAGCTGAGAGAGAGAGAGAGAGTCTGGAGAGAGCTCTGGAGCTAGCCGGGCTGGGAACAGACTAAGTGTAGGGTCGTGTGGAAGGACCCAGTACAGCACACCCTACCCTAATAAACCTTCGGAGCAAGCCCTTACCTGAAGACTGCCTCCGCGTCATCCTTTACGCCTCAGAACTAATGCAAAATTATGGTTTTCCCTTCCTGGGGTAATTTCAGAATTTGGTCTCCAGCGATACTTCCTCTCAATGTTTCAAAGGCTTCACTGGCGTTTTCCTTCCATTCCAATTGGTGTGGTTGGCGGTTAGCCGTCATATCGGTCAAAGGTTTAGCTATATTGGAAAATCTTGAAAAAAAATTCTGGTAATATCCTAACTCTAAGAAAGATCGCAATTATTTCTTGGTGGTTTGGCTTGCCAAATCTTGTTAACCTTACTTCGTTGTGGTTTGATCTGCGCTTCACCAACTACATGCCCTAAGAAGGCTGTTTTCTTTTCAAAGCCCATGTGGCATTTGGTAGGACTTGCTGTGAGCTTGCAGCATCGCAACCACTCACGGACATTAGTCAGTACAACCAAGTGTTTCTCCTAGGTAATTATATTCAGGATAATGTCATTAATGAAATTGACAAAATTTGGAAGACCGTGAAGGAGTTTCAGCATCATTCTACTGAAGGTGACAGGGGCATTACCCACTCCAAAAGGCCTAATCCGATTCAGTGACCACAATCTGCTGGTAACCTTTCATTAAGTCCAGTTAAGAAAAATACCGTCTTGTCTGCAACTCAAACAGTGCTTCGGGATTGGGGATGGGCTTTGCATCAAATTTGGTGATGGTATTCAGCACAGTATTCTGCTGCTGAGAAGGAAAGTGCTAGTGCTGAGGTATGGAAGGTAGTGGTAGCTGTGCCCCCTGGTGAGCCACTAGTTTGGAAAGGAGGTTGGCTGCTGTCTTCAGGGGCTCCAGCATGGTGATTGCCCTGTCCAGGGTCACCATGAAGTATGTAGGGTGGAGTGATGCTGAAGCTTGTGGTTCATCTGAATGTTAAACTCTTGAATGAATTTAGCGTTTTTGAGGTCGAATACACTGGACACAGGTTTTGCAGGGATTGGCTTGAGTCGCCACGTGCTGCAGTATTGTTCAAGTGTTGATGTATCCTCGTTTAAGGTCTGATCCAGGGTGTCGAAGTTGGGAGCTTGCATTGCAGGCAGATGTCGTCAGCGTATATTAATTTTTGGGAGGCGGTTTTTGGTAGGTAATTTCTGTAGAGGTTGAACTGAGTGGGGGCCAGCACCGAGCCTTAAGGGAGACCGTTGGTCTGTCTCTTCCATGTGCTCTTTGCCTCTCGGAGGTGAACTCTGAAACGTCTATTTCTCATTAGTGTGGTGATGATTTTAGTTGTCCAGTCGTGGAGGGACCGTGGCAGCTTCAGGAGACGGCCAGTGCACCAGACAGTGTCATAGGCAGCTGTTAGGTCGAGGAAAGCAGCTCCTTTTTTCAGTAAAGTCACGTAGGTAAAAAATTCAAATTAATAAAAGTAAAATAAAATAAAAATCACGACGTTTCGGAGGCAACACAAGCTTCCGTCTTCAGGTGGAACCGTCACAGCCACGACAGCTGTATCAAGTAAATGAGAGATTACAAGAGCTACCACTCCGTATATATAATGGTTGAAGAGGGAAGGGTCAAGTACGGCACACTTTTTATTAATATGGTAAGGTGAGGCTTAAAACTAAGAATAGACTGCATAACAAAAAGCTGAGCCTTTGTTATGGAGAGGTACGGTTTGTGACTATGCCTAGCCTACGTAACAAAAGTGTGAAAAAAGGAAAAAACGGAAGAAAAAAACTAAACCTGGTAAAACAAGCCTGGCTGTCTATCAATAACCTGTAATAGTTGTCTGTCAAATAAGATGGTCCACACACCACAAAGCTGGATGTTAACAAGACCGTGATTAATCAGTGTAACATCCCAATTTCTGACAATCTAAACACGGTACTGGCCAAAGGACTAAATTTCGCCGTCACCCCTAAATATATACCAGTAGATGATGTGATTTCTCAGATTGATGTAGCCCTCAGAGGCATAGGACACATCCATGCGGATGTAGCAAGAGCTGAAATAGCTACTATTCTTAATAATGCTAAGAAACCCACTAGTAACATCAGCAAAAACGAACGCTCTGAACTCGCGGACCTAAAAAAGAGAGATGATATAGTCATCCTCTCGGCAGACAAGGGCACGGTCATCATGGATAAAGATTCATAAAACAACAAAATCCTGGACCTTAATGATGGGAGTTACTCCAAAATTAAAAACGATCCCACTAAAAGCCTAACGACAAAAACCAACAGTATCATCACAAGTTCGACTTCCCTAATCGAACCAAAGCAAACGTCCCTCTCTAAAACCATCGGCGGCTAGACCTCCCAGACTCTATGGTCTTCCCAAAATCCATAAAGAAGGCACCCCGCTACGACCATTGTGTCGACGAAAAACTCTCCTACCTACAAACTAGCCCGTTTTCTATCAGATACTCTGCTTCCCTTCACAGGCAAGACCTCTTCGGCAGTACTCAACTCAACCCAATTAGTCTCTATGGTTGAGGACATGGTACTATCTCCTGATGACATCCTCGTCAGTTTTGATGTAGTATCTTTGTTTACCAAAGTCCCAGTACTGGACACCCTAACAATAATTGAGGACTTAGTCCAACATGGATTGAAATCTGATGTACCTGCGCTGGTTAGGCATTGCCTCACCAACACCTATTTTACCTGGAATGGCACCTTCTACAAACAGAATGAGGGTACCCCTATGGGCTCCCCCTTGTCACCAGTTATAGCCAATATGTTCATGGAAAAGTTTGAATCAGACGCCATCCAGGCATCCACCCTGCGTCCTTCCCTGTAGAAGAGGTATGTGGAGGACACTTTCGTCATCTGGCCACATGGCCTCTCAGCATTGAACCACTTCTTGGACCACATCAATTCTAGACACCCATCCATCAGATTCACCATAGAAGTGGAGAAAGATGGTAAACTACCATTCTTGGATATTCTGTTTGAGAGGAGACCTGACGGATCCTTGGGACATTCTGTCTACAGGAAAGCCACCCACACAGATTCCTACTTGAAACCGGATTCCCACCACCACCCATCTCAAAAGAATTCTCTCATCAAAATACTATCACATAACCATACATAGCAGGCGTGACCAAAAAGATCTCCAAAATTCTAAACAAACATAAGATCCAAGTCCGATTCAGCACAGTGCATAAAATCCGTGATCTGATTCCATCTGTGAAGGATGTCGTTCCTGACTTACAGTATCCTGGAGTCTACAAATTGAGTTGCAATTGTGGTGATTGCTACATTGGAGAAACGAAACGTCATGTTTCTGATCATGTCCGCGAGCACAAGTCAGATCTGAAACACGGCAGAACTGATTCTTCGGCCATTGCCGATCATTGCTACAACTCTGTGGGCTCTCATGAAATTGTCTTTTCCGAGATCAAGGTGCTCTGCAAACCTCCTGGCTACCATCAAAGGTTTATACACGAAGCCATACAAATTTATAAACACAGACATAATTTCAACCGTGATGATGGTTACAAACTGAGAAATCATTGGAAAGATGTGATTAACCATGCAAAAAAGATTTACCTACACTTATTTGGACCATCTTATTTGACAGACAACTATTACAGGTTATTGATAGACAGCCAGGCTTGTTTTACCAGGTTTAGTTTTTCTTACGTTTTTTCCTTTTTCACATTTTTATTATGTAGGCTAGGCGTAGTCACAAACCGTACCTTTCCATAACAAAGGCTCAGCCTTTTGTTCTGCAGTCTATTCTTTGTCTTAAGCCTCACCTTACCATATTAATAAAAAGTGTGCCGTACTTGGCCCTTCCCCTCTTCAACCATTATATATACGGAGTGGTAGCTCTTGTAATCTCTCATTTACTTGATACAGCTGTCGTGGCTGTGACGGTTCCACCTGAAGACGGAAGCTTGTGTTGCCTCCGAAACGTCGTGATTTTTATTTTATTGTACTTTTATTAATTTGAATTTTTTACCTACGTGACTTTACCGAAAAAACCTAAGAATATGAATCCTTGCAGTCACGAAAGCTTCAAATCTAGAATCATTTTTTCAGGTTTTTATGGAAGCAATTTTCCATGTAAGTGGTGAGGGCCAAAACCTGTTCTGCTGTGTTGCGGCCCTTGTGGAAACCAGCCTGGTCCATGCTGAGGACTTCTTCAGCGGCAAGGGATATGCAATGGAGAATGAGGCAATCGAGGATTTTGTAGGGGACTGATAGGGGAGAGATTCGGTGGTAGCTGGCTGCAAGTGTGGGGTCTTTTCCTGGTTAAGGTATGGTGATGATTTTGCTGTCCGCCATTTCTTTTGGATGGTGTTGGAATTTACAACCATGTGTAGTGACATGGAATGGGTCACTATGTAACATAGCGTGGGTTGCTGGCAGATAAGGTGATCTGCAGTTGCAGCAGCCCTGTCTGCTAGCAGGTCACGTGATAAGTCAGAGAGAGGGATGTAGGGGAAAGGTGACCGAGGGGGTATGTGAGGTAAGCCCGGGAACCCGCAAGTAGGTTCTAAAAGGGGGGCCTGGTCAGGGCGGAGCGAGGCCACACTGTTAGAATAAAAGGGAACCCAGAGCGAAGGCTCGGGGCTGTTGCTTGGAGTGGGATCCCGTCGTGCTGCTGGAGTGTTTGTCACCGTCTTCACCTTCTCGGCGTCGTCAGTCAGGCAGCCTGCCAGCTGTCCTGACTGAGAGTTGTAGTTACCCTTGTAACATGTTAAGGCTGATAATAAATAGAGTGCCTCCTACTCCTAGTGTCTCTGAGTGTGTCACTACACATGTAGTAAAACCGTGTCAGTCAGGTGAGAGCTCGGGCCCCATGAATTGAATTAATTCTGGCAGGATGTTATCGTACCTTGCTGCCTTGCCATTATTTAGGCCCTGTATCACCTTCAGGAGTTGTGCTCTTGGCTAAGTGACGGGGGGGGGGCGTTTTTGAGGAGGTAGCTTTTGAGTAGCTTCAAGGCAGTGTGTTTAGCTCCAGCACTTCCTGCTGGAGTGTGTGAAATCAAGCTCTGCTATGGTCTCTTTCCATTTGGAGCGGTGTGCAGCAATTAGGGACTTGATGAGACCGTCTGCTATATCAGGGTCACCTGATGCTTCATATTCTTTTAGAAGGATGGCACTTTCTTCATCCAAGCATGGTATTTAGATGGGTTGGTACCACAGAGGACTGCCAAGCAGTCCGATTTGTTGATGGCTCCGCAGAGGCGGTTGTATGCTATGTCGACAGTGATATTATTTCGTGGAATTGTTGTGATGCTGCGCTCCTGGGTATCACTGTTTTTTGTTAAATTGGCTTTCAGGAAGTCCCATCTCAGCTTTTTGAGCAGTTGCATGTGTAATAAAACAGGTCGACGACAAGCAACGGTGTCTCCGTCTCTTTACTCTTCGTTATGGATAGCTCGCGTTCCGCTCCCCTCAGTCACTCCACGGCACGTCGCTGACTGACGTCCCGCCCCCGCACGGCTCTCACCCCCACTGGCCGACGGCGCGCTGGGAGCCGTCTCCGCATTGCCACGTGGCCGATGGCTCGCGGAGACTCCGACGTGGTACAGCTTCCAGCTCCCCTCAACTGCTCTCGAGCCCTTCCGGCTCCCCTTACATCCCCTTTCCACGTCACCCAGACTCCGCCCCTCGCAACACCCCTTAAGAACCTTCCAGATAATACCCCTCCCTTAACGCCCCCGGCTCCGCCCCAGACCCTGCCCTCGATATTTCGTGTGCCTGATTGGCTTAGGGCTGGAGCGGCGACACCCCACATACGCTCGCATTACACATGTTAGGACATATAGGCCTGCGTGAATTAGTATGAGGCGGTGTTGACTGTGCGGCAAATGATCTAGACCGAGGTTCTATTCGAAGAAGGGGTTCCATTGAGAGAGCTGACTTAGCACAGGTCAAGTGAGTAGTCTCTGGGCAATCTGGCCAAATGGAATGTCCTAGTTGTTTTGGGTCGTGTATGAGCACCAGGTAATTTCTTGATTCCCAGTCTACAAGTGCCTCCCCATCGCTGTCTGGTGCCGGATAGCCCCAATCTGGATGGTGCTGTTAACGTCCCGAAATAGATAGCTGAGTGGGGGAGGATGGGCAGGATTTGCTGTTCCCAGCTTGTGCTGGGAGGCTTGTACACATTGGCTATGTGGAACCCCACCAACTGCCATGGTGTCTGAGAAGATGGTTTGCTTGGACGATTTCGGTTCGGACTTAGGTGGCAAGGCCATGCTTGGCGTCTAGGTGGTAGTGCAGGAGGTTGTAGCTTTTGATGGAGTAGTAGACGGCTTCTTCTGCTACAATGTGGGTTGCTTGCAGGCAGATATATCACCAGTCTTGGGCAGCAAGACTTCAATGAGGCTGCACTTGGCTGCCGACAGGTCTAAAACATTGAGTTGGAGGATTTGTAGGGCTGGTCCGACTGCACTGTGATCTTGGGGCTGTTTTTCTTGGCTTTGAGACTTTGAGTAGGATTCTTTGCGGCTTTTCTCACGAAGCTTCTTTAAAAATGTAGTCTGCTTGTAAGATAATTATTTTCACAGGCGGCCCCGGGTACTGATGGGGGTGTGACGTAAATGCTGATCATTGCTCCCCAGTGTGGTGTGTGCTTTTGTGTATCACATTTAAGATGTGTTTTACATGGATGGTAGGTACAATTATTTGTTGTATAAGTGTGGTGTGTGTGGTTTTACCTTGACGAGCTTGTTTCTGCAGAGGATCAATTTTTTTAATTTGTTGCTTCCAAACAATAGTCTCTCAGGCAAACCTCGATCAGCCATGTAAATCTCCAGGGTGCGGCTGAGTCTGCGACACAGAGACATGGGGACATAAGGACATGGTGAGACAAGCCCAGCTCTACATCCTTGCTTTCAACCTGGCACAGAGCCAATAACAGAGGAACATGGTGTTGTATATATAGGTCTTTTTCAAAAACATTAAGAATAATTCAGTCAATATTTTTTTTATTCAACCGCGGTGTAGCAGGGCACAACAAAATATAACCACCCCCTGCCTTTCACAGAGAGCCAGAAGAGGTAATACAAAAAAAACCTTGGTACAAAGGAGAGAGGGGAGTTTCTAATGAGATTTGAGATCTCACCACAACTTCAAAAGGCCCCCACACAATGCAGACAGTCAGCGCCATGATTAATTTTAATTGTTTTCGTTTCTCTTAAGACAACGGTTCAAAACTTAGCGACAAAGATTAAGTTGATATTGTAGTAGGCAACACACTACCCAGATTAAGAACCAGGCTACAATCACATTAGCGACCTTGATTTATTAATTACCGTATTTTACTCCCATTCACCCACATATTGTCTCTTGTTGTATCTTGTTATCTACGTGACCTTACCAAAACCACGGAATACGAATGCCAGCAGTCAAGAAAGTTTAAGTGAAAACTTAGTTACATCTAACCTCAGTACATCAAAATATACCTCAAGTAAAACAGCACAATCCCTGGATACGGACAACAAAGGTTAATAAACCCTAGGAATACGTGGTAATAACCATGATAAATCACAAACCAAATAATCATTATGAAGTATTAGACCAAGGGTCATCCAGAAGATAAAAAGGCGAAGTAGGTCAACCACGTGCAACCAAAATAAAATGTATTCCATAGAGAAATCCTCCTAGCCACCTTTGTCTCCCAGCAGCATGTGGTAGCAATAAAACCACAAAGGAAGAGACTGGAGCCTCACTGAGAGAGAGGAATGCAACACCCGATCACTGAGGAAGGGGCCAGGCACTGAGGAAGCAAATTATCACCCCCAATAAAGTAGAACAAACACACACACACGGACACACGCACAACTCCCCCCCGCCCCCACAGCAAAGCGACATCAAAGGAATTCCGGTCCTTTGTGAGAAGACGCGCAAAGGGGGGGAATTCACTTTTAAGCACGGACACAGATCGTGCAGTTCAGTCTGGAAGAGGGGCCTGGCCTCGAGATCAACCTTGAGTTTCGCCTCGCAGAGAGAAGGGACAATGTGTTGTTAAGAGCTGAGTTCGGCATGGGCCGACAGAGTATCGCTGAAAGTTTTATTCTACATTTATCCTAATGTGTTGAGTCGCTTGCAAAGTCAAGGATTGCGATAAGTTTATTGTATTAAGCTTTCACAGTTGTTTAAGAGGTGTGCGAATACAATTACGAGTTTTGAGAGTAAATGCCAGCGGACGAGCAGCTGCAGCTCGAGTTGAACTGACGAGCAACAACAAGCAATCAACCTGGAGAAAGGGCGGAAAGCGCCAAGCATCGACCAAGTGAGCATCGCACAGAACCAGCAGCAGAGGACAAGATGCAAGCGCAATCGCACATCGTCAGAGAGTACGCAACAGCGCAGCCGCGCACCGAGCAAGGGTGTTCGCTGCCAGCGGACAAGTGGCAAGCGTCGTGCCGACTCGTCATCCAGCAGGGGAAAGAGCCTGGGCAGCCGCCCGTGAGGAGGAGAGCGCCAGCGAGAGCGCCGTGTGTTCGACCACACACACGACCAGCACCAGCTGGGAACCAAGACAAGAGTGAGGAACAGCGGACCAGCGGACGAGCTGTGCGCGCTATCTGACGACTGAATAATCGCGCACCGCCGACGGCGAGCGTCGTGCCGACTCGTCATCCAGCAGCGGACAAGCAACATTGCTCCAGCTGCCGCCGAGCGAGAGAGAGAGCAACAAGCTGTTTGTATGCCCCTCCCCCAACCTCACAAGCTCACGACGCGTCACCCGGCGTCTGCTTAACACAACGAATTTATCAAGGAGACAATCCACACACACACATGAACCAAACCCGAGCCAATGATAAGAAGACTATTATAAGAGTGCATGAACATTAGCTGATCGTGAAGACATGGGTGCTCACCGAGTGATATGAATGCGGTCGTTCATAAGTACATTAGTCGTTATTTTTCTTTTTAATCGCATCAAAATTACCAATAGATTAATCGATGTAAACTAAACGTTTAAACCTTTGTTACGAATCTACACGCTCACGGGAGAATATTTGTTAAACATTTCTTTTGATCACAGAATCTTGCCCAGAATGAATTGAAGCCTTAGCCAAAAGATACGCATCTTGCGTAAGCAGGCATACACTGCTGCACACCATTGTTCTAAGACATTTTGTTAATTATATAATCTTGCGATGAATCTATTAACGTATACTTTTGACTTCGGATATAATAATATTTTTTATTGCCTTTCGTATGAATATCATCGCATGCATGTTTAAGGACATTTCCCTATCGTCGTTTATGCTCGCATTACTCGGTGGAATTAATCAATTGTTGGTTCCCAGTTTAACAACGTAATCATTGATGGTTAAATGTACAGATCAATGAGGGGACTTCCCCAGTGGTACTGTGCTGATAATTCCAAGCATAAGAGTTTGCATATTAGAGTGTTATGTTTTTGTTTAGAAATTAAATTGCTTAACTCCTGAGTTCATGCATAATAATCTTATTTATAAGAACTGTATCCTGCGTTGAGATTTGAATTTGGAGACCTGACGTAAACACATTAAGAAATAGTCAGTAAATGTTAAAGCGAAATAATTGTATTATCCCGATTGATAATACAACCCTAGACAACGAAGCTGAGCTTAATTTAGCATAATTACATCACTTGGATAACTTCATAACTCATTGTATTATCCTGATTGATAATACGACCCTAGACAATGAAGCTAAGCCTAAATATCATAACTGTGCACATTAGCATAACCCCATAATAGTATGATTATCTCCATATTTAGCATAATTTATGCGCATAATTGTACATTCGCATATTTTTGATAATTACGCATTTAAATCTTCAAATAATTTGTATTATTTTTATTAATTTTTAGACCCAACATATACAAAAATGGCGACACAGAATCCGAAGACAATCGAATGGAGAGAGAGCACAAACACACGGGATATGTAGACATGGGAACACAGAAAAAGGAACACACAGATACTGTAATAAAAGACATGGGACACGAAGAGACGGAGATACAAGAGTCAGGGAAACAAAGACACCAAGACGTGAATACAAAAACACGTGCACAAAGAGGCACAAAGGACACCCTTTTGACATGGAGACATGGGAACATGGAAATTAAAACAATGGACACAAGAACACAGATTTAATTTCACTTGTCCAGTAAATAAATCCTGCACTATAAAAACAAAACTTGCCCGCAAATGGATGAACAACCGGGTATAATTTTGGAGAAAAAAAATAAACGAAATATAATGACAAGTGACATGGAGAAGTGAGTGATGGCTTTGGTGTTGGAGATGACGAAGTCGAGTGCGGCAATGGGAGTAGGAAAAGAGATCGAGTGACTGGAAATGGAACACCTTAACTATCATCCACACCCCGGTCCCCGCCCCCCCCCCACCTTGCCCCCATCTCCTCACCCCACACTGAGCATAGTTTTCTTCTTTTCTATGGCAGGAAGGAAAAGCAAGTGTTGAAACGATTTAACGCTGAAAACTACGTTTGTTAAACTAATCCAAGGATGCAGTAGATGCTGTATGAAATGCATGACACTACCAGGATGTGGCATGGCTAACGCATTCATGGGTGATGTGTTTGATGGTTTCACCTTGACCACAGTTGCAGTTCGGCAATTCTTTGATATTCCATTGGAGGTAGGTGTATGCACATCTCCCCTATAGAGTTCGAGTGTGGTTTAGCAAGGGCCATAGTTGTCGTGGAGAGAGAAGCCCGGTGGTTCCACAGTCGGGTCAATGAGGTTTGTGATGTTTGCCACATGCAAAGCCATGCACAATTCTGTTCAGTGAGTGCTGTGTATATTTTCGGCTGTCAGAAAGGTTTCCTGCATTTCAGCCAATGGCGTTAGGTCTTGTTGTAGCAGAAGAGCTAGGTTGTCCATAATCTGTGGTGCTCCCGTGTCGTCGCGGCATCACATTGATTTTGTCTGAGGCGATGTTCTCCAGCACAGGAATCCAAAGGAGTAGAGTGGACTTCAGGGAGGTGCCACTGCTGACGATACGAAGTGCGGTGTTGATTTCAGCTTTGACGAAGTTTGTGTGAGATGTGGCACTCTACACTTGGGCACAGTACTCCACCGGTGTAGTGGACTAGGACTTGCGGTGATATATTCAAAGTGCCGGCGTCACTTCCCACTTTGTTCCTGCAAGTCTCTCGTCATGTTTACTCGAGTTTTGTTTTCATTTTGGCTTGATTGAGATTGTAAGGGGAGGTACACTTACCGGGGGTGGTGGTGGTATGTTAACTGTGTTCCACATAAGTTGACATTTAATGTTTTCGTGACTTGTCTGTTGTTCAGGTCGAAGTTGGAGACAATGCTCTTGGAGGAATTTGGCTTAACGTGTCAGCCACGTACTGTACATGAACTTGCTGGGGCAAAAACTGATCCTTTTTTTTATCTCCGTGGACTGCTGGTAGCTTCATCAAGGTGGAAAGTGAACCATCAGTCCCTCAGTGTTTCTGCGATGAGGCTGATTGTCAGGCAGCAAGGCACAGCTGTCGAAAGCTTAAGCAGGAGACCGTTCCACCATGCAATATCATATGGCGAGGAGAGGTTGATAAATGCTGTCGCTGTTTTCAGCTGTAGTTCCAAGCCTCAGAATCAGAATATTTATTCATAATGGAAGAATCCAATGGGCTATAAAGCTCCTTTTCACCAATGCCCAATAAAGCAAGTGCCTGATCGCTGCAAATTCAGGCCAGTTCTGAACCCGGCTTCTTCCTTGGGGACAACGTCCTCAAGCGTAGGCTTCAGCCTTTGAGGAGTCGCTCCATTACCTTGTAGCATATGCCGAGGAAGAAAAGCAGGCAGCAGTTTTTAGCATCTGATGCATCCTTGCTGGGTTTAAGAATGCATATTGAAGTATGGTCAAACAACCCCGGTGTCTGACATGACTTTTGGAAAGGCTTCATCCAGCAGGAGATTGAGAAGGGACTGTAAAGCATCAAAATAAATGAATAACAGAGTATGAAATCATATTTGTTGTCAAAGTTAATGTGGTCGTTTCTTACCCATGTTTCAATTCGTTGCTGAAAATCACACTCACGATGTCTCTACAGTTGATTTCACTCCAGGAAGAGTCGGATTCTGTGTGCACGGGGTGGTAATGCAACGTAGAACCACGCAGGTAGCACCACTGCAGCGAGAAGTCTGAGAAAACAACAACCAAAGCAGCATAATAACCACTGCAACAACCATCCATGAGCTCATCCCAATCACCACTGACTAAAACAACACCACGAGATCAAATGTAATTTGATCAGTTTATTTAAGTCTAGCTTTGATAATTATAAATGTTATGAAAATGACTCTAAGATGTAGATCGGCATGTGAAATGCTGCCCCTACTGTGCGGAACAGTGGTCACTTGAAAGGATCTCAGGAGGTAGCTATGTGGTATCCACTTCCGTGAAACATTCTCGAAATAAGCAGTGTCCTGCCCTGGGAGATTACTGAATTGATTCTTTGTTTCACGACATTGTATTTTAATAAATAAAACTACTAAAACATCACACAACTTCTAAAACTAATACAACAATAACAATTCCTTATTCTTCTACCGGTCTGTGTATGGATGTGATGAAGTAGTCACACAGCGTGCATCATGTGTAACATCATATATCACAACTCTGATCTCCGCTTACAATACCTATGCTTGGTACACGTACCCTTCTGTGTTCCAGTTTCGTCCTTCGAACAGAAATCTCCAATTGTTTATATTTTTGTACGTAATTTGTATTTGTCTCGTATATATATATTAAACCGTACTCTGCAGCATTCTCGATTAAGTCATTCGAAATATCGTGCAGTTCATTATCATTAGACAGCATATACTATTTCATCAGCAAATCTCAGATGCATAATGTTTTAATCGTTTACCTTTTGGCTGCCAATCCATCGCTATTCTCAACTGCTGGTCATTATCCCTTCTCGGGCCGTGTCCTGCCCACGTATATTTCTTGACAGTCATTACGATGTCCCCAACTCACATGTTCTCTGATCCATGTTCCTGTTTCTCTCAATTCCAAGGATAATGTTATCAGCTATTGTTTAATCTTCGTTGTCAATAGGCCTGTTTCTGGTGCATATCATTAAAATATTTCATTTGTTGGCATATCAATGAGTTGCAGTTCCTTCTCTTTGTTTTTTTCGGTAAAGTCACGTAGGTTAAAAAAGAAAACAAATAAATAAAATCACGACGTTTCGGAGGCAACACAAGCTTCTGTCTTCAGGTGAAACCGTCACAGCAAAATTGCTGTATCAAGTGAAGAGACGTCCCAAGAGGCACGACCTTATATACTTACTGGTTAAGGGGGAGGGGGGAGGAGCCAGGATGGGTCGCGGGAGAGGAGTTGTGAGATGGTCAGTACTACTGCTGGAAATGAGCCTTTTACAGTACCGTACAGTATATAGTTTATACAGTACGGCACTGTAAATTGTTCACAATATAGGTTTTTGGGTCAGATCGCGTTATTTATAAATGTGTCGTAACCCTCCACCACCCGACACGCCAAACAGTAAAAAATGTGTCACGTTTTCAAAGGACAAATTAATTGACTTCTTTAGCCCACTGGTGTGCTGAAGAGAGAATCAACATCATTTAAAAATTTGAGTACGACGTTTCGCTGATAATTACAATCAGCTTCATCGGGCAAGAATGGTGAAGCTCTCCTGTTGCTTCAGGTCTTAAATAGAGCAGCATCAGGGTGACGTCATCATTTAATTCAATTCAATCTGTTGCAGTGATTCGAGGCAAGGAGGGGGAGGGTATTGTAATTACATAGATTGGTAATCATTCAGTTGTTATTCATTGGTATTTGTTTCCCTTACAAGGAATTGTAATTGTATTTATTTGATAATACGCTTCCAGGCCGCACTAAGCCTGTAGCTGTCAGAGCGATTTAAATTATTTCTGTTCCTCTAAATTTCAATGGATTCTCTAATTAGTCTTGGCCAGTAATAATTCGTTTTACACAACACTTCAACGTTATCAAAATCAATTGAGTGTCCTTGTTGACAAGCATGCTCTGCCACTGCCGATAGTTGTGTTTGAGATAATTTAATGTTTCTTTGGTGTTCTTTTAGTCTTACACTGATGTTGCGTCCCGTCTGTCCAATATAGCATCTGCCACATAAACAATTAATCCGATATACACCTTCTGTTGATAATTTAGGCAATTCGTCTTTAGTGCTAGATACCAGTTTTTTTATTTTGTGCACTGTACCAAATCTTACTTTAATGTTTTGCTTTTGCAAAACCCGGGCTAATTTGTCTGTTACTCCTGAGATGTATGGAATTTTGATTGTTTGAACAATCTTATCGCTTTCAGCAGTGTTGCTTTGCGTTCGTGATTTGGCCTTCAGTGCTCTGTTAATTTGAGCATTATTGTAGCCATTCTCTCTTAGTGCTTCTTTAATATGTTTCATCTCTCTCACTAGACTCTCACCATCTGACACTGTTTTTGCCCGATGTATGAGTGTTGTGAAAAGAGACGATTTCTGAGCTGGGTGATGATGTGAATCTGCATTCAGATAGGCATCAGTGTGCGTTTGCTTTCGGTAAACGTTGTGTGTTATTTTGCCATTAAGACCATGTCCCAGCAAAATATTTAGGAACGGGAGTCTGTTATTTACCTCCATTTCCATGGTGAACTGGATAGCCGGGTTTTGTGCATTGAGATGATTTAGGAAATCATTAAGTGCATCTTTACCATGTGGCCAGACCAAAGTGTCATCAACATATCTAAACCAAAAGCATGGTTTTAATATACTCGAGCAAGTGCTCTTATTCATATTCTTAGGTTTTTTCGGTAAAGTCACGTAGGTAAAAAAGTAATGCTCTTGTTTAAAAATTCTCCATGTACAGATTGGCTATAGCAGGAGATAAAGGAGAGCCCATTGCGGCTCCTTCCCTTTGTTTAAAGAAATCGCCTCTCTATAAGAAGTGTTATTTAAACAATGATCAGCTAGTTTCGCAATATCTTTGGTAAACCTGTATTCTTTACCAGTATATCAAGTAATTTAAGCGACTCGTTCACTGGAACCTTTGTGAATAGAGAAATCACATCAAAACTCACCAGAATATCATTAGGGTTAAGTTTGATATCTTTAATCACATTCACAAGATGTTCTGAATTTTTAATGAATGAAGATGTCCTACCGATGTAGGGCTGTATTTGTTTAGTTATATATTTTGCTACTTTATATGTGGCAGAGCCAATTGTACTGACTATGGGTCGTAATGGGATGCCGATTTTATGAACCTTTGGTAGCCCATACAATCGCAGTGGTTTTGAAGACCTTGGCTTAATTCGGTATTGCTCATTCTTAGAAATTAATAAATTTGCAATGATTGCAGTAGTCTTACGTTCTAAAGTATTGGTTGGATCTCGTTTAATTTTAATGTAGGTACTTTCATCTAGTAATTTTTTAATTGTATCATCATAATCAGCTCGTGACATCACTACAGTAGTGCGGCCTTTATCAGCTGCCAGGATTTGAATATCTTTATTGAATCGGAGCTCTCTTAAGGCTTTTGCTTCGTTCAAGCGATTGTATGGGCTACCAAAGGTTCATAAAATCGGCATCCCATTACGACCCATAGTCAGTACAATTGGCACTGCCACATATAAATTAGCTAAATATATACATAATCAACGTTTTTGGGTTTAGATCGCGTTATTTATAAATGTGTCATAACCCTCCACCACCCGACACGGCCAATCAGTAAAAATGTGTCACGTTGACAAAAGACAAATAGTTCACTGCTTTAGCCCACCGGTGTGTTGAAGCCACAACATTTACAATTAGTTTCATATTTATACTAATATGATGTTAAGTTTAATATTGCACCATTGCATCTCACAATGCACGTGTAGGACTTGAGAAACATACGTCACGCGTTGGATTGAGATACGGGCACGCGGCGGACAGTGAGGGCAAACCGGGACACGGAGCGGAGCGACATACTGTTGTTGTTGTACCAATTAAGGTGGCAGGTAATTAAGGGGGGCCTGCAGGTGGCCGGGGGTAATCGAGGACGCAGGCCGGTGATTGGATGAGAGGTATGGGTGTCGGGAATTGGCGCCGCGGTGTCTACAACAACAACACAACGTGAGGCTGGGGCTGGGGCGAGTAGCGAAGCGGGGATGGTCCAATTATTTAAAGGGAATTGGTTCGGGATAAAGGCAAAGAGCGTGGGGAGAAACGGGAGTTGGTTGGTGCCTGGGACGAGAGACGGACAGATGGAGAGACGGAGCAGCAGACAAGAGAGTATAGTATAAGTAGCAGTAGACAAGAGAGTATAGTATAGGTAGCAGTGGATAAGAGAGTATAGTATAGGTAGCAGTGGACAAGAAAGTATAGTATAAGGTAGCAGTGGACAAAGAGAATACCGAGTATGGTAACAGGGGATAAAGAGAATACAGATAGAGTAGCAGTGGATGGAGCGAGTACAGCGTCGGATAGCAGCGGAGTAATGGACCGTGGTGGAAAAGCTACAACGGAGTGGGACGGCAGAGAGAACAAAGAGCGACCGAGCTGGAGAGAGAGAGAGCAGAGAGGAGGGTCGCTGGAGGAGAGGAGCAGAGAGAGAGCGAGCGAAGCCAGCGGAGCGAGCGAACGGAGAGACGTTGAGTGATGTTGATGGGGAGTTGTGAGTTGAAGAGTACGGAGGGACATTGAGTGATGCCAATGGAGGAGATGTGAACTCTACGCGTTTATAAAGAACCGAGAAAGACAAAGAAGCTGTCGTGTCAGTACGAGTCCTACACAAGTAATATGATGTTACACATGTGGAAGGAACCTAAAGCATCTGAAATAAAACCCTATGCATACAAAGCAGGAACACTCCTTTACAGATGGAGATTAGTCCACATTTCTTGTAATCTCGAATCCTACATTAGGGTGCTTCGCAAGATGTGTTTGATCCACCAAACCACATTAATTTTACGAGTTCAATGAAGACTTCAATCTGTATTAATACTGCAACTGCATTAGCCACAACACATTAATTGAGGCTTTTCTAGGTAATCAAGTATCACATTATAACGCTTTAGTTTTCCACATACAGTGAAGCTCAGCCTTCTGCTTCCACTTCGTGATGAAACTGTACTGGAGCAATGTGTTGTGTTATCAAGTGGGCCTGCGCAGGGCACATCTATAGAGAATCAAGATCAGTGGTCAGGAATTATTCTGAATGGCGGGGGGGGGGATTGAACGTGCCCAAGAGTGTACGCATGGCTGCAATCCTCCTGCAAGTCCTGCGAATTGGAGAAAACAGTTGCCTACCCATTCACCAGGACCTCCATAACATCCCTCACCATTGTTTGAAGTCACGCAAGCCCTTTTAGACCCATGCGCTTAACCTTCAACAATGAGAGTTAAATTCTGCTTGGAGAGCTGAGTGGAGTTCAAAATAACTCACAACACTAACACAGAATATCCTGTGCTTGATATTCTACAAGCTCATGGTCCACCCTAAATCGTATCCATTGCACAAGTGGAATAAAAAAACAATACCACTGCGAATGTGGTCATCCAGAACAGAACATACAACGTAAACGACGCAAAACCCAATCAACAAATACAAAGGAGACATCGCAGCGATACACTCCGCTGCTCCTGACCTGGTTATCTGACTTGATCACCTGAATGTGAAATTGTAGTTGTTGCTTGCATCTACATCAGCCATATAAAAAAAGAAGAACCAGTATCGTCGTGTCTCCCATCACAAATGTCACAGAGTCTCCTTGTGTTACCCGTGTCTTTCTGTCTTTGTGTGTCTCCATACCATGGTTAACAATGGTCTTATTCCCGGGTGGCGACTCTTCTATCATGAGGATACACCCAGACGAATTGAAACACCTGGATGCACAGATAAACGACAAGTCTGCAACAAGAACAACTCTGCACACACAAAACTCAGAGAGAGGCAATGAAACACATTGATGCACCGGATAATTTGAATATACATTTACAAGACAAATCTGCAACGACACGACTCAAGATATAACTGAGAACACAGACGTGGCCTGCCCCTATTTAGTTTCGTGCAGAGTTGGTCTTTGTCTTCAGTATCTACTGCTGTTCGTCTTACTGCACCACCAAAACATCCATTTACTCTACCATCATGCCATACTCTGCCTTCTTGTAACAATGTGTCAGCTCCACAATTATACATTGTGGATAAATGTTTCTGCCTCTAATGGTCATGATAAACCGTAGGCCATTGTCTGGTCCTGTCGTGGTGCCAAACTGTCTCATCTGCTGCCGTTAATACCTATCATGAATCTGCTCCGATTGGCTGGAGTCACACCAAACCTAGCGGGTTGCAAGATTAAACATGCCCTCCTTGAACAATAAATCCATACATGTGAACGACCTCATTATTGATCATTCATTCTATTTCCTGTACTTAACGCTCTTTAAATATGTCACCCACCGTATGGATCATATCACTCTGATCTGGCTCAGTCCCCACTCATTTCAAACATGCTGCTGTCACCCCTCTCCTCAAGAAACGACCTAACAAATATCGCCCTATCTCCAATCTGCCCTTTCTTTCCCATGGTTCTGGAGCATTAGGTTGACTCTCAACTTCAACATTTACTTCATAATGATATAATTGACACTCTTCAAATATGGTTTTCAGCCGGGGCACATCACTGAAACGGTTTTGGTGAGGGTGATAAATGATTTATTGGAACCATTATTTTCGTGTCTCCCCATCCATGTGTAATGTGAGGATATATCCGGGTTGCTGATGGATCACACCTCGTTACGATGATTGGCTCTACTGGTCCTGGCCCATAGCCAATGGGGGAACTCTAGGGGTGTGGCCCTGACGTAATGGGAAGGTGACATCTGTAAGTAGAGGATTGGATCTGCTGGCTTTAGCCACAGCCAATGGGGGACGAGTTAGGGGCGCGGTCCTGGGAACGTACGATGGGTCTAGAAGATTTCATAGAGGTTAACCAGGATTGGTGGAAAGGTACCACGTGGCCCGGGTATTAAAAGGGGTGGAGACAGACAACACGTGGTCAGATCTGGAACGAACGGAGGGTGAGGCCACGCTGGAGCGGGGTCCGTGTCTCTCTCTCTCTCCCTCTCACGCTGTCTGTCAGCAGCGTGAAGGAGTAAGATAGGAGTGTTGTGAACGAAAGACAAATAAAGGCCGGATTCCAGAAGTCGCTTCCATGACCTTTATTACATTGGTGACAGAAGTGCTTCTTGAGACTGTTTGGACAATTATTAGAAAATGTCCAAGCACCTCAAGAAAAGAAACCCACCGGATCCTCCGTCGAATGAAGATGTCGAGGCAGACGTGGACGAGCTGCTGGGAGCCACGGGTCCTCTACCGCCGTCTGCCGCTCTCCCGACGCCGCGCATCGACGACAGGCCGGCGAGGCGACGTCTCCGGCTGCGGACGAGGGGTGGCGGAGCAGATAGAGTCGCTCCGTGCGATCCTGCTAAATCTTGCAACGGCGGCCGCGTGGAAGTCACCCAAGGGTTGATGACCAAGATCTTCAGCGGGAAACGCCGTCCGCCATTACTCCTGCCGCGGAGGGGGAGGCCTCCATCTTGGGCGGGGCTGCTGCCACGGGGCCGCCGGACGCCATCTTGAGCGGGGCTGCTGCCAGGCGGCCGCCGGACGCCATTTTGATGGAGCCGCGTGCTGCGCAGGGAGCGGGATTTGACACGCCCGAAGCCTCGGATATTCACCGCGGCCATCGCCTTCCTCAAATTAAAGAATTTGTCGCCGGGGGCGACTGGAGCGCGTTCACGTGGCGGTTTGAGTCAGCCTTTCGGTCAGTGCGATGGACGGAGGCAGAAGCGCTGGAGGCTCTGCCCACGCTATTGGACGACGTCTCCTTGGCAGTCTTCCACATACGCTGCGTGACGCTTTCGCGGAAATGGCGGAGTTCTAGGAGCCGCCAACGGCGGCTACCAGGAAATTCATGCAGCAGCGTCGAGGAGCGGATGAATCGCCCTTGGCCTACCGAGGGGCGCTGTTGGCGCTTGCCATGGCCGCCTACCCCGATTCGTCAGCCGATCTCCTGGATCCTCTCATCCTTTCTAGAATGATTGAGTTGTCCCAGGAACTTAACATATCATTAACAGTGTGCGGCCATGATCCGCTAACGTCTCAATGGGCGGCGCGCTGTTTGGATGCCAAGTTCAACCTCAAATGCTGGGACCAGATGGCTGCATGGACGGGAGATCCTGAGATAAACGGGCCACCGTTGGGATGGGCCCACGTCATGTCGTCCACGGCTCCAACGACTCCAGCGACGACGAGGTGATGGCAGCCGTTCCTCGCTGGGTCCTGAAACGCTGGCCGCGCGACCAGCATGACGGGGCCGGACGTCCACGAGCGGGGACTGGGGCGGCCGACGGCCACATGTTTTAAGTGTGGCCGACGAGGCCATTTCGCCCGGGATTGCCGCTGCCAACTTCAACCTCCTCAGCTCCCGTTGGGCCGACTTCTATCTCCCCACCGGACGCAGATCCACTGCACCCTCGGGCATGTCGGCACATATCGGACACCCGGCAGGTCTTGACACATCACGCATCCACTCGCACCCATGTTTGCACTCCTGAACGGAATTGTGGGTCACCTGGGTCGATGCCACACTCGGTTACACAATGGAAAAAATTGGCTCGAAGGGTGGTGGCAGCCGCGTCGGGGTCCTCGACGGTACGGGGTACTATTGATGGGATCGATGTCCGTATTTTGGTGGACACCGGCGCGTCTGCAACCATCATTTCTGATGTTATTTTTCATCTCCTGTCCATTCCTATGTCGTGGATCCGACCGGCTAACGATGCATGTGTTGCTGCGAATGGGGGTAGCATGGGTATTTTGGGGCGAGTAGATGTGCGCATTGCTATAGGGAATATCACCACGGTGGGACCAGTTTTGATCTTGTGCTCATTGGCCGTCCCATGCTTATTGGGCACCGATTTCCTTCGTCGGATGCCCGTTAAAATATTCGTCGATCAAGGTTGCTTGGAAATGCCAGGGGGCCGTAGAATGTCCTTCCTGCCGTCCCTGCTGGGCCGTTCGCCCCCAGGAAACGCTGTTAACGCGATTGTTGCTGTCACGGTAGAAGTACCATCAGGCTCACAAATGCTTATTCCGCTGCGTTACCGAAAGCGGTTGGAAGCCGCGGACGATGCGACGGGTGTGCTGTTGTCCCATCGAACTCTGTGGCAAAATCCTTTTCCCTAGTGGCGGCTCAATCCATCGTTCGGCCTGGTCAGGTCCCGTTTATACAAGTGTTAAATGGGGGCCCGGAACGGGTCGTCGTCCTGGCTGGCTCGGTGTTGGCTCACGCCACTACCGATTTCACCAGCTTTGAGAGCGACCAACCACAAAAATGGCCGCTGGCGTGCCACGATCCGATCGTTCGGACGATTAATGGATAGCAGAATTGTGCAGGGAAAATATGTCCTTGTCGGCCACGCAGCGGAGCGCCTTGCATTCACTATTGTCGGAGTACGCTGACGTGTTCAGTAAAAACGATTTGGATGTGGGCCATACCACGCTCTTGTCGCACCATATCGACACCGATGCGGCGGGACCGATTTGTATGCGCCCGCATCGCATGAGCCCTGCAGAAAGGGAACACGTGCGTGGCGCGGTGGACGACATGTTGGCGGCCGATATAATTTCGCCGTCCAACAGTCCTCGGGGCGCGCCGATGGAGTTGGTTAAAAAGAAGGATGGCGGAATGAGGTTTTGTGTAGACTTCTGCCGATTGAATAAGATATCCGTGGTGGACACATACCCTTGCCACGGATGGACGACTCGTTGGACACTTTGTCGGGGGCAAATTTATTCTCTACTCTCGACCTGTCGTCTGGGTTTTGGCAGCTTCCCCTCGATGACGCGTCCAGACCGAAAACGGCGTTCCGCACGCCGCAGGGCCTCTTTGAGTTTAACCGCCTACCTATGGGCTTGAATGCAGCACCGGCGACGTTTCAACGCCTGATGGAACTGGTGCTAGCGAGGCTGCAGTGGGAAACGTGCCTCATATATTTGGACGATATCATCGTATTCAGTCGCACCTTCGAAGAACACCTCCAACGACTGGAGACTGTCTTTCAGAGGATGCGGTTGGCTGACCTTAAATTTAAACCAAAGAAGTGCTACCTTTTGCAACGATCTGTCCGCTACCTGGGACACATTGTCAGCTCTGACGGTGTGTCCACGGACCCTCCGAAAACGTCGTGTGTCCGAGAGTGGCCCACGCCCACTTCAATGGGCGACGTACGGCGGTTTATAAGGTTCGCATCCTACTATCGCCGATTTGTTAAGAATTTCGCGATGCTGGCTAAGCCGCTGCATGTTCTGACAGGGAAGAATCAGAGATTTAAATGGGGCCCGGAAGAGGAGCGCTCTTCTCAATCTCTCCGGGATCGCCTGGCCACCACTCCGACACTCGACTACCCAGACTTTTCCCAGCCGTTCATCCTTGACACGGATGCTGGCGACATCGGCATAGGGCCGTTTTGTCGCAACGGAAAGACGGGGTCGAGCGAGTGGTGGCATACGGCAGCAGGGTTCTGTCTCCTGCCGAGACGCGCTATTGCGTGATGCGACGGGAATTCCTGGCAATCGTCCATTTTGTTCACCAGTACCGGCCGTACCTGTATGGAAGGAAATTCCTCGTGCGCACTGACCATGCTGCCTTGCAATATTCTTTGAAATTGGATCAACCGTCCGGTCAATTGGCTCCGTGGTTAGAATCGCTGCAGGAGTTTTCCTTCAATATCACATACCGCAAGGGTACTCGCCATGGCAACGCGGACGCTCTCTCTAGGTTGCCCACGACTCCTCCCTGCGCCTGTCTGATGGGTACGCACCGCTGTGCGGCGCTGCCTCCCCGCCCTGTCCGGTCATGGGGCGATGTCAAAGGATGAAGGCCAGGATGTACCTGTTGGCGCCGACATACACTGCATTTGCCGCACTCGGTGTGGCTACGCGAGCAGGAGGCTGATGCCTCTTTGGCTCCACTGCGGAAATTGGTCGGTAAACCGAGATCTCATTTGGCAGGATAGAAATGGCAGTTGTTTCGGGGCCAGGCGGGATTACTGATGTGTACGAATGGGTTGTCGGACTGTTCACGCCTGGTTGTGCCGACGTCCCTTTGCCGCGATCTGATCCGCGCGCTGCACGCCGACAAGCTGATGCACCTTGGCGTGCATAAAACATTGGCTGCGATGCAGCAGGATTTCTTTTGGCCAGGCATGACAGCGGATGTCACTAACTTTATCCGGTCATGCCATGATTGTGCGAAGCGGAAACTGCCGCGTCAAAATTATGTCCCGCCCTACGATCGATCGAGGTGTCCTGTTTTAATGAGCTGGTTGCTCTGGATATCCTGGGCCCGTTCCTCCATCGCTAGGGGAAATAAATACCTTTTGGTCGGGGTCGAATACTTTTCTCGCTGGCCTATGGCCTGGCCTCTACCTGACCAAACGGCCTCATCCATCACCGAGGCTTTCTTGAATGGGTACGTCATGGATAAGGGAGCGCCTGAAAGGCTGCTCACGGATCATGGACGTAACTTCTCCTCTAAATTGCTCAAAGACGTGTGCTCTGCCTTGGGTACAAAGAAAATCCGCACTTCTCTTACCATCCGCAAATGGATGGCATGGTGGAACGATTTAACCGCACCCTTTCGGCGATGCTTTGTCACACGGTGAGTGAAAAACAAACCGATTGGAACTTGCACATACCGGGCGTCCTGGCGGCATACCGCATGGTTCCGCACGCGTCCACAGGATATTCGCCATTTTTCCTGATGAATGGCCGTGAGAATGTACCCCCGATTGATGTGCAACTTGGTGCAGCGGTGAAACCACCGTCTCCTTCCTTGCATGACACGTGCGGGACTCGCTTAAACGGATTACGGAGGAGCGAGAGGCCGCCAGATGTGCGACGGCCCGTGTACAGGCAAGGAACGAGAGGTGTGCGCATCGATCGCGAACTGACATGCCTTGGCCGGTGGGCGATATGGCATGGCTCCATTGCCCTCAGGTGCCAGTGGGTACGTCCCCTAAACTGCACAGGCCTTGGCGGGGCCTGTGAGGCTGGTGGACATTCAGAATCCCAGAGTGTTCGCATCCAGTACGGCTAACGTCGTTGGTCCGTTCATTCGTCGCGGCTCAATCCCTTTGTTGACCCGCGTGCTGGCCCTTCATCCCCACTTGTTGACCTGCCGGGGTCTGGCATGCCGAATGTGGCACTTGCCTCGCCAATTGATCCCAGCGGGGCTGTGTTCTACCCCCGCGGATGCACAGGTTTTGAAGGACGACGAGACCCCGGACGTTCCACCTCCAACGGGCCTGTCCCAGACACAATGGAAACCGAAAATTCTTCTTCTCCACTGCAACCACCTCCAGTTGAACAGTCGGCGAGGCAACCACGTGCGAGGGAGGAGAGGGTCCGGCGTCGCGTACTTGGTCGAAGTCTCTCCCATTTCGCTAATACTGTTGTCCTTGCGGTCTGTCGCCCTGGTGTTACTGCGCTACAGGGGCGCCTAATGTATGTCGTTTTAATGTTTTAATTCCTCTGCGCATCGGCGCCTACTCCCTTACCTTTTAATGCACCATGGATGCCCTAAGATGTTATTCAAAGGGATTCGGGCTGTCACTCTTTTCCCAGCGAGACGGCTGACTTTTTACACGGGGGGGGGGGGGGTGATGTAATGTGAGGATTGCTGATAGATCACACCTCGTTACGATGATTGGCTCTACGGTCCTGGCCCATAGCCAATGGGGGGAAGTCTAGGGGCGTGGCCCTGACGTAATGGGAAGTGACATCTGTAAGTAGAGGATTGGATCTGCTGGCTTTAGCCACAGCCAATGGGGGGACGAGTCAGGGGCGCGGTCCTGGGAACGTACGATGGGGTCTAGAAGATTCCATAGAGGTTAACCAGTATTGGTGGAAAGGTACCACGTGAGACAGACAACACGTGGTCAGATCTGGAACGAACGGAGGGTGAGGCCACGGTGGAGCGGGGTCCAGCCTGCCACGTGGCCGCACGTGTCTCTCTCTTTCTCTCCCTCTCATGCTGTCTGTCAGCAGCGTGAATGAGTAAGATAGGAGTGTTGTGAACGAAAGACAAATAAAGGCCTGATTCCAGAAGTCGCTTCCACGACCTTTATTACACATGCATGTCACAGTCTTCCTGTCACCCTGTGTCTCTCTGTCTTGTGTGTCTCCATACCATAGTTAACACTTTTCTTACCGGGTGGAGACTCTTCTGTTATGAGACACCGAGATGAAATCAAAAGATCTAGATGCACAGAAAAAAATGTGAGGACAAGTCTGCAACAAGAACAACTCTGAACACAAAACCCAGAGAGAGGCAATGAAACACATTGATGCACCGGATAATTTGAATATACATCTGCAAGACAAATCTGCAACGACACAACTCATGATATAACTGAGAACACAGATGTGGCCTGCCCCTATTTAGTTTGGTGCAGAGTTGGTCTTTGTCTTCGGTGTCTACTGCAAGGTGTCTGTCCTGCACCACCAAAACATCCGTTAACTCTACCATCATGCCATCACTCTGCCTTCTTGTAGCAATGTGTCGGCTCCACAAATGTCCATTGTGGACATTTTTTTACATCTCTAATGGTCATGATAAACTATAGGCCCATTGGAAAGATGTTATTAACCATGTAAAAAAGATTTAACTACACATATTTGTAACATCTGATTTGTCAGGTACTATTCAACATTACCGAGTGTTGACATCCCCAGCGTTTAACAGTACTGCTATTTTGTATTTGTCAGCGAACACCGGCCGTAACCCCCGGCCTGAGGTGCACTAATTGTTCCCTCTAGCCCCCCCCCCTCCCACCGTCCAGTGGGATTTGGCAGCCAACATCGGCCACAACCCCAAGTTGAGGTGCACCAATTGTTCCCTTTTAGCCCCCCCCCACACCGTTCCATTCCCTGGCTACCACATTCAGATAGGCCCCTCCCCCCTCCCCTTAACTTGTATTTAAGAACTTGTCTCTTAGATTTTTCCTCACTTGATACAGTAAATTTAGCTGTGACGGTCCCACCTGATGACGGAGACTTGTGTTGCCTCCGAAACGTCGTGATTTATTATTTCATTTCTATTTATTATTATTATTTTATTATTTATTTTAATTTTTACCTACGTGACTCCAGTCGGAGATGCCCCAAACTCCAATTGCGTGGTACCAAACTGTCTCATCTGCTGCCGTTAATACCCATCACGAATCTGCTCCGATTGGCTGGTGTCACACCAAACCTACCGGGTTGCACTATTAAACATGCCCTCCTTGAACAATAAATCCATACATGTGAACGACTTTATTCATCATTCATTTTATTTCCTGTGCTTAGCTGTGCTTTAAATGTGTCACCCACCCTATGAAAGATATCACTCCGATCTGGCTCAGTCCCCACTCTTTTCAAACATGCTGCTGTCACCCTCTCCTCAATAAACTACCTAACAAATATGACCCTCAGTTTATCACATAGGCTTTCGCGACCAATATCATCCATGAAATAGATTTTTTTTGGTTAGATCGCATAAATATATAAATGTTTCATTAAACCTGCCACCGCCATATCTCCAATCTGCCCTTTCTTTCCTGTCGACAATGGCTCACCAAACATTCTACTTCCAGTCGACTTGAGTGCTGCTTGTGATACTATCAACCATGGAGTTTTGCTTTTAATGGTACCACAGTATGCTGGATTAGATTATATTTGTTTAATCACAAGCAATTTCTGAGCCTGTGGGTTCTAAGTTCGCTACCAGCAATTTCATTGGGCGTTCTCTAGGGCTCTGTCCAAAGTATTTTTTGTATCTATATGACCCGTTAGGTACCATCCTTCATCGGTTAGGTATACATTTTACTGGTAGGAACGAAGTGGACCAGCCTACAATAGATTATATCGTCCGTCCGTTTGTCCGTCCGTGTCCGTCCGTGTAGCAACATCGCCCCTACTGCAAACACTTGGCATGACCCTACAAAAACCTTTAGACTCAGTGACGCTTTCCTGGCTAAACAAGTGTAACATTCCCTTATAATTCCCTCAGATAGCTTTTAATTAAAACATTTCAATTAATGAGGCTTTCCTGGCTAAACAAGTGTAACATTCCCTTATAATTCCCTGAGATAGCTTTTAATTAAAACTTGTAAATTTAAATTTAACTCACAGCGGCCTAAAGCCTACAGCTAGGCCTAAAGCCTCGAACAACGCCTCAAACTCTCCCTTCGTATCGTTCCCCGCGTGTGTGCAAGGGAGTTAATGTTTAACAATGTTACATTCCCTGATGCTTTTAAATAGAAACATTTAAATTTAAAGCTTTTACATAAATAAAAACAGTTAAATTAAAAATTTACTCACGGCGGCCTAAAGCCTACAGCTAGGCCTAAAGCCTAGACCTAGGCCTCAAACTCTCCCTTCGTATCGTACCCCCGCGTGTGTGAAAGGGAGTTAATGTTTAACAATGTTACATTCCCTGATGTTTTTAAATAGAAACATTTACATTTAACGCTTTTACATAAATAATTAAAACATTTAAATTAACAATTAATCTCACGGCGGCCTAAAGCCTACAGCTAGGCCTAAAGCCTAGAACTAGGCCTCTAACTCTCCCTTCGTATCGTTCCCCGCGTGTGTGAAAGGGAGTTAATGTTTAACAATGTTACATTCCCTGATGTTTTTTAATAGAAACATTTAAATTTAAAGCTTTAACATTAAAAACAACTCCCTACCCCCCCCCTCGTCGGCGGCTCTCCAGCCTAGAGCCAGGCCTGGGAATCTCTCCCCCGTTAGGGGTGTATTGGGCGGGGCTACAGCGGCAGGGGCGGGGCTATGCGGGGCTGGGCGGGCAACGGCGGCAGGGGCGTGGGCACGAGGTGGAGGGCGGGGCTACGCGGGGTTGGGGCGGGTTACGGCGGTAAGGGGCAGGGCAACGAGCTGGGGCGGGGACACCGAGATGGGGCGGGGCCACGGGTGGCCAGGACGGGGTTACGCGGGTGGAGGGCAGAGCCACGGGGCATCCACTTATTGGCGGCCATGTTTTGCCATTTCCTTTTATTATAGCCATTCAATTGTTCGTTCCTACCAGCCCACCCCGCAGGGTCCTGTTTACTGTAATGCTGATGACACTCACGTTTACATAAACTGCAAATCACTTGGTTTTGATTCCCTCTATGCCCTCATAATCACTTTCACTTTGAGCTTGGATACAATACATCTCGATCCAGCTGAATGGGTATTAAATGGAGGATATGATCATTATGCCTTGCCACCAGCTGACAAAGACTGGTCTGTAAAGTCTCATATGTCCTGCACAGGAAGTTAGAAATATCAGTGTGTAACTGAAGCCATCATTGCTTTTTGAGGAACAATTTGTGAATATGTGAAGGTCGCTTTTTCATGTATGAATCCTTATTCGGTCACATCTGATTCTCTAAGCCACTGATGTACAGAAATTGGATCATGCGTTTATTTGGTCATGCATCAGCTTCTGCAACGCCTTGCTATTTGGAACATCAAGCAAGGTCCTTTATCGACTCTCGTCCGCAAAGAATGCAGCTGCTAGGGTCCTGATTTTAACTTCTTATTCAGAACATATCACCCCTCTTCTTGCATCACTTCACTGGTTGACAGTTACATTCCTGATAGGATACAAGGTATTCAAGGTCCTCCTCTTTTCCCAAACCAGTCTCAGTTTTGTTCACCATCATGAGTAACCTTCAGTCATACTTTTTTTGTTTTGCTTGTGAATGTCCATAACCTTGAACGTAAGTGCACCAAATGAAATGAAGGGGTCAAAAAGAAAATAAGTGTGCGATATATGTATAAATAAAGAGATTCTGCCAGAAGGAAGAGGCCCAACACAGTCCGCCATAATCAGCACTCCATTGACCAGCACAGAGCACAGGGTGCCCTCCACCGCCCACTGCTCCAGGAAAGTGCAGCATCCCTGGCGAGCTGGGCATGGCAGAACTCAAAAAACACCCTGGCAGAGCAGGGCCCTGAAAATGCCGTGCGCGTTTGGTCAGTGGCTCCCGTTCACCGCCATCTTCCTCGCCCTGTAGATCGCCAGCTTGGGTAGCTCATCAGGGTGTTCACGAGGCCATCCTGGCGTTTGTCGCCCTTGTCTCCCCTTTGGCCAAAGACGAGTACCATGGGGAGAAGTGCAGGTTGAACTTCAGCAGGATATTTTTAGATTTGAAGCTTTCGTGACTGCAAGGATTCATATTCTTAGGTTTTTTCGGTAAAGTCACGTAGGTAAAACATCAAAAAAATAAAGATCACGACGTTTCGGAGGCAACACAAGTCTCCGTCATCAGGTGGGACCGTCACAGCCAGATTAGCTGCATCAAGTGAGGCAATGATTCAAGATGTAATCCCTTAAAAGCGAGTTGGGGGGGAGGAGAGGGGGGGGAGCTCATCAGGATGTGGTAGCCATTCATTGGCTACCACATTCTGATGAGCTCCCCCCCCCTTTCCTCCCCCCCAACTCGCTTTTAAGGATTACATCTTGAATCATTGCCTCACTTGATGCAGCTAATCTGGCTGTGACGGTCCCACCTGATGACGGAGACTTGTGTTGCCTCCGAAACGTCGTGATCTTTATTTTATTTTATTTTTATTAATTTTGATGTTTTACCTACGTGACTTTACCGAAAAAACCTAAGAATAGGATATTTTTCACGGGCTTCAATAGCAAATTTCGAGGCTCTTGAGGTCCACGTAGAATAGCTGTTTGATGCATCAGGCCTCTCAGCTGTTAAATTTTTTTTTTAGCTTTGATACTCTAAGCAGTTGGGTGGTCTGCATTCAGGAACCGCTGTGTGGCATGTAGACTTAAGGTGTCCACCTGGCTCCTAACACACATCACCCCTGACCTCCTCTTTCAAGCGGCAAGACAAGGACCCCGACAACTACACGGTGCCTCCTGGCTGACCATAAGAAGTTCATAATATTCTTCTGCAGTGCGGCTACGAGGTGGCCGGGCGGGGAGGGGGGTTCTAGAAGAAGTGGCGATGTCACAGCAAAGATGTCACTAGTTGATTCACCTCAAATATCTTTCCCCTGAAGCTGAGGAACTAGGATTGGCACTGCCATGCCCAAGCCTCTTCTGTAACTTGCACTCGAGCTCATCTAAGTTCTGTTGCAAGGTATATTCTCCAGGGCCCAGGAACACTCCAAGGTCGTGCAAGGACTCGGTGCTCCAGGTGATGCTCTTGGCCTGGTCTGGAAATTAGGTTGGGCCCCATTGTCCGATGAGCAGCACGCAGTACTTGGCCCAGTTAATTTTTGCAAAGGAGGCCCTGGAGTAGATGTCCTGGCAGGTGTGGAGGAAGTGAATTTCGCCAAGTGAGGCCATGGTGAGGAGCATGTCATCGGCGTAAGCCATCAGCACCACTCTAAGGCTTGGCTCGCTAAGGAGCAGGCTAATCAGCTTCTGCCTGGCACAAAAAGGCTCCACAACGAGTGGGTACAGTTGTCCCGATATGGAACACACCTGTCGAACACCCCTTCGTAAGCTGACGAGGGTAGTGAGAGTGCCATTGACTATAATGGGGCACTGGGATTCGATGCGGATCAAATCAATAAATTCCGTGCCAAATTCAAAAGCCCTCTGTTCCCAGCAGATACCCATGATGAACCCTGTCAAACGCTTTCTCATGGCTGAGGGAGAGGAGCATGAGTGGGAGCCCCATCCTCTCGGAGAGGGCAATGATATCCCTGACAAGGAAGACGCCATCGTGGATGGTCCGACCTGGGCCAATGTAGGCCTGTTCGCTCTCCACCACCTGAGCCAGCTCAATATTTAATTTCAAGGACAGTGTTTTGGCCAGGATTTTATAATCCATACACAGCACTGACACGGGTCGCCAATTCTTCAGGTGCCTCAGGTCGTCCTTCTTAGGGAGCAGAGTGAGCACCGCCCTCCACCACGACAGAGTCATGGCTCCTTTGGCCACCACCCTTTAAGAACGTCTCCATAGTCCTTATGCAGCGATGGCTAAAAGGAGACCTATAATTCTCCGCTGAGCCCATCGGTGAGCCCGTCGATCCCAGGAGACGTATTTTTTGCCAGGGACTTAGTGCTGCACCCAGGTTGCTTGCCATGAACTCTTGCTCCAGCAGCTCGTTCGCTTCTTCCATGATGGTGGGTTGGTCCCACCAGATCTCCTCTTGGGCAGGTGCAGTTGTTTCATCAGGAGAAAATACGTCCCTATAAAAGCCGCTGATTATTAATATTACATCCTCAATCTTTGTACTAAGAGTGCCTTCGTTGCTGAAGAGGCATGCCCTCGTTCTTTGCTTGTCCTTTTGCTTCCCCAAGATATAGAAGAGGGATGATCCGGAGTCCAGGTCGGGTACTGCTGGATCATAGAATGCAAAAACGCCCCATTGGTTCTTTCCGCTTGGAGCCCCTTGAGGCGCACACTATCTTCTCCATATACTCCTGTAGGAGAGCCAGGCTGGCTTCCTCGTTGGGTCGGCTGTCCAGCTAAAAGATCTGAGCCTCCATGTTATTCACGTCGCTGTTTTTACTTGCGTGCTGCCCCAGGTGTACGTCTGGCAGAGCTTTTTTTTTATTTGGACCTTTCCCACATCCCACCAGTAGGCCGGCTGTCAAACAAGTCATTCTGCTGTCACCATTGCTCCCAGGACTCACTAAAGAGTTTGGCGAATGTGTGATCTTCCAGCAGGGCGTGGCTGAAGAGCCAGTAATCCACTGGATGTTCCCCGCAGCTTGAGGCCCAGTAGGATCAGGCTGTAATCCATTAGTGGTGCTGACCTTATGTAAGAAATAAGGACGCTGGACATTAAACTCCTGGAAATGTGAAAGTGGTTAATCCTGGACTGGGTAAATTATTGATGGCCCCGTGTCAAATTGAAGGTGAAACAACACTGCCCAGGGTGGTGGAGCCGTTACTCATTCACCAGATCAGGGCACCCAGAAGTTCGCATAGCTCCCCAAGAGCACAGCACTACAGTGCTCCTTCTCTGTGTGGTCTAGGGCATCCAGTGTGTAGTTGTAGTCACCTCCCATGACCACACACTCATTGCCCGGCATGCCACTGAAGTGGCATACAGAAGCTTCAGAAGGCTGGGTCTCTTGCTGTCAGTGGTTAGAGCATACACATTCATGAGGTGAATGGTGGTGTCGCTGACCTGCACTGTGATGTCAAGAACCCTCCCATTGACCACTACCACCTGCCTGACAATGTCGGGCGTGAACGTGAGAACACAGTTAATACGCCTGAGGAGGTGCTGCTGAAGTGCCTGAAAAAGGATTCCCCTCTCTACTAACTTCTCGGGCATCCTCATCTTCCGTGGTGAGATGGGTCTCCTTCACAAACAGCATTGATACCTTGTGCTGCCAAGCAAGAGACGCAGCCAGTATCTCCCATCGCCCCTCTGCACCCACTGATATTCAGGGAGGCAATGTACATCATTGTGAGCGAGTGGCCTGCCTATTCTGGTCAGTTAATTTACTGTGAAAATTTCTCACTTTGGACATCTCTATATCTGACAATTTCTTCCCATCACGTTGGAGCTCCATGAGGATTTGTCTGAGAGACGCCTCTATGGCGTCTATGTCTCGCCATTTCGACAGCCTCCATGACCGTTTTCGGTTTTCTGTGCTTTTCTTAAAAAAAACTCCACAGGTCTTCCTGATATAAGATGGATGCCTGCAGAGACAACCCTATTCAGATCTGGCTGGTCTCACTGCCCAGACTGAGGTCATCATGCGAGTCCCCTTCTGACTTCCAGGGTTCTGCATTTGATGACCCAGGAGTCGGTCCATGGCTGGTTCAATGTGCTCACCTGCTGGGCAGTGGTAGGTGGAACGCCACCACTCGCTTCATCAGCAGCAAGAGCAGCGGCCGCCACAGGGCTCTCTGCAAGGCTACCAAGGCGTCCTGCCCCAGTAGCACATTTGCCCACATCTTGAGATGAGGAAGCATCCTCTTCAGACAACATTGTTATCCTCTACCCGTCCCCCATCCACTCGGGTGGTGGGTGTTCAGGAGACATCGTCGGGGTATCCACCCCCACAGAGTCAACACCCGTATTCCCAGAGCTCCCCTTAGGTGTTGTGTCCTGCCTCTTCCTCCCCAGCGTACTGCTGGTGGAAGTGTCCGGAGTGGTGGGCAGCTCCTGCGCACCACTGGAGCCGTCCAACTCTGACTTTAGTGGACTTGGTGGCTCCAGGTTCGGGAAATCCTGAAGAAAATCCCCTCAGCCAACTCTTCCAATCTGGAGGCCAGAGAGACAGAGGAATTGCCGATACTTCTCTTCAGGCATCCAGGCATTGCATAACGTTCCATGGAAACCTCCACTGTCATAGCAGGAGTTTTGCGGGACCTGGCACCTCATCTGGCATAGTCAGGGATGCAGGAGTCTGCTCAACCTGCTGAGTGCCACCTTTCCCTCCTGCTAGATGGTCTTTGCTGTGATTGATGGGCGACTCATTGGGGCACTTCTACCTGAAGTGCCCCTCACTATTGTTGAGGTTGCACCTAATCGTGGCCTTGGTATAGTAAAATTCTGTGGGGTGTCCCTCTCATGCATTACCATTAAATATGCTTTCCTCGGATTGCCAGGTTTCAGTACCACGTTGACTTGTTTGTCTGAAGGAGAGCATGCTCTTTAGAGCTGATCTTATGCAGCCCATCGTTGCCACACGCTCCAGCATGTCCTTGTCCAGGATGTAGGGTGGTACATTGGAGAGCACCACCCATGTCGCAAGGAAGGCGAGCGGCTCTAGAGCGATGTACCGTTTGCCCACTGTCAACCCTGGGCCATCGCCGCAAGGGCCAATCTCTCCGACTCGAAAAAGAAAATGGCCCTACCATTCATTTTGGAGGTGAACTTGACGGCAGTTGCTGGAACCACGGACGCAAGGGTCTCGACGTGGGCCTCGATGGCGACGTCAGCTGAGGCCTGGCAGCGGACACCATAGCGGCATCACAGTCGCTGCTGGCACAGCTGCTCCTGATGGCCGTGGTCCTGCTTCTGCTGGTGGTATTATACTTGGAGGGCAGGCTCAAGGCCGTGCCCTTAGTTGGGCCTGTGGCCCATCCCAACTGGACGAGACAACTTCTCCTCCCTCTCCCCATCCTCCTCACATTCAAGGTCCTGCAAGATCATGCACCTCAATACATTAGGGAGTTTCTGCTCACCTACATTCCAACAAGACCTCTGATGTCAGCAAACTTAGATCTCCTCTGCTTCCCCAGAACGAATCTCAAGTCCATGGATGATTGGACCGTTGCTTGGTTTAGTGACATTCTCTACCAAAAGCTGTCAGGGAGTTTGATTCAGAACTTCAAGTCCTACCTCAAACTATTTCTCTTTCAGAAATCATTTTCGATTTTGATTTGACCACTTTTTACCTTTGCTCCCCACCCCTCTCGCATTGTCATTATAGAGAGAGAGCCTTGAGATGTTTTGAAAGACACTATATACGCTGTAAGTATTGCTTCTACACTTTAGCTATATCTGTCTTCTCATAATCTTCTAGACCAATTTCAAACCGCCTTCAAGCCTGGACATGACACTGAGACCAAACCCATAACCACTGATGATGCTGGTTAGACTCAGCCAATTCGGGCAATAAAAACAATTGCATCGCTCTCTCCTCAGATGTGTTCTATTCCTTGGCTGCCACTGTCATTAGTTTTGACCGTTATCCATCACGCCTTCTCGCCATGATGTGTACTGCTCATGCCCACTTCATTTTTAAGAACATTTTAGATCAAAGAATGTATATGCGTATAATCCAAGTACACATCTTTACATCTCGGATATAAATATATGTTGCATTATATTTGGCACAGATATAAAAGTGTGGATTTCAATCACTTCTAAATATTATTGCATCTCAAGATGCCGTACAGAAACATTTGTCATGTTTATAGCAGACAGTTATAGACAGCGGAGAATAGGAAGACCTTGAGCCTTGGAATGACAGGGGCAACAGTTGACAGGACAGGTGTGAGGCGGAACAGAGGCAGAAGAGAATGTGTGACATCCCCCTTCGCAAAGGCCGACTCCGACAAAAAGTCTTGGTTACAGAAGTGCCCTGTGTTCTTCTCCATTCACAATGTTAATATATTGGCTACTCAGGCTTAGGGGCTGCACTTGACCTCTTAACCTCGATATTTATGTGCCCTATGATATCATCACGTAATTATCCCATTACTATTTTGACCTCTTACCTTGCTGATGCAAGTGGCTCCACCTGTCCGTGATAGATTTGACCAATGAGGAGGCACGGATCGAGCCCAAGGTGCCGGACAGCCAAATACAGAGAGACCTACCAACAGATTAACATGCATAGATAAACACACTCATAATAAGCAATTTTGTATATACACACACATATATATAAACACATATCTATTCTTTCTTATATATAAAATTCTCCGCGCACGCTTGCGAGGGATTTGGCTCTCCAACGGTGGGTTATACATAGAAAAAATGTGCCAGCCAGCACGCCCTAAGCCCGCGGTGGGAATAGGCTATTCCTTTTTCACGTCCGTCACCTTTAAATTAGTTAAATCAGCGATTTAGTGGGATTTCGCAATATTTATGTATTTATTGTGCGACATTGACCGTACCAACTCACGCCAATTGTGTGGAGGGGCGGACCCTGCCAGGTGATGCGCATTCGGTCCACCTCACGGGGGACATTTTCTTTTACCCGTTCAAGATGCAATCAATATACACATAACGCTGCGGCTATTTCTTCAGAGTGTGATGTCCTCTTCGCCCCCCCCCCCAACACGATGCGTACAGTTACTGCTAGAAAGTCCGTAGATATTAATATTATTACATAGCTTAGATAGCATTATTGTAGTATTATTGTTTACTATTATTAAACAAATACGTTGGCAGATATTACAATAATAATGTTTGTGTGCACACATTTTTTTCATTATTAGGTTGCTAAATATTCCCTTTTTTGCTGTGCTTTTATAACGCTGCCATGGTCTAACGCCAGTCTATGATGTGGCCTGCTGCCTGCTGATTAATTAACATCAGTGCACTGGCACACTATTATCTACACTGCTAATTATCCTTTTGACCATTATGAGTGTATGCAAGTCTATAAACTGTTGCCTGCTTCTTTACCTCACTCAGTGTACTGCCAGTGTTTCATGTCGACTGTATTCTGCTTTTTCAGCTGCTGCCCGTATTGTCAGCTTTTTATGTCGACTGTAGCAATGCATGTATTTGAGTCGGCGTACTGGCAGTCTATTATCGAGACTGTAGCCTGCTTCTCAACTTACCTCTGCGTACTGCTGCTCTTTAATTTACACTTATTTCTGATTATTTCTTTAATGCATTTATATTGTTTCGATTGCTCACGTCACGCTATTTACTCATACGTAGTACTGCGATACTAATAGCTGTGCCATCATCGGGGATTGTTGTGCACGTCGATGTGTGTGTGAGTCGATGTGTGTGTGTTTGAGTCGATATGTGTTTGGGTGTAGGTCCATGTGCGTGTTTAAGTCCATGTGTGTAGTCAGGCGCCTCGTTTGCCCCAGTCCAATAGGGATGGCTCCCTCAGTCGAGGTTTTTAGAGCTCGTCTCAAAACACGTGTATTTTCTCTCGCATATCCCTCTGTGTAGGGTCGTTTTTCTCTTCGTTTTAAAGTTAAGGATCTTTACTGGGATTGTGTTGTAAAGTGCTGTGAGGCCACTTGTAAATGACACTTCATAATACTGAGTTTCACTTACTTTATGCCCAGCTGCCTTTGTTTACCTAGTGGGGATATTTACACACCACACCAGGTATCCATTTGAGGCTGAGTCAACCTAGGGGAGGCCCAGGACTGGTTCAGATAATTGTGACTGGCTTTGGCCGTGAGCGGGAATCGAACCCGGGTCAGAAACACACTTGACCATGCTCGTACCAGCTATCTTTCTGCTACTCTAGCAAATACCTGTGTAGAGGTGTTACGGAGGGCAAACAAACACACTGGGCATGGTTACGCCCGTACGCGAGGAGATGCTTACATCCACGTCCGCACCGTTTAGCCTGGGGGCTAACACGGCGCTGGGATCCCCACGGCCCCACCCTCAGTGGGGAGTTGCTATATAAGGCCGGAGGGCTCGGGTTCAGTGTTCAGCTTAAACCAGCGAAGAAAGAAGACCGGCTAGATAGGCCCTGGGACTCCCCTGGATCGCTGTCCTTCTCAGGACTGACCAGGGCAAGCCAGTGGCGTGGCCCGAGAGCCCAGAGCCGATGTTCTTCTAAGAGCCGGTCTGGTGACTCAGGGTGCCGTGATCCCAGCTTAACCAGAGCTGGGTCAGCTAGCCTCCCTAGCCCTGTAGTGGAGGACCTGGGAGTAGGCTAGCCGGGATAGATTGAGGGATCTCCCTGTTAGACGGGTGAAGGGGCCAATACCCCTTCGAGTGTTGTATATCTCGGCCTGTAATATACAACTGTGGATAATAACTAAGTGTGCCTCCGACGACGTCGTCCAAGTCTCCTTGAACCTACTACACCTGGAATAACTCTAGGATAATTTTTTAATATTGTTCATAGGCTCCTTCATTCATCACTGTGCTTCTCCATTCTCTAGCACAAAGGCTAATGCTGACCAGTTCCTTCATTATGTTTTTAACAAATTCAACACAATTCGCCTTTCAATTAAATCTCTCCCTTTTCCTACCATTCTGGCCACTGTTCTGGCACCACTGCTGACATCTGATTTCTCTGTATTATCCTAGCTCTCACATTCAGATGTTGCTTCAATGAGTGCTAGTTCGAAACTAAAATATTGTTCTCTTGATCATATTCCTTCTAAATGTATTCACGATAATTTTCCATCTCTTGAAGTCTTTATTACCAATATTCTTAACAACTCACTCCAATCTGGTACTGTTCCTTCTTTTTTCAACGTACCATTGTCATTCCTATACTCAAGAAGGCTGGCCTCAATTCAGAACTCCTCAGTAATTATCGTCCAATTTCCAACCTGCCATCTCTCTCCAAAATCCTTGAGCTTTCAAAAGCCTTACAACTTAAACATCTGCTCATACATTAGATTGTGTCCCTTTTCAGTCAGGTTTTAGGTCTGGCCACAGCACGGAAACGGCTCTGGTTAAGGTAGTCAATGACTTGCTGGTTGCTGCTGATGCGGGCCAGCTGAGCATTCTTGTCCTTTTTGACCTGCGTGCTGCCTTTGACACCATTGATGATTTCATTTTGCTCAAGTGTTTGGAAGGCTATATGGGGATTTCCAGAACTGTTCTGCGCTGGTTTACTTCATACCTATATGAACGTAAACAGTTTGTCACCTTGGAAGGGATCAATTTAGACACATGTTCTGTTCCTTTTGGTGTCCGCCAGGGTTCTGTCCTTGGCCCAATTTGTTCTGAATATATTTGGCCCCACTTGGCCATATCACACGACAACTTGGACTTTGACGCAAAAAAGGTGTCAGTTTTGTTGCCAGATTAAAGGGTAAAAATCAATTATCATATTTTGCTACTGGCAAAGGAGGTTCCAATGGTGTAAACTTTGACTTTGTTTTCATTGTTACGCTGATGACACTCAAATTTACATTAACGTTGAATCCTCCCTGAATGCAGCAGCATCTTGCGTGTCATCTTCTCTTGTGACAATTAAGGGTTGGATGCAATGTAACTTTATTCAGTTAAAATCTAATAAGACAGAGGTGCTGCTTGTTGGGTCCCGCCATCAATTGTCTAAGGCTGGCTCGGTCAGTGTGTTAATTGATGGCCACAATGTCGGTGCTACTTAGACAATTTGCAACCTTCAAAACATACATTAACATGGTCATTAAGGCTGCCTTCTTTCACCTCAGATTGCACCCCATTGTCTTGTTATCGGACCTTAAGAAGCTGGTTCACGCATCTGTCTTTTCACCCATCGATTTTTGCAATGCCTTATTAGCTGGCATCCCTTTCAAGTTGTTAAACCGCCTCCAGCACATGCTGAATGCAGCTGCCAGAGTTCTTACTCCAACACCACTTGCTGAGCACATTACCCCCGTTCTTGAGTCTCTCCATTGGTTACCGGTCACATTCCGAGTGGCGTTTAAGATCCTTCTTCTCACCTACAAGGCCCTCAACAATGCCTCCCCCTCGTACGTCCGTGACCTCCTCCACCCGTATGTGCCAACGCGAGTTCTTCGCTCGTCTGAGTGTGGGCTACTATTGTCGAGGTCGCAGCTCCGTTCAATGGGTGACCCCGGGGGCCTTTTCCCGTGTTGCCTTCAAGCTGTGGAATTCACTACCATCAAATATTCGAACTGCCGAGTCCAAGGTTTATTTAAATCCCCGCCTTAAAACTTTTTTTTTACTTAAAGGCCTTTTCTCTTGATTAATTTGGTTATGATAATTGGTTCTTTACCCTTCTATCTGGCAACGAAACTGACACCTTTTTACAAGGAGTCATGTTTGCATAGACCGCAATACCTGCAGTCATAATACAAACAAAAGAACATAACTCTGATAATGTGCACTGTCCTTGAAGTTGATTGGTCCACACCCGAGACAGCTTTCCTTTGAGCCTAGTCTCATATGGGTTGGACCAGATGACGCCAAAAGGCGCACAACTCAAGGACAATGCACCATCAGAGTATGAGAGCTCGGGGCAAGCATCTACACTATGGAACCTCATTTGCCAGTAAAAATATGATAATTGGTTCTTTACCCTTCTATCTGGCAACGAAACTGACACCTTTTTACAAGGAGTCATGTTTGCATAGACCGCAATACCTGCAGTCATAATACAAACAAAAGAACATAACTCTGATAATGTGCACTGTCCTTTGTTGTGCGCCTTTTGGCGTCATCTGGTCCAACCCATATGAGACTAGGCTCAAAGGAAAGCTGTCTCGGGTGTGGACCAATCAACTTCAAGGACAGTGCACATTATCAGAGTTATGTTCTTTTGTTTGTATTATGACTGCAGGTATTGCGGTCTATGCAAACATGACTCCTTGTAAAAAGGTGTCAGTTTTGTTGCCAGATAGAAGGGTAAAGAACCAATTATCATATTTTACTGGCAAATGAGGTTCCCATAGTGTAGATGCTTGCCCCGAGCTCTCATACTCTGATGGTGCATTGTCCTTGAGTTGTACGCCTTTTGGCGTCATCTGGTCCAACCCATATGAGACTAGGCTCAAAGGAAAGCTGTCTCGGGTGTGGACCAATCAACTTCAAGGACAGTGCACATTATCAGAGTTATGTTCTTTTGTTTGTATTATGACTGCAGGTATTGCGGTCTATGCAAACATGACTCCTTGTAAAAAGGTGTCAGTTTTGTTGCCAGATAGAAGGGTAAAGAACCAATTATCATATTTTTACTGGCAAATGAGGTTCCCATAGTGTAGATGCTTGCCCCGAGCTCTCATACTCTGATGGTGCATTGTCCTTGAGTTGTGCGCCTTTTGGCGTCATCTGGTCCAACCCATATGAGACTAGGCTCAAAGGAAAGCTGTCTCGGGTGTGGACCAATCAACTTCAAGGACAGTGCACATTATCAGAGTTATGTTCTTTTGTTTGTATTATGACTGCAGGTATTGCGGTCTATGCAAACATGACTCCTTGTAAAAAGGTGTCAGTTTTGTTGCCAGATAGAAGGGTAAAGAACCAATTATCATATTTTTACTGGCATTTCCCATAGTTAATTTGGTTATGTTTGGGAGTGTGGGGGTATTTGTATATGTGCTTAAATCATGAGCCTGCATGCTTATATTAGTTTTCGAATTGCGTGAGTTATTTACTTACTTGCTTTAAGCTCTGTGCAGCACCTTGCGACCTCTGGGTGAAACGTGCTTCATGAGTGTAAATTATTATTATAGTAGCACAGCGCGCTACCGCTACACTACCACTCCCCACAACACTATTATTTAACACACACACATGAACCTGAGGTGAACTCTGACGCCATTTAACCCCATGTCACTGTAATCCTGGGACCCGCTTCTCACCAGTTCTCATCCTCGAGTTTGATGAAGGTGTTCTCATCCGATTCGCTACTCTCATTGCGCACTCCTGTACACAAAGACACACGTAAATACATATTCATAGAAATCCCAGGACAAGGATCTTCATTAGGTAACCTTACAAAATGTTGTGGAAAATTCCATTAACAAGCATGTTTTAAAGTTTTCATGTTGCATAAGGAGATGGTGTTACCAGCAAATCAATCCTCTGCGCAGTCATGTTTGCTAATGTTTACAAAAGATATCCCAGAATCAGGTACAAACAACAATAATTGGAAAGGGAATGTGTATGATTGTACTATCTTTCGAGTAATTCTTCTACAAATAATCTATAAAATATGAACAGATTTGGATTCATCATAATTAACAATCTCCAAACTTAAACCTTCATAGTCAGGGTTCAAATAAACGTTTACAAAACGTACTCCCCTATTTTGGGGACTCAATCTAATATATCTGTCACCTTTTTTGCCAGTATCCAATAATTCAGGTTTTAAGATATCCAAACACCAAATCTCTACCTTTTGCAAGGCATCAAGTCTATCTTTCTAGTATTCAAGGGTGTAATGAATGCTGTATTTCTCTAACCTTCAGCTTCACACAGGTTCCGACTGATATTGGATGTTATTTATTGATTCGAATAGAAATTTCAAAGACATACCAGTTGTATCAATAAATACAATGAAATTCAGAAGGTTATTATGTCTGCATGTACATTGTTGGGACAGTCTTCTTGGTTCTTTCGGTAAAGTCACGTAGAAGGGAAGTAATAATATAATAAAAATAAAACATAATAAAATAAATTAATTCTCACGACGTTTCGGCTACAACGCAAGCAGCCGTCTTCAGGTGAAGAATGAGACACTGCCAAGCTAGGAGCTTATATATAAGCTGGGTTGGAGGTGGAAGAAGAGCGCCTTAACAAAAAGAATGTGCATATCAAGAGGAATTTAGCATATTCATGGGAAATGCGTAGGAGGTGGGCGGGGGGGTTTCAAAGTCATATTATGCCCATGCTTTATGCAGGATCAGCAGCACCAAAGGGAGGGTGCAGGGGGTAGCATTAACAAAGGAAAGGAATAGTATGTAGCTGCAGTTACTAAACAACCACGTAGAAAACTAAAGTATAAACTAAATAAAAAACTAAAGTATAAACTGCATAGCATCATCAGTATACTTACTATACTCTACAATAAGCTGAGTTACTAACAGTAAGTAATACATTACAATTCTACGTCGTAAAAATTATATAATATGCTTCCATCTAAACTTTATTCTCTTACATCACACGAGTATAAACCGTACTATATACTGCCATAGACAAACCCAACGTTAAATTATACTGTATTGCTATAAACCACCCTATACCTTATACATTTTGGGACAGTGTTTAGCTATTTGTCTCGTCACGCAGCACATTGCACGAGGGCAAAGAAGTGAAAAAAATACCTACCTGGAAGGCCGCTATCAACCAGTTTAAGTCATAACTGGCTGTGATGTTCCATCCTATCACCTTCCGATGTTAGTTGTTATTTTCGGCTCTCTGATTTTACATTAACAGGATACATTTCTGACACTAACACAGCCACCTTGCTCGCCAAGCTCGACGATTCTGCTCTGCGATCTCCCATTAACAAGCTAATCTCTCACAGTAACATACAGTGAGGGAAAACAGTATTTGATCCCCTGCTGATTTTGTACGTTTGCCCACTGACAAAAAAATGATCAGTCTATAATTTTAATGGTAGGTTTATTTGAACAGTCAGAGGCAGAATAACAACAAAAAAATCCAGAAAAACGCATGTCAAAAATGTTATAAATTGATTTGCATTTTAATGAGGGAAATAAGTATTTGACCCCTCTCAATCAGAAATATTTCTGGCTTCCAGGTGTCTTTTATACAGGTGTAATAAAAGACTCCGTCAGGCACTGCTGGTCTCCGTTGGTCTTTTATTCAAGTTCCTTCTCCACACCCCGCTGGTCTCCTCCGCGGACCAGCGTCATCTCGCGCGCGCCCGCACGCGCTTCCTCCTCAGCTCCTCCACTCGTCCTCACACCCCGCTGGTCCTGACAAGGCACCAGCGTCTCCTCTCGCGTGCCCCGCACGCTCCTCTCGCGTGCCCCGCACGCTCCTCTCGCGTGCCCCGCACGCTCCTCTCGCGTGCCCCGCACGCTCCTCTCGCGTGCCGCGCACGCTCCTCTCGCGTGCCGCGCACGCTCCTCTCGCGTCCCCGCACGCTCCTCTCGCGTGCCCGCACGCTCCTCTCGCGTGCCCGCACGCTCCTCTCGCATGCCCCGCACGCTCCTCTCGCGTGCCCCGCACACTCCTCCGTTAGCTCCTCTTCGCGCGCGCCCTACACGCGCTCTCCATTCAGCTCCTTCTCGTGCGCTCCCCGCACGCGCTCTCCCGTCAGTCGCTCCGCTCCTCCCGCTCCGCACACTGCTGGCCGACGGTGTGCCGAAGCCCCATCAGCCACGTGGCTGATGGCGCGGCCACCCAACGTGGTCCCGCTTCTTCACTCCAACAACTCACCCCGATCTCTTCCGGGCTCCCCTCTATATCCTCTCTCCACATGACCCTGACTCCTCCCCTTCTGGATTGTCAGATCCGGCCTTCCCATACTGCCCTGCTGGCTCCACCTCCATTCACCTCGCTTCCCATTGGAGCCGAGGTGAACGGCGGCCCTCCCACACGCCCCCATACCGGGCTCCGCCCCAATACCCCGGGCCATGTGATTGGGCCAGATCCCAGCAGCAACCCCATTTACGCTCGCATTACATGACCCCCCCCCGATGAAAAATCCAGCCGTCCCGGCTGCAATAGGATAAAATAATGCGAGCGACGGCATCACAATCAGGAATCACCCCAGACACAACGGAGAGTACAACGACAAACACAATTAACGAAAGGGAAGAGATCTGGATCCGGTACGGAACACCGGCCCGTCCTCCGTGCAACAAGCAAGAAGAATTAAGGAATGGAAAGCAATGCACAACAACGGTAACCAACAGCAAGAATGGCAGACGTGCATAATCAGGAATGCGGTGTCTTAGAGCGTGTACGTGTTGCTGGTCCATCCGCCTGGCTCAAGTCCAACTTCAGAGAACAACTGGTAGAGTAGGAGTGACGAACAGGCGCTCCACTCCCCCTTCAAGTCCACATCCGGTTAGCACAACCGGTGACACCCAGTGTGGCAGGCGCCGAAGATCTGTGACGAGAAGGAGAACCCAACCCCCTGAGGCACAGCACCACGAAACGCACATCCGCATGTCGTACACGACAGCCACCCGGCCCCAGGGTAGTGGAGATGATCGAAATCCGCCCCGCGTAAGGAGAAACCCAATAAATACCCAAAAATCGACGCGATGGATACCCCAGTATCTACATTTTAACTAAAAAATATTATTTACACGTGACAACAAAAATTTTCCTGCTCTTGCCCATCAGCAGTCCTCCCTTGAGGACCAGCACAGACATCTCACGTACACAGCATCTACCCACTGTCACTCTCAACACAGCCCCCGGCTGCACACCCTCGCGTGGAGAGAGCCACGCTCCCAGCGGCAACATTTAACTTGCCTTCGCCCACACCGTGGTCGTCCAACCACAGCAACGTCCACTGGCCATCCACTCGGCCAGTGCAATTTTGGGGACGAGACAATGGCACATCGCAACGACTCAGCCACGCTCCATCCCGTACTATCCCATCACCAATGGACACACCCAGCATCTTATAGTCTGACGCTTTACAGACAAGGGAAGGTTCATCCCTTGGCAAGGCCAGACCCCATCGACCCCCCACGGGGCAATGTTCCCGAGCCAATATCTTGACGATATGGAGTCGCACTCCCAACACACATTCTGAACAACTTAGGCTTACTATCACCAATAGGCTAAACCCGCTGTCCAGCATGTGTCCTCATTGCCATCCTAGCAATCACCCCGGACCCGTCGCATTCCGCTAACCTAGGCCATATTCCAATCGCTTGAACCCCACAATATCCATATCCCCGAATAGGATCTGCAGGACTAGTTCCCCTATACATTCAATAACGTCATAACCCAGAGCAGAACAAGTCCGCGGCCCTTCCCGCTGGAGGACCCACAGGGGAATCCCGCCCCATGCTAGCCAGGTCTCCCGTTCGCTGCAACGTAACGGAACCTCTACTCCTGAATTCCGTGAGCCCCCGGCCCACCAGGTTAACAGTCTGCCACCGCACGATGGAACCCCGACTCCCCGAGCCATATGAGCACACGGCCTATTAGTTTGAGACATACCACGGAGTGTCTCGCCTCCGGGCTGTCCGGTCAGCCATCGGCCATAGGCCGATGTGACCACAACTCGTGCATCACCCACTCAACAATGGCAGGCGTATACTGGTGAAATATTTTGCCCCAGAATAGAACCCAGCCAGCATCTCAGTCCCAAAATGCTGGTGCAATGACACGCCCCCCTAAGTCAGACACGGGCCACTATGCTCCTGTTACCCCGATGGGCACCAACACGCCAGCATTGCGCACAACACGCAATGCACGCACACAAGTTAGAGCGCAACACGAGAGTCAAGGGATGATATCCATAACTGCATCCCCACGGCTCGACGTGTATACTCAAAATGGCGGCGGCACGCGCGAAGCGCCCCACCGAGCTTTTCCCCGCGCGCTCAAAATGGCGGCCCCTGCGCCAAGCGCATCCCCGCAATTTCCCGCGCGCTCAAAATGGCGGCCCCATGCGCCGAGCGCATCCTCACGATTTCCCGCGCGCTCAAAATGGCGGCCCACGTGTCGAGCGCATCTCCGCGATTCCCACGCGAGCCAAAATGCTGGGGTCACAACACACATCCCCTGTCACGTTTTAACAACCCCCCAACGATACGATGCATAGCCGCAGCTCGCTGCGCACAGCAGTCGTATCGGGGAATTTTTAATCCATAGTTGACCAAGACACATTGCTCATACACACCAACTCGCAATGCAACCCCTGGCCGCACGCAATCAACGGAAAGAGCGACGCCACTTGGCGGCAATTTACGGCCCCATCACCCTTGACGGCAGAGCCACCAACAACGCCCTCATCCCTCAACACTCGCAATTTCCTATGAACACACGTGCAATCTCGTGTGCACGAACACCCATACAGCCAAAAATTAGGGTCCCCACGAATTGACCAATTTCCGAACAGGTACGCACAACTAATAACAATCCCGAACCCAATGTCAAAACAATGCACCGCACTCCGTATCCGTACAGAAAGACAGTCTATACAATACGTGCAGTCAGCATATCGCGATTACAAGCAGCAAAGTTCCACACAGGTCGTACATTATGTACAATCGCAAGCAGAGCTGCAGGCAGACAACACACTGTTAACCCTGTCGTACCTTGCAGCAAAAAAAAATCATCAAAATAACCACGTCGCACACGGCAACCCACGGGATGGTAACAGCGCGGGACACTCGATGCAACCGAATTAATAATTAACTTCGCCATCAAGATAACATCCCCATCCCAACGCATAAACACTATTTGACACAGAGCAACACAAGCAGACAGCGCGTCCATCCTCACACACACACACAGCCTGACCCGCGCTCCGCACGCTCGAGACATAACAACAATCACACCCCGGCACAAGCAAGATGGGTGAGGTGTGTGTTAGGGCCGGGTGCAATCATCACGACTCGCCCGGGGCTGCAGCGAGCAGAGGACGGCAGGGTGGTGACTTGAGACGCCTCGAAGAACTCGGACGGTGAGCGCGGCGTCCTCCCGCGACTGCTCCGGTGTCTCGCACACGAGCCAGGACGGGGGTGCTCCCGCCCCGGCAGCAGCAGCGTCGGCGTCCTCTCCTTGCGCTCCTTCCCGTAAAACAGCTGCTCAGCAGCAGGATTCACACCACGCGGCGCCTCCGAGATGGCAGCGCACGGCCGCCTCTCGCCGCGATGTTCAAGATGGCGGCGGCCTGCCACGTGGTCGCTGGAGGACGTGCGCGGCGGCCGTCTCTTCGTCGTCGGAAGACGTAACAAGTGGGTTACGCTTTTTCAAGTTCTCGGCCATCTTCCTCGACGTTATTTTGCCTTGAAAAAGTCCACTTCTGACTCCAGTGTATAAAAGACTCCGTCAGGCACTGCTGGTCTCCGTTGGTCTTTTATTCAAGTTCTTTCTCCGCACCCCGCTGGTCTCTCCGCGGACAGCGTCGTCTCGCGCGCGCCCCGCACACGCTTCCTCCTCAGCTCCTCCACTCGTCTCACACCCCGCTGGTCCTGACAAGGGACCAGCATCTCCTCTCGCGTGCCCGCACGCTCCTCTCGCGTGCCCCGCACGCTCCTCTCGCGTGCCCCGCACGCTCCTCTCGCGTGCCCGCACGCTCCTCTCGCGTGCCACGCACGCTCCTCTCGCGTGCCACGCACGCTCCTCTCGCGTGCCACGCACTCCTCTCGCGTGCCCCGCACGCGCTCTCCGTCAGTCAATCCGCTGCTCCCCGCTCCGCACACCGCTGGCCGATGGTGTACCGAAGCCCCATCAGCCACGTGGCTGATGGCGCGGTGGCCACCCAACATGGTCCCGCTTCTTCACTCCAACAACTCACCCCGATATCTTCTGGGCTCCCCTCTATATCCTCTCTCCACGTGACCCTGACTCCTCCCCTTCCAGATCGTGGAGCCAGCAGGGCAGTATGGACAGCCGTTCTTGTTTTACCAGGTTTAGGTTTTTTCTTTTTTCACACTTTTGTTATGTAGGCTAGGCGTAGTCACAAACCGTACCTCTCCATAACAAAAGGCTCAGTATTTTGTTATGCAGTCTATTCTTAGTCTTAAGCCTCACCTTACCATATTAATAAAAAGTATGCCGTACTTGGCCCTTCCCCCTCTTCAACCATTATATATACGGAGTGGTAGCTCTTGTAATCTCTCATTTACTTGATACAGCTGTCGTGGCTGTGAGGGTTCTACCTGAAGACGGAAGCTTGTGTTGCCTCCGAAACGTCGTGATTTTTATTTTATTTTACTTTTATTAATTTTAATTTTTACCTACGTGACTTTACCGAAAAAACCTAAGAATATGAATCCTTGCAGTCACGAAAGCTTCAAATCAAGGTGACAACAGTTGGTGCGATTATTCGCAAATGGAAGAAACACAAAAGAGCTGTCAATCTCCCTCGGCCTGGGGCTCCATGCAAGATCTCACCTCGTGGAGTTGCAATGATCATGAGAACGGTGAGGAATCAGCCCAAAACTACATGGAAGGATCTTGTCAATGATCTCAAGGCAGCTGGGACCATAGTCACCAAGAAAACAGTTGGTAACACACTACGCCATGAAGGACTGAAATCCTGCAGCGCCCGCAAGGTCCCTTGCTCAAGACAGCACATATACATGCCCGTCTGAAGTTTGCCAATGAACATCTGAATGATTCAGAGGACAACTGGGTGAAAGTGTTGTTGTCAGATAAGACCAAAATGGAGCTCTTTGGCATCAACTCAATTCGCCGTGTTTGGAGGAGGAATGCTGCCTATGACCCCAAGAACACCATCCCCACCGTCAAACATGAAGGTGACAACATTATGCTTTGGAGTGTTTTTCTGCTAAGGGGACAGGACAACTTCACCGCATCAAAGGGACGATGGACGGGGCCATGTACCGTCAAATCTTGAGTGAGAATCTCCTTCCCTCAGCCAGGGCATTGAAAATGGGTCGTGGATGGGTATTCCAGCATGACAATGACCCAAAACACATGGCCAAGGCAACAAAGGAGTGGCTCAAGAAGAAGCACATTAAGGTCCTGGAGTGGCCTAGCCAGTCTCCAGACCTTAATCCCATAGAAAATCTGTGGAGGGAGCTGAAGGTTCGAGTTGCCAAACGTCAGCCTCGAAACCTTAATGACTTGGAGAAGATCTGCAAAGAGGAGTGGGACAAAATCCCCCTGAGATGTGTGCAAACCTGGTGGTCAACTACAAGAAACGTCTGACCTCTGTGATTGCCAACAAGGGTTTTACCACTAAGTACTAAGTCATGTTTTGCAGAGGGGTCAATACTTATTTCCCTCATTCAAATGCCAATCAATTTATACAATTTTTGACATGCGTTTTTCTGGATCTTGTTGTTGTTATTCTGTCTCTCACTGTTCAAATAAACCTACCATTAAAATTATAGACTGATCATTTCTTTGTCAGTGGGCAAACGTACAAAATCAGCAGGGGATCAAATACTTTTTTAATCCTTTATATTAAGTTTGCTTGCTTGCTTAGGACCGTGCAAATTTTCGGTCGTTTTTTAACCCACTTCCCGTGATCCAATCGAGCTGACATTTTCCACAGAGACTCGTTGTGCGTGACAATTAATGTTCGTGAATTTTTTTTCCAAAATTTTACACTTTTTAGGACAAAAATATTCTATTTAATTACCAATTGCTTAATGGTGCAATGCAATCATCTGACCCATAGGTGGCAGCCATCTCAAGCCAGAGGACGAGAGGACTCGAGCCGCCACGCATATAAAGGATTTATAGTGAAAAACTTTGTTTTTACGGGTTATACTTATCCCTCACTGTAGCCACGTCCATGCCCTCGTGGCGACCGCTCTCCGATCTCCCATTAACAAGCAAATCTCTCACATTCCCCCTCTTTTTCTTCCTGATGACGAACGCTTGTGTTGCGATCGAAACGTCGTAGTTTTTCTTTTTTTTCTTTTAACCTATCTACGTGACTTTACCGAAAGACCCAAAGAATAAATTCCTGCAGTCACCAAAGGTTTAAGTCAAGATTTACCTATCTGGCGGGATAACCACAGCAGATAAGTGATCTCCTGGCTAAGTCTCTACAGCCACGCCTACGACACATCGACAACAAGCCGCTATGTCTACTACTGGGGCGACCTGCAGCATCAACGACGCCAATACAGCCACAGCTAGCCTACGACCACAACAGCAGCCTGTGACCCAACAGCAAGTATAAGGCATCAACACGCTGAATTGCAACACATGTGACATCTTTCATGGCAAAAAGATGATAGGACATCAGCCAGCATGTGCCGGGACAATTACCTCTTGTGTAGATAACAAACAATGAATCAAACGTCATCTGCAGTAGGCTGATAAGCACTGACCTATGGCAAAACCTGGGTCTGCAAATGAAATTAAATAGCCGACTGAGACAACCAGTCCTAAGGGTTCCAGCTCAACTTCAGCAGAGTCACGAATATGCTAGGCCTCATCGAGCAGTTACATCAATTCAAAAGGCCTGGGAGAAATAGGAAAAACCTCTGGAAGAACGTAACATATTAAGGAATTCAGAGCCTGCTCCGATGCTGCGCTTTGACAAACCACCCTCGTTAGAAACTGTAAATCGGCTGTTAAATGTACTGTGTGACACCGACAAACACAGCAGGCACTCGCCTGACTCCATTCGCTAAGTCGTACATTGGATAAGAAACCAGAGACAAAGTAACATTTCGTGACCTTCATTTTAAAAAATATGCGACAACGGGCATGCAGAGCCAGCTCTACTACTGAAGGTGAATAATGCTGGTACCTGCCAACTGTTGGCGTGAACCACACACAGAAGCCAGGTCAAATCAGAGTGGTGTTTGACTCAAGTGTTCAATTTCAGGGCATCTCACAGAATTATATTCTGTTTACAAGACCTAACCTAACCAACAGCCTTATATGAGTCCTAATCCGTTTCAGGAGGGAGCCTGTTGCTATCATTGCCGACATCCAGCCGATGTTCCACTATTTTGTTGTTGAAGCAGATGACACGCCACCAATTCAAAGGAGCCTTGGGTTTAGCTGGGACCTCAAGCCTAATACATTCACTTTACAGTTGTCATTTGATGAAAAACCACACACCCAACTCAGTCTCTTGTAAACAATGAACAGGCTCTATGATCCACTCGGCTTCGTAGCTCCAGTTACCACACAAGGGGGGTTCTTGCATCGAGATCTTTTTTCAGAGACTCGAGACTGGCATATCCCACTCCCAAGGAGAAGCTACAAGAATGGTAAAGGTGGAAGGATTATCTACAGGCTCCTGAACAGCTCTGGATTCCACACTTCTATGCATAGACTTAAGCTATGTGGAGCCACACTAGCAAGCACTGCGGTGTACAGTTGTGTATCATCAGCAAATTGATGTAACTTGATGTGATGCGATGGCATGTTTAGGTGAGCCAGACAATTACATAACGTTGGTTTGTCCAGCATTAACAATCAGTTTTATGGCATTAAGTTGAAGTTTATTCATGTCCTCTGTGTAGATGATATTGCAGTGTCATCAGCAAAAACGGTTAATGTAAGACTGTGGTTTATAGATACCTCGGTTGTTGATGTTCAGAGAAAACAGGATAGGGCCAAGCACAGAGCAATGATGAACTCCCTTAGAAATGGGGGTCCTGCCAGATGATGTATTATAGACAAAGACGATTTGAAATCAGTCAAATAAGTTGTAAATCCAATTGATTGCAGAATCCAAAAAATAGGTATTTTAGCATTTGCAATGTGACATTATGAATCAGTGTTAAACACTGCAATCACAAGATTGAAGACTGTTGAAGATAAAGTCAAGAATATCGAGGATGGCAGAGGCTGTGCTATATTTTCCTTGAAATGAAGATTGCTTAAGATGGAATAGGGCAAATTCTGTGACTTGTTATTTTGAATAGTTTTCAAATATCTTGATGAGAGGATTGATATGGGGTGGTAACTGTGAGTAAATTTAACCATTTATAACTGCAGTCTAATCAGAAAGGCAACTGCCATTGAGACAACGCTTCAGCAGTACTCCAAATTCAGTCGTTCTACTTACAATGGTCTTCATGGCTTTCAAGAAAAAATGGGAACATCTTTTGGATCCAAGAGGGTAACCTAAAAATGACAGTAGTTTCTGGAATAATTTGCAGCGTTTGCTAAGGACTCTGTAGTTGGTACTATATGAGCCCAAAATCTTTTTTTAGCGAGTGTCCAAGCTGGACCAGATACGCTGGCCAAAGGAAGGTATTTGGGAATAAAGATCAGGAGGTGTTTATTAGGTGTACCTTATAGATGTGTAGGGGTGTTACGGGAGGGCAAACAAACACACCAGGGGTGGTTATGCCCGCACGCAGAAGGATGCTTACATCCAAGTCCGCATCGGTTAGCCCTGGGGGCTGTAACGGCGCTGTGATCCCCCACGGCCCCACCCCTCGGGGGAGAGTTGCTATATAAGGCGGTGAGCCGGTGGGCTCGGGTTCAGTGTTTAGCTTAAACCAGTGAAGAGTGAAGACCGGCTAGATAGGCCCTGGGACTCCCCTGGATCGCTGTCCTTCCAAGGACCGACCAGGGCAAGCCAGTGGCATGGCCCCGAGAGCCCAGAGCCGATGCTCTTGTAAGAGCCGGTCTGGTGACTAAGGGTGCCGTGATCCTAGCTTGGCCAGAGCTGGATCAGCTAGCCTCCTCTAGCTCTCGAGTGGAGGTCCTGGGAGTAGGCTCGCCGAGTTAGAGACAGTGGGGTCTCCCTGTTAGACGGGTGAAGGGCCGTTACCCCTTCGAGTGTTGTATACATTGGCCTGTGCTGAGTGAAACGTTATAATAAAGAAGTGTGCCTCCGACTACGTCGTCCATGTCTCATTGAACCTACTACAACTGGAGTCAGAAGTGGTCTTCTAAAGATGGATACAAGATGGACGGCTCGTACCAGGGAACCTGGGAGGATGACACCTCGGCCGACAGGGACTCACAAAACCCTTGCCATGCTCCAGCTGGATTTTTCTTGGTCGGGCATGGCAAGGGACAGGGATGATCTTTTAGGGTCTTGTACTCGGTGCGCGCAACGGAAGCCACCAGCAAGGGAGTCCAACCCACCACTGCAGTCTATTAAGGTTTCCCGGGTTAACAAACTCGTCGCGCTTGATATTTTGGGCCCATTCCCCGCTACACCTAGGGAAATAAATACCTATTGACTGGGGTGGAATATTTTACGCGATGGCCTATGACCTGGCCCCTCACCAACCAGTCGGCAGCAGCCATCGCGGAGGCCTTTGTCCAGGGCTACGTCCTCGACAAGGGTACTCCGGAGCGGCTGCTGACCGACCAAGGGAAAAATTTCTCGGGTAAACTTCTCCACGAGGTGTGCGAGCTCCTGGGTACGAAAAAAATCCGTACCTCCCCATATCATCCGCAAACTGACAGGATGGTGGAGCGTCTGCATCGGACTATCACGTCCATGCTGTCTCACCAGGTGTCTGAATCCCAGACCGACTGGGACCTTCATATCCCGGGGTTTTGGCAGCCTACAGAACGGCTCCTCATGCGGCGACCGGATTTTCACCCTTCTTCCTAATGTACGGTCGTGAGGCTGACCCGCCTGTCGCGACTCAGCTGCGGATCTCCGCGCCGCATGCTAAATCCAAATTGGCCGACCATGTCAAATTCAACATCTCTAAATTGACAGAGGCGCGGGAGGCGGCCATCCAAAATTCAGACCTCCGCCAGAAAGCAAATGAAAGGCTCAAGCTGGGCCGGGTACATGTGCTCCAGTGGAAACCGGGTGACAAGGCGTGGTTGAACTATCCCCAAGTTCCACTGACGACGATCTGGGAAATCTCCAGATTGTCAAAGGACCGCATGCCATGACCTCCTCATGGACAAACAAATCTGCAGAGCTATAAAACACAGGCACATAGCAGGGACAAACGGACATGATAACTGGAATTTTTTTTAATACGGTAAAAGTTCGAAGCTTGGCTATAAGAATAAGTCGACATTATATACTTCAGTATTACTTGTATTATTTCTTATTGTATCTTTCTATCTATGTGACTTTACCAAGAAAACCAAAGAATATGAATTCGAGAATAAAACACCGATCCCTGGCGACATGGATTGAGAACAAAGCTTAGCTTTCACCGTCTCCATGTCCCGTGAACCCACTACACATGGAATCAGAGCCTCCCCGACCGCCTTTGTCTTCCAACAATTTGACAACACATGGTAGCCAATAAATACGTATGAAGGGGGCTCTCCTCCCTTTTAGCAGACAGCACGAAAAGAGGGGGGGGGGGGAATGCAAACAAAACATAAACTGTCAAAGATCAAAAAGGGGGGGGGCAACCAGGCGGCTGCAACCTCAAGGACGGTGACAGGTCATCTGTTTTTTTTCTCTCTCGCAAGAGACGCGCAGAGAGGGGAGAGAATTTCAGATATAACCAACGACACAGATCATGCAAGTGAGTACTGCGACGGGCAGACTCCGGGGCATGGCCTCGAGAACAACAATGGGTGTTGTGTCTCGCAGAGAAGAGGGTGAGGTGATGCTTGGTGCTGAGTTCGGCATGGACCGACAGAGTATCGCTAAAGTTTTATTCTACATTATCCTGATGTTTTGAGTTGCTTGCAGAGTCAAGGATTGCGATAAGTTATATTGTGCCAGCTCCATGAGCAGCTCCAGCCCGAGAGAAGGATGACGAGCAACGTCAAGCAATCAACCTCGAGGAAGGGCGGAAAGCGCCAAGCATCGACCAAGCCAGAGTGCTGCGTGTGGCAGGCTCTGGGAACCTGCCCCGTGACTGGCACATCGTCAACGAGCAGCAGAAGCCACGAGCTACGAAGTCAACGCAAAGAGCCAGTACTGCAAGCGGCAAGCTCTGGGGTGGGTCCTGCAATCGACCAAGGATGGCGAGGCTTGCCGAGTAGCGATGTGTCACCGAGTACGAGTCGGCGCTAACAGAAGAAGTATCGCTCAAAGTTATTCTACACTGAGTGCCAGCTCCCACCCGGCAGCTGCACGATCAAGGAGAGAGATAGAGTGACGAGCAACGTCAAGCAATCAACCGGGAGAAAGGGTGGAAAGTGTCAAGCATCGACCAAGCCAACATCGCAGAGAACCAGCTGCACTCGCAATCGTGCATCGCCAGAGAGCACGGAGCAGGAGAAAGCGCGCAGCAGCGCCGAGCAAGGGTGTCAGCTGCCAGCGGACAAGTGGCGAGCGCTATTGAGCACCTTCAAAGAGAAGCGTCATGCCGACTCAGCTCATCCAGCAGTGAAAAGAGAGGTCAGCTGCCAGCGGACGAGCGGCGAGCGCAATCAAGCACCTTCAAAGACAAGCTTCGTGCCGACTCCAGCAGTGAAAAGAGCCCGCAGCTGCCGCCCGAGCGAGAGAGAGCAAGGAAGCTGTTTGTATGACACAAACCACACTCACACACCTACAACGCATCACCCGGCGTCTGCTTAACGCAAAGAGTTGAACAAGGAGACAAACCACCAACACGCACATATCGAGAATAAGAAGAAGACTAATAATAAGAGTGCGTCAACTATTAGCTGATCATGAAGAACATTGCTGCCCATTGAGTTACGTGGATACAGTCGTTTAGAAGTATTTTAGTCATTCGTTTTGTTAATTGCATAACTTACCAATGAATTAATTGGTGAAACTACACATTTAGAAACCTACGTTACGAATCCACACACTCACAGGGAGACTATTGTGTTGAAATCTTTCTTTTGATCACAGAATCTTGCCACGAATTTATTGAAGCATTAGCCAATTAATAAGCATTTGCTGAAGCAGGCACACTGCCGCACACCATTGTTCCAAGACATTTAGTTAATTACATAATCTTACCAATGAATTCATTCAGGTCTACTTTTGCCTTCGGACATGTTTCTTTATTGCCGTTCGTATGAATATCGTCACATTCATTTTTAAGAACTTTTTCCTATCGCCGTATATGCTCGCGTTACTCTGAGGAATTAATCGATTGCTCTGTTACCAGTTAACAAACGTAATCAATGAGGGTTAAATGTACGGATCAATGAGGAGAACCTCGGCAGGAGTACTGTGTTGACAATTCCAAGCATATTCGAGTGTTATGTTTTTGTTTAGAAATTTAAATTGCTTAACACAAAAGTGTCTGAGTGGTGCCTTCCTAAGTTCATGCATAATAATCTTAATTATAAGAACTGTATCCTGCGGTGAAATTTGAATTTGGAGACCTGACATAAAAACACTAAGACATAATCAGTAAATGTTAAAGCAAAAACAATTGTATTATCCGATCGAAAATACGACCCTAGACAACGAAGCAGAGCTTAATCAGCATAATTACATCACACTTGCATAACTTCATACAATTCATTGTATTATCCGATCGATAATACGACGCTAGACAACGAGGCTGAGTCTAATTATCATAATTGTATACATTAGCATAATTGCATAAACTTACCTAACTGATATAACTAAATCTCCATAATTAGCAAAAATTATGCGCATAACTACATAAATTAACATAGTTTTTGATAATTACGCATTTTTCCTTTTTCTTTTAATTTTGATTTGTATTACTTTTTCAAGACCCGACATATACAACACATTATACAACAAAAATGTACGACAGAAACTATCCAAAAAAATACTCTATTAGGATTGCACAAATGTCAGCAATTAGACAATAGAAGAGGAGTGACACCAGGAGATAATCTTAGGGAGTGCATTCATGGTACCAGAAATATTTTCAGAAGTGGATTGAAAAACAAAGGTACGAACGTTAGAGTATTGGCCATTATAGATTTGCACATGACAGGCATTATAGTAACCAATGAAAGTTGACACCGGGATATGATAGATCTTAAATAATTAAGCTCCAAAAATGGGCCACAAGATAAATATATGCAGACTTAAAATGACGTACAAGTTAACAAAACAGAATTCTCTTTGGAAGGAAATAATTTGAAGGCACATCTCCATATATATACTCAGGGCAGTAAAATAGGTAGGAGGATGGTTACGACCTGGGTAAGTGTTCACCTATCAGTGTAAATATCATCGCACAAAATGGCATCTATACTATCAGTACACACATGTAGTATACACTAAATACCCATATATATATACATCTATACACCATACTGTACATGACTATCATTCTTTCAGGGTCGATACAATATGTATCTGTTTGTAAGAAGTCTAATCTGGTCACAATGGATATAATCATCCCCTGCCATAGAAAGAATTTTGAATTTTCATCACAAGATCCGCAACAGCAACACTCACGTAAGTCGTACAGCTTGTCGAGGTCGATAACGATGTGTTCTTTCTCCTTTGTATGGTGCCCCTTGAGCGACTGTGAGGGCCTCTCATCAGGGGTCATCGTCTCTCCAGAGCACCCTTCTAGGCCCGCCTCATCATGGGGTTCCAGCACCAAGTAGAGGGAGTGGTCTTTGAGCTGGGTCGATGCAGGAATCCAGTCGAGAGTCCTCTTAGAGGCCCCCTCTGAGCTGTCATCTGTCTGGAGTCCCCCTTGAGAGCACACGTTCACGCTGGATCTGCACACGTGCCTCACACGGTCCTCAGGACCAGAGATCCATGTCTTCGCCCAGGGGTCAAACATTGCCTGGGGGAACACGGGGAGACAATGGGGTACACGGGGGACATATGTGGGCATAGGCGCATATAGAGAAACGAGAAACAGGAACACACAGAAAACAGGCATTCCTTATGGTGACCCAGGTAAGGAAGTCATGAAGCTAATGGATTGTAATTTGTGGAGGAAAGTGCTGCTAAACATCAAAAACTATTTTGAATACAGTTAGGCCGTGCACAACTTTTAATCATGAGAAATTAAATAACTCCAGTGGCACCTCCTGCCCGTATTTTGACAAAGATTTCCATCTTGTCCTTCACTACTTCCTGCCCGTTTTGCTGCCTGACCTTGAGTGAACTGTCAGGGAGATGTGCTGGAAGCTTGTGATCTGGACTCCTGTTCCTCTTGGTTCCTTTGGAAGTCCTTTGGTCAAATGGCCCTGGTAATAGTAGAGCTGATCAACTTTTCCCTCCTTGACGGCAGGTCCCCCCTCTGCTTGAAAAGAGCATTGGTAAGACCATTTCTCAAGAAACCAGGTTTGAATGTTGACCAGCGGGCTAATTACCACCCAATCTCAAACCTCCCTTTTGTAAGGAAGGTAAAAATGCCTTTATCTCAACACACCTAGATTATGCAGAAATATCACTTGGATTGGTGCAGAGGTACCAATTAGTGCATAATTCAGCTGCCTGGATGCTCTGGTGAGTTTGCCACTTTGAGCTCATTAAACCTACCACCGCGGAGGCGCGGAGGGAGGTCTCACCCCTCAACTCTGCCAGGGGGAAGGGGCGGGGCTAATAACACTGCGGAAATCCAAACCGGACTTGAAGATAAGGGCCACATACAAGGGACAAACAGCAGGGGCGGTTGGACATTGTAAATGGGCTAGGGTTTAAAACACAACAGTTTCAGTTCAAAGTAGCTATAGCTTCAACCTCAGGATATCAAAATATAACTTGAGAAGAAGAAGCACAGATCCCTGGCGGTACAGACGGGGAACGGAGGTTAATCAAATCCTCGAAATACGTTTGGTAACTATGGTATGCCACAAATCTTTGTTAAGCATAAACCAAATAATAATTGTGAAAGCATTAGACCTAGGCCCTAGGGTCATGCAGAAGAGATACAATGCGGAATAGGTCAATCACACACGATTGTGTATACAAGGGGGGCGCCTCCCCCTAATATATCAAATACCAGGCAAGGATTCCAACCCGCGACGTGAGTGTTGTAAAAAAAAACTGCTCAAAACTTATTTTGAGCACCAAGCTATAAAAGGTGTAAAGTAATTTATATTTTAACTTCCAACCCATGCACAAGAGGTCACGACTTCAAAGGCCACAGTGCCCCTCTTTGTGAGAGACTGAAAGTTTGAGGCGAAAAATGTTTTTGCACCTCCAACTGTCAGGGAAGAGGGGGGGAAATGCAGCCCAGAAGAGTGAATGGAAAACATGGCCATAATAAAGATAGCTGGACAAAAAGGCTAAAAGGAACACCCCCCCCCACTTCCAGATTAATTATTGCAGAAATTTGTGAAACCAGTCACTCTACTCTGAGGGGCAGCTAAGCAGCTGCTCCCACAGGATGAGAGAGAAATTAAAGGGATTCCCGTTCTTTGTGAGAGACGTGCCGAGGTGGGAGAATTTCAGATATAAGCAAGGACATCGATAATAGAGGTTTTTGGGTTAGATCGTGTAAATATAAAAATGTGTCGTTAGAATCCACCACCACCCGACACAGCCAACTGGTAAGGGTTTGTCATGTAAACAGAACGTGGCCAATTCGTCACTAGTAAAGCACTAGTGTTTAGCGTATAGTGTAGTGTATAATGTAGTATACTAGTACAGCACACCAGTCTGTTGGAGAGCCAAGCCACAACATTTACAAACTGAGTACGACGTTTCGCAAGAACACATAACACGCAAATCAGTTCTGCGAGTGGTAGACTCCGGGAATTGATAGGGAGCTCTGCATCGGCAGAAGCCACGCGTCATGGAGAGGTTTCCTTACGCGCTTTTATTTTAACTCACTCTGTTGTTATTGTTGTCGTTGTTGTATCCTCAAATCTTGTAACTCAATTTAAACCCACTTCCCAATGTGGTATCGACTGCAAACTTGGTATGTCATACTGATGACAATACTATATTCTATTATATAAAAAATAAGAAACATATTTTTAAACAATTTTTTTTTAATGTTCTGTTTCGGCTTGGGTCTAATTGTCCACGCTCAACTCACGTTGGCTGTAAATCACCACGGCCCCTTAAGTTATGGAAAGCTTCGGGGCCACTTCATGGAGTCGTGGAGTTCTGCCATTACTCGTACATTTCATAAAAGCGTGTTTNAAAAAAAAGTTTATTTAAATATTATTTATTTTCTCTTAATTTTTTGGTTTCGTCATTGAGAAAGGCTGCCGGACAAAGCTGGTACTCGCAGTATTACAATACAACGTGGGCAAGAGTTCTGTAGCATTACTATTCCCGGTGGCAAGGTCTTTTATGGCATTTTGACTGCAAGTATTGTGGTTAATGTAAAAATGATTCCTTGCAAACGGAGTCAGTTTTGTTGCCAGAAAAAACGGGGAAAAGCCCTAATAGTGTACTCGGTAAAGCCACGTATACCTACGTGACTTTACCGAAATAACTAGATAGTTTGGATTCCTGCAGTCACGAAAGCTTCAAATCTAGTTTTATCAGGTCTTTTATTTATACAGGAACGTGAAAGTCGTCAGGTTGTTGCACGTACAACGCCGCCTCACCATGTACTCAGCGCTGCGTACTGTGTAATGTACACAGTACCGTACTGTGTAATGTACACAGTATATTACTGTGTAATGTGTGCCGCGTTACGACTCTCACCGTGGGTCTTGTTGACGAGACGCAGGTCCCTGGCTCTGTGTCTCTGTGTGTCTCAGTGTCTCTCAGTGTCTCTCATTGTCTCTAGGTGTCTCTCTGTGTCTCTGTGTGTCTCAGTGTGTCTCTAGGTGTCTGTGTGTCTCTAGGTGTCTGTGTGTCTTAGGTGTCTCTAGGTGTCTGTGTGTCTTTGTGTGTCTCAGTGTGTCTCTAGGTGTCTCTGTGTGGCTCGAGGTGTCTGTGTGTCTCTATGAGTCTCTGTGTGTCGCTGTGTGTCTCTATGAGTCTCTGTGTGTCTCTGTGTCTCTGTGTGTCTCTAGGTGTCTGTGTGTTTCTGTGTCTCTGTGTGTTTCAGTGTGTCTCTAGGTGTCTGTGTGTCTCTGTGTTTCTCAGTGTGTCTCTAGGTGTCTGTGTGTCTCTAGGTGTCTCTGTGTGTGTCTCTATGAGTCTCTGTGTGTCTCTGTGTCTGTGTGTCTCTCTCTGTGTGTCTCNGTGTCTCTGTGTGTGTCTCTGTGTGTCTGTGTGTCTGTGTCTCTGTGTCTGTGTGTGTGTGTCTGTGTGTGTCTCTGTGTCTCTGTGTGTCTCTAGGTGTCTATGTGTCTCTAGGTGTCTCTCTGTGTGTCTCTAGGTGTCTCTAGGTGTCTCTCTGTGTGTCTCTATGTGTCTCTAGGTGTCTGTGTGTCTTTGTGTGTCTCAGTTTGTGTCTCTGTGTGTGTGTCTCTGTGTGTGTCTCTGTGTCTCTCTGTGTGTCTCGCATTTCCCAGGGCCGCGACGCGCGTGCTTAGCACAGGACAAGGAGGAAATCCGCGGCAGAGTCCAAAGGGCCATTATGTTAATGATCAAGTTGAGGCAATAGTTATGTTAATGAGCTGTGTGAGGCAATAATTATGTTAATGAACCGTGTGAGGCAGTTATGTTAATGGCCACGGAGAGGCAAGGGTTATGTTAATGAGCATGGTGAGACAATGGTTATGTTAATTGACGAATACACTTCTTCATGAGGCACACGTTGTTTATTGTCCTCACTACAGGATCTCTAGCATGAAGGGTATATCGGTCCCTTCACCTGATACCTAGGGAGCTGTGGCCTACGAACTATATGGGACCTAACTCTGATGACCCGTTCTCTATTGACCTCTGGCTGGACCTAGGGAGGCTAACTGACCCGGACCTCCTGGTTCGTAGGTCCTGACCACTGGTCTCTCTGACTTTCGGCCCTTAGAAAGGTTGCAGAGCTTGGGGTCCAGGCTCCTATTCTCCAGCCCGGTCTTCGGCGTGTAGATAACTGAGCCAGAGCTCTGAGTGCTCTGGCTTATATACCGGTTCGTGGCTTGCTCCGCCCTAGCCACACCCTCCATCTGGAACACTCTGGGCCATCCTGGAAGGTGACATCATTNCCCCGGTTCCCCCCTCCACCCGGGGGAATGTGTCTCAGGATCAGTTTACTGGGATCCGCCGTTGGCCTCTCTGTGGCCCATGGGCATTTGCCCCGGCGAGGTAACGCCTCTGCACTCTATTGACCATAGGTGGAACTACAGGGCTGTTGAATGGTGAGTGACAATCAACCCTACAAATGTAAAAACTTTAATATCTTGGAAACAGTAGCCAATCATCTTCTTGGTTCTTTCGGTAAAGTCACGTAGAAGGGAAGTAATAAAATAATAAAAATAAAACATAATAAAATAATTCTCACGACGTTTCGGCCACAACGCAAGCAGCCGTCCTCAGGTGAAGAATATGTCTATCGATAAGACAGAGTCTGAATGACACGTCCTAGGCTTGGAGCATCTATTTAAGCTGGGAGGGAGGAGGAAGAGCGCCTTCTACAAAATAATTTGCATATGAAGAGGAATTTAGCATATTTATGGGAAATGCAGGAATGCGACTAGTGCTAATTGTGAAATGCGTGGGAGGTGGGCGGGGGTTTCAAAGTCATATTATGCCCATGCATTATGCAGGACTAGCAGCATCAAAGGGAGGGGGTAGGGGTAGCATTAATAAAGGGAAGGAATGTTAATAGTGAATAGCTGCAGTAACTAAACAAACACCTAAAAAGCTAAAGTCTAAACTACATAGTATCATCAGTATGCTAAATATACTCTCAATAAGCTGAGCTACTAACCGTAAGTAATACATTACAATTCTAGGTCGCAAAAAATATAATATGCTTCCAGCTAAACTTTTTAAACTTTTTCCTTACATCACACGGGTCTATCCCGTACTATACGCTGCCATAGACAAACCCAACATTACATTGTATACTGTATTACTATACACTACCCTATGACTTAGAATAATACATAGTGTAATATTTCACTATGTATTATTCTACCCACCCAACTGTATACCACACTGCTGTATATTCACTATACAATTACGATACTATATATTACCTTATACATTGTATTAAACATTACACTTTAATACTATTTATTATTATACAATATGCTATACACTATACCATTGACCGTCGCATGAAAGGTACTAAGAGGAAGCAACGAAATATGTCAATGGAGAGTGGTGGTAGCAAGCTTGCAGCGGAGCAAAGAATCCATTCCTGCGGAGAATACAAGATACATATATAGTCAATGTCAGTGAGTGGAACGCGGTCTGAAAGTCCCACACATTGAAAATCTAGACGTTAACAAAGTCGTAATTAATCGCAGTAACAGTTCTATTTCTGAAGGTCTGAAATCCGTTTTAGCTAAAGGACAAAACTTTGCAGTCACACCTAGACACATACCAGTTAATGATATAATTGCTAGAGTAGATGTAGCTCTCAAGGGCCTGAGTCACATCTCAGCAGACGTAGCAAGATCTGAAATCTTTGCAACCCTCAAAAACGCTAAGATGCCAGCTAGCAACATCAGCAAAGATGAGCGTTTTGAATTAGCTCAATCAAAAAGAGGGATGACATTGTCATCCTCTCAGCCGACAAAGGCAATGCCACTGTCATCATGGACAAAATAGAATACAACAACAAAATTCAAGAACTTCTCAACGATGGCAGCTATACAAAAATAAAAAGAGACCCCACCAACAGCCTCGTCTCTAAAACCAACCAAATCATTTCTGATTCAACCGCATTAATTGATCAGACCAAACAGTTCTAGTTGAAACACCTCTTTGTCCCATTGTCTCTACGATCAACTCCCCCACATACAAACTGGCTCGTTTTTTGTCTGAAATCCTACTGCCTTTCACTGGAAAAACCACCTCTGCGGTACTAAACTCTACTGACCTGGTATCGACAATCAATTGGATTTCCCTGTCCCCAGACGACCTGCTTGTCAGTTTTGATGTGGTTTCCTTATTCACCAAGCTCCTGTACCTGACACCATCGCAATCATTGAAGACTTGGTTCATCAAGGAATGAATGCTGGGTACCCCCCCTGGTGAGACACTGCTTAACCAATACATACTTCACCTGGAATGGAACTTTCTACAAGCAAACTGAGGGCACCCCAATGGGCTCCCCTCTATCTCTGGTTGTAGCCAACGTCTTCATGGAGAAATTTGAGACTGACGCCATCCAGACTGCCACTCTACGCCTGACCTTATGGAAGAGGTACGTAGATGACACTTTTGTCATCTGGCCACATGGCCGGCCTGCTCTTGGCCAATTCTCGACCACATCAATTCCATACACCCAGCCATCAGATTCACCATGGAAGTCGAAAAAGATGGCAAGCTACCCTTTTTGGATGTCCTAATTAAAAGGAGACCTGATGGTTCAATGAGCCACTCTGTCTACAAGAAAGCCACCCATACGGATGCTTACCTNAAACCGGATTCCCACCACCATCCATCCCAGAAGAATTCCCTCATCAAGACTCTATACCATAGAGCCAATGCATTTCCGACCAAGAACACATTGCCAGTGAACTCAAACACGTACGCCAAGCTCTTAAGGCTAATGGTTACTCCGACTACACAATCCGTAAAGCCATCACTCCAACCATCAAGAAGGATCCTTTAGAGGAGCTTCTAAAGACCATCACCTTACCCTACATTGCTGGGTCACAAAAAAGGTCTCCAAAATCCTGATTAAACACAAGATCCAGGTCCGATTCAACACAGTACATAAAATCCGTGATCTGGTCCGTCTGTAAAAGATGTGGTTCCAGACATACAGTACCCTGGCGTCTACAAACTAAGTTGCCTCTGTGCTAGCAGTGACATTGGAGAAACCAAACGACATGTCTCGGACCGCATCCGTGAACATGAAGCAGACTTGAAACACGGTAGGACAAACACCTCAGCCGTGGCAGATCACTGTTACAATTCAGTGGGTTCACATGATATTGACTTCTCCAAGACAGAGGTTCTCTGCAAGCCATCTGGCTACCATGAGAGATTCGTTCATGAGGCGATCCACATATACAAACACAGAGACAATTTCAACCGAGAAGATGGATTCCGGCTTAGCAATCATTGGAAGGACGTAATAAACCATTTCGGATCTTAACTGATTGTGTCCACGTTTACGGTGACTTTCAGACCGCGTTCCACTCACTGACATTGACTATATATCTTGTATTCTCCGCAGGGAATAGATTCTTTGCTCCGCTGCAAGCTTCATATCACCACTCTCCCATTGACATATTTCGTTGCTTCCTCTAAGTACCTTTCACGCGACGGTTAATGGTATAGTGTATAGCATATTGTATAATAATAAATAGTATTAAAGTGTAATGTTTAATACAATGTATAAGGTAATATATAGTATCGTAATTGTATAGTGAATATACAGCAGTGTGGTATACAGTTGGGTGGGTAAAATAATACATTACATAGTGTAATATTACACTATGTATTATTCTAAGACATAGGGTAGTGTATAGTAATACAGTAAACAATTTAATGTTGGGTTTGTCTATGGCAGCGTATAGTACGGATAGACCCGTGTGATGTAAGGAAAAAGTTTAAAAGTTTAGCTGGAAGCATATTATATTTTTGCGACCTAGAATTGTAATGTATTACTTACGGTTAGTAGCTCAGCTTATTGAGAGTATATTTAGCATACTGATGATACTATGTAGTTTTAGACTTTAGCTTTTTACGTGTTTGTTTAGTTACTGCAGCTACATGCTATTAACATTCCTTCCCTTTATTAATGCTACCCCTACCCCCTCCCTTTGATGCTGCTAATCCTGCATAATGCATGGGCATAATATGACTTTAAAAACCCCCCGCCCACCTCCCACGCATTTCACAATTAGCACTAGTCGCGTTCCTGCATTTCCCATAAATATGCTAAATTCCTCTTCATATGCAAATTATTTTGTCAAGGCGCTCTTCCTCCTCCCTCCCAGCTTAAAGAAACGCTCCAAGCCTAGGACATGTCATTCAGACTCTGTCTTATCGACAGACATGTTCTTCACCTGAGGACGGCTGCTTGCGTTGTGGCCGAAACGTCGTGAGAATTATTTTATTATGTTTTATTTTTATTATTTTATTACTTCCCTTCTACGTGACTTTACCGAAAGAACCAAGAAGATGAATCCCTGCAGTTACGAAAGCTTTAAATCAAAAAGTAGCCAATCAGTTTTAATTGTCATATTTGAACTCAGCACATCAAAATCCATAATAAACAGCACATTTCATCTCTGAAGCAGGCGACGTCTAAAGAATTGTAGATCATTGCTATCACTGAACTCTCATAATCTCACATACAAAGACAGAGATCCCCCGTGTAGCCTTAACAGCCTGTTGGGGCAAGTGCTGTTAGCGAGTAGCACCACCTATGAAGGATACCGCCACTGTGGTACGCGAGGGGTGGGTGGCCTGCACCACGCCTGGCCGCCTTTATCTCTCCATTGGCAATGTTTACACATCGCACCGGGTACTCATTTGAGGCTGAGGCAACCTAGGGAGCCTTAGGTATAGGTTTAGGTAATCGTCACTGGGATTGGGCGTGAGGGGAAATCGACCTCGGGTCTCCGGATTCGTAGTGCAGCGAAGCGCTAACTGCTACACCACCGCTCCCCATATACCACACATATGTGGTGACTGACTCAGAGACGCTAGGAGTAGGAGGCACTCTGTTTATTAAACGGCCTTAACAGTTCACACTTGATAACTACGGTTCCCAGTCAGGACAGCTGGCAGACTGCCTGACTGACGATCTCGAGATGGTGATGATGAAGATGGCGGTAAAGACTCCAGCAGCACGACGGGATCACACTCCAAACGACAGCCCCGAGGTCCCTCCGGGGCCCCTCTTATACTGTCAGCGTGGCCTGGCTCCGCCCCGGCCACGCCCCCTTCTGGAACCGACTAGCGGGTTCACGATGTGCCCCTTCCGTAACCTTTCCCTACATCCCTCTCTGGTCTATCACGTGACCTGCTGTCAGTCAGGGCTGCTGTAAAGCTGCAGATCCCCTTCCCTGCCAGCAGCCAGCGCTATGCTGCTACGTGACCAATTCTGTGTCACTACACGTGTGTAAACTTATAGAGATATACAGACTCATAGAGATACATAGATACTCATGCATATATACTAATAGAGATGCATATATACTCATAGAGATGCATAGAGATACATAGACACCCACAGACACATAGACTCGTACATACAGATTCATAGACATGCATAGAGATACATGTAGACTCATAGAGATACATCGATACTCAGAGATACATAGAAACTCATAGAGACAGATAGAGTCATAGATAAATATAGACGTATAGAGATACATAGAGACGCATAAAGATACATAAATACATATAGACAGGCATATAGATATATAGAGACTCACAGAGACACATATAGACTCATCAAGACACACCTAGACTTATAGAAATGCATAGAAATGCATAGAGACTCACATACACATAGAGATACGTAGACACAACGAGATACATAGAAACACAGATATATAGTGACTCAGAGAGACTCATAGCAATACACAGAAACTCATAGAGACTCATAGAGACTCATAGATATGCATAAAGCAACAGAGACTGGGTGAAAAGCGGGATCATTTTTTTTTTTATCCTGGCTCAACAAGTATATTGATAAGCGATCGTTATACAATGTTGCGTTGGACGTAAGATTACATTTTCACTGCAGGGCTAATCTCATTTACAAGGCTACTGTCCGTAGATCTGCCCTTGATTTGAGTGACCTGCTGTTGTTATTACCGTGGGAATTGTTAATAGTTGCCCTGATGTCGCACACTACAATTTGGTGAGTGTATGGATCTCTGTATGAGCTTCTGGGCATCTGTGTGAGGCTCCAGTATATGTGTGAGTCTATTAGTCTGTGTGTATGGGCCTATTTGCGAGTGTATGAGTCTCTGTGTGAGTCTATGGGTATCTGTGTGATTCTGTCTGTTTACAGTTCCCATATTTATCTCCAAAGTGCTTGGAACCACCAATAAGTTCATTTCTTTGAATCTCTATTCTGCTATCTCTGTCCTCCATTAAACTGACTATTATTAAACATTGGTTTCATTCTCAGGAGTGGTGTCACAGTTTAGACCACGCGGAGCATTGGGATAATTAACTGATTTGGACTCTCTCTCCCACAAAACTAAACGAAAATGTACTATGGGAATGTGAACTATGGATGCTGGTAATGATGATGATGACATAGCCAAACTGCTGGATATGAAGCACCGGAAGACTCTCTGGGCTTTACGCTATCGAGGTCGTGTGGAAGAACGAGGGATGGTCGGGCTAACGAAATCGTATGTGCAGCTTCGAGTCCAGCACGGTGAGTGAACAGTATCTCCAATGCACTCTGAGGCCCCATTACGGAGAGTGGGGTGGAGGCAGCGAGTGTAACTACAGAGGTATTGCACATTCAGAGACTGTATTGAGACTTCGGGATGTAAGTTGAACGTCTTTCGTACCCTACGTAGCCAACCATGGGGAGTGATAGCGTAGTGGTTAGCGCGCTGCGCTACAAACTCGGAGAACAGAGTTTGATTTTCGTTCGCGACCACCAGTGACGATTATCTGAACCGGTTCTGGCCCTCCCTATGTCGACTAAGCCTCAAATGAATACCTGGTGCAGTGTGTAAACATCGCCACTCGGGAAACAAAGGCGTGGTGCTGGCCACCCACCCCTCGTGTGTCGTGCCGGCCTTCACAGGTGCTTGCTAACAGCACTTGCCCCAACAGTGTGTTCATGCTACACATGGGATCTTGGTCTTGAACGTCTATCGCAATGTATGTCGCCAAACGTGCTTTTCTTAGGTTCTGGAAATGTATATTGGGTTTCACCATTTGTGTGTGGGTTGAGACTCAGGTATGTACGTGTGTTGTATGTGTAATGTAGCACCCGGAGACGTCCAACAGTTATATTTATTCAGTTTCACCGGCGGACGTAGACAGATGAGACGTAGCTGCGACACGACGTTCCTATATAGCTGGTCGACTACATAGGGAGACGTCGATGTAGCTGTCCGTGCCGGTGTTGATTCCGATGATGATGACGGCCGTGACAACGACAAATGACAACGATGTAGATTGTGACGATCCAGACCCCGATCCCCAAACAGCCCAGAACCCCTCTCAGCCTTTTCCTTATATCCCCTTCAGCGTGGCCAAGCTCCGCCCTCGGCCATGCACCTTCTCGAACTGTCCAGCCTTGTTCGGTCTCTGCACAGTCACCTCGTGCGACCCTTCCTTCCCCTGTCACCACGACCAGCCCCAAGCCCACTAGGCCACGCACCGTCTTACATATGTATGACTTATTTCGCACCGTATGCAGTGAATTATGTGAATTGCGACCGAGACAAACATGGCCTCACAATCAGAGTCTGGATTGAAATTCAGGGCGGCTGGGTCTCGCGATCAGAGTTTATATTTGAAATGAAGGTAGACCCGGGGTACAATAATCAGTCTCGAGACTCAGCTCAAGGATTGGGCGATAAGATCAGACTCAGGAGACACATCCAATCGATAAATAAATTCCGGGAAAAAACAGCTTTCACCTTCTTAATCGACCCTGCGGGGTAGTTAAAAGGGATTGTGACTCGTTGCATACAAAAGCAGAATTCCGGTAAGCGTCTCCCACGTTGTCTCTATGAAAAAAAACGTGTTTCAGCCCATCTGCCAATATTATCCCAACGGATTGAACGGATTGGACGATACATCGGTGGTGCCGCGGTAAATATATAAATAACCACAATAATCTTCATTTTAAGCTTTCGTGACAGCAGGAATCCATACTCTTTGGTTCGTTCGATAAAGTTATCGTAGATAGAAACATTATAAAATAATATACAACGCAAAATAATATATCACGACGTTTCGATCGCAACACAAGCAGCAGTAAAACTGCTGGATTATTTTTCCGCCTGAGGACGACCGCTTGTGTTGCGATTGAAACGTAGTGATATATTATTTTTTGTTTTATTTTACTTTCTAATTTTTCTACCTACGTGACTTTACCGAAAGAAACAAAGAGTAACCACACTAGTGTTTAATTTCCCAGCGGGGTGGTGGTGCTGGTGGGTGGTGGTGGCGTCAGAATTATCGTGGTGATATCAAATTGGGACCGCCTGACGGAACGGTTTATACAAGCAGAGCTGCAACAACGCGGCTCGCCACACATTCTGTTGCCGTTATAGCAGCAACCCCCAGCCCCTGATGATGACGATTGGCTGGTTCCTTGATACCAAAGGCAACGATTTGTACAACTCGATACAACTTGGAGGCACTATGGGACCTCATTTGCCAGTAAAAATATGATAATTGGTTCTTTACCCTTCTATCTGGCAACAAAACTGACACCTTTTTGCAAGGAGTCATGTTTGCATAGACCGCAATACCTGCAGTCATAATACAAACAAAAGAACATAACTCTGATAATGTGCACTGTCCTTGAAGTTGATTGGTCCACACCCGAGACAGCTTTCCTTCGAGCCTAGTCTCATATGGGTTGGACCAGATGACGCCAAAAGGCGCACAACTCAAGGACAATGCACCATCAGAGTATGAGAGCTCGGGGCAAGCATCTACACTATGGGGACCTCATTTGCCAGTAAAAATATGATAATTGGTTCTTTACCCTTCTATCTGGCAACAAAACTGACACCTTTTTGCAAGGAGTCATGTTTGCATAGACCGCAATACCTGCAGTCATAATACAAACAAAAGAACATAACTCACACACCCGAGACAGCTTTCCTTCGAGCCTAGTCTCATATGGGTTGGACCAGATGACGCCAAAAGGCTCGAAGGAAAGCTGTCTCGGGTGTGGACCAATCAACTTCAAGGACAGTGCACATTATCAGAGTTATGTTCTTTTGTTTGTATTATGACTGCAGGTATTGCGGTCTATGCAAACATGACTCCTTGCAAAAGGTGTCAGTTTTGTTGCCAGATAGAAGGGTAAAGAACCAATTAACAACTTGGAGGCACTTTATTAACGAGCACCATCGAGATTAACACACTTAATATTTAGTCCGTCTATTAATCGGCAAAGCTACTCAGTCAGGACAGTTGGTAGGCTGCCTGATTAGCGGAGCCTCGAGATGGCAGAGACGAAGATGACGACGAGAAGAACGGCGACGATGGACTTCAGCAGCACGACGGGGCCCCCACTTCAACAACAGCCCCGAGGTCCCACACAGGGGCCGCTCTCATACTGTCAGCGTGGCCTCCCTCCCCCCGGCCACGCCCCCTTTATGGAACTTACCGGCAGGTTCCTGGTGGGCCCCTTCTGCGACCTTTCCCCTAGATCCCCCTCTTGTGTATATCCTGGCCTGATCATGCAAGGACTGCCGGACGCCGCAGATCCCCTTTACTGCCAGCAGCCAGCGCTATGCAGCTACACATGTAAAAACATTGTTTTTGTTATTACCAGTTAAGGCACACTGAGCTATATAGCTCCTTTTCAGAAGCGACAAGGCCACAAATGACAACTCAACGAAGTGGCTTATATCATCAACGTGGAACTTCATCCACAGCTGGGAAATACTTATTTCCCTCATTAAAATGCAAATCAATTTATAACATTTTTGACATGCGTTTTTCTGGATTTTGTTGTTATTCTGTCTCTCACGGTTCAAATAAACCTACCATTAAAATTTTAGACTGATAATTTATTTGTCAGTGGCAAACGTACAAAATCAGCAGGGGATCAAATACTTTTTTCCCTCACTGTATATATGTAGGACTTGAGAAGCACGCGTCACGCATTGGATTGTGATATGGGCACGCGGCAGACAGTGAGGGCAAACGGGGACACAGGGAGCGGGGCTACATACTGTTGTTATTGTACCAATTAAGGTGGTAAGGTAATTAAGGGGGGCCTGCAGGTGTTCAGGGGAAATCGAGGACGCAGGCCGGTGATTGGACGAGAGGATGGGTGTCGGCAATTGGCGCCTCGATGTCTACAATAACAACACCACGTGAGGCTGGGGGCTGGGGGCGAGTGGCGAAGCGGGGATGGTCTAATTTATTAAGGGAAATTGGTTCGGGTATAAAGGCAAAGAGCGTGGGAGAAACGTGAGTTGGTTGGTGCCTGGACAAGAGATGGATAGAGGAAGAGACGGAGCAGCAGACAAGAGAGTATAGTATAAGGTAGCAGTGGGCAAAAGAGTATAGTATAAGGTAGCAGTGGACAGAGAGAGATAGTGTATGGCAGCAGTGGACAAAGAGAAGACAGAGTAGGGTAGCAGCGGATAAATAGAATACAGTATAGGATTCATAATCAACGTTTTTGGGTTTAGATCGCGTTATTTATCAATGTGTCGTAACCCTCCACCACCCGACACGGCCAATCAGTAAAAAAAGTGTCACGTTGACAAAAGACAAATAGTTCACTGCTTTAGCCCACCGGTGTGGTGAAGCGTGAAAGCACAATATATACAAAAACAATTTGAATACGACATTTCGCTGGTAATTGCGATTTAAAGGTTTTTATTAACTTCTCAACGGGTACAAGGAAAACCAAAGAGTACTGAAAACCACTCCTTCCCGTGCGCCCCGGTTGGCCCCTTCGAGTCTCCGTCACATCCGCGGGCTCCACCCACATACAATGCAACAAAAAAAAAGCTCGCCGCCATAACGCACACCGCCCCGTTCCCCTTATTTACATTCATCCCCACCATTCACCCATGCGCTGCTCCATCACATCGCCTTCCCCCGATCGAACACGTACATTCCTTGCCCACACGACTTAGCAGGCCGGCTAAAATGTGCATGGCCATCCTTCACTATACCCGCCGGTCCCCTCGCTACCCCACCCGGGTAGGGGCCACTTCCACTTCACACCTGCGGCCTTGTATCCCAGCCTAACCCGGTCTACTTCCATCACCCTTTCTAGCAACCTCCTTGCCCAGTAGCACACCTCCAACGGTGATATAGGGGACCCATCCAACTCTTTTCTGCGAGCTCCCCACAAGGCCTCCTTTGTCGCGCCTATTATGGCCCACGTTCGATCTCTGTCATCTCCCCGCACCTCCCTTAAGACTCCCCACATAATGTCCCGACTTATCACCTGCGACGGGTAAAACCAGGACAACAGCGGACTGCTCAGTCTCCACACCTCCTGTGCGAAGGGACACTTCACCATGACGTGCACCGCGTCCTCATCTGTGTTGCAGCCCCTCGGGCATTTGGCGAACGTGCCATTCGGCGAGAAACATGAAGCCCCTCGTCTCCAATCTATCCCACACCGCCAACCAGGACAGATCTCTGTTCTTTTGTGAGCGCCGTTGATGAAGTGTTCCTCCACACTTGACGGTACATAGTCCTCTTCGCGCCCATCACCCCCTCGCAGGCCTCCCCTTCGTTTACTTTGGCCAATACCTCCTTGGAGTTCCACGGTCCCCCTCTCTGACTCAAATTGTACACTTTTATGTAGTCACCCACCGCCGCATTCAGCCATCCTTGTGGCCAGGCCAAGGGCGTGCCCGCCGGTAATTGGGTCATCCCAAGCCCCCTCAGGAGCCACATCAGGCGATACCTTAAATAACATGCGGCCTTCCCCGGGGCTCTTCGGAAAAGAATAACCTCAAAGTGTTGCACACAAAATTGAGGACAGCACACGTGTAATATTTGGGGCACCCTTCCCCCCGTTCTCGACGCGTTTACACATCACCACCCTCTTCACTCTATCCATCCCGCCTCCCCAAATGAATTTAAACAACAGCGATTCCAGGATTCTTGCCTCCCTCCTACCTGGCGGTACACATATGCGAGGTAGTTGAGTGTTGGTAAAACCACCACCCTCACTACCAGAATCCTCCCTTCCATCGTGAGCCGTCTCCCGGCCCACTTGCCTAACTGTTCCTTTACCTGCTTTATCCTCCCGCCCCAGTTTCGTTCCGCCGACCTCTCTCTGCAAAAGGACACTCCAAGACCTTGACTTCTTCCGTCTTTATCCCCAACTCAGGCGGCCGGCCCTCAAATAGTCTCGGGTCCCCGGAAGGCCATCAATTCGCTCTTCCTCGCATTCACCTTCAAGCCGGAGGCCAGGCCAAAGCGGTTTGTCTCCTTCATGGCCCCCACACTGATGCCACGTCCCTACATAGCACGACTACGTCATCCATATATAGCGCCACCTTCCCCTGTTCCTTATTCCCGGGGATGGTCACTCCCTTAATCTCCTCATTGTTTCTTATTGCCTGTGCAAGGGGTTCCATACACATTACAAATAGAACGCGGACATCGGGCACCCCTGTCTCACCCCGGACTCTACTGGAATTGTCCCTGAGAGCTCCCATTTATCAGTAGTCTGGTCTTGAGCCCTTGGTAAAGCCGCCTCACCCAATCGACCAAGGGTCCCCTCACTCCTATTTTTTCCAACACTGCGAACATATACTCGTGCGAGAGGCAGTCGAAAGCCTTCTCAAGATCCAGGCTAAGAAGCCCTAGGGGGCATCCCCTCTCTCCTTCTACCTCAATTGCCTCCCTTAATAAAATCAGGGAGTCCGAAATCCTTCTTCCTGGCACCGCACACGTCTGGTCGGGTTCGACTACTCCCTCCACCACTTTCCCAGGCGCGTCGCAGCTATTTTTGCCATAATCTTGTAGTCCGAGTTCAGGAGCGTAACTGGACGCCAGTTTCCCAACTCTCTCCGGTCCCCCTTCTTATACATCAGTATGATGAGCCCCTCACACTTCTTCTGGCACCAGTCCACCCTCCAGCATTTCCCTATACATCTGCAGCATGTCCCCTTTCATTAAATCCAGAATGTAATATAGAATTCTGCTGGAATTCCATCCAGTCCTGGCGTCCTATTCTTATTCTGCCTCCTCACTGCCTCCTCCACTTCCTCCATCTGGATCCTCCCTCCCAGTACCTCTGGGTTTTAACCTCATGTCTTAGCTCCCCTAGTAGTGCCTCCCTTATTCCCCTATCCGTTCCCTTCCTCCCATACAACTCCCCATAGTACTCCTCCGCTATCTCTATCATACCCTCTGTCGTTGCCTGCCTGCCTCTGACCGGACTCACCAATTCCCTAAGTGTGTTGTCTCCTGCCTTGCATTTCTTAAAGAAGAAACTCGTACATTTCTCTCCCTGTTCCGTTGCCCTGACTCTTGCCCTGTATGCCATTTGTTTGACTCTTTTCTCCAATACCGAGGATAACCTTCCCTTCAATCTCCGTATATCCTCACCCACCGGGAATCCCAGCTCAAGTAACCTGTGCTTCTTCTCGATTCTAGCGTTCCACAGCTGCAGTTCCCTGTTTACACTCCTCCTTCTACTATGTGTCTGGAAGAGGGCCTTTATCCGGCCCTTCACCATGCTCCACCACTCCACCCTCGTGGCAAAGCATTCCTGCAGGGTCGTCCAGTCTTCGTACTTCCTTACAAAGTCTTCCACGACCCTTCTGTCTTCCAACAGGCTTACATTCATTTTCCAGGTTCCCTTCCCATCTTCAGGCCACCTGGAATACCGAGCTTTGCCTTCACCAAATTGTGATCTGACAAGGGGAAGGGTTCAGGTCAGCTCCATCCACCTTCACATTGGCAGACACAAAGATGAAATCTATTCGTGATTGCGTTCTACCGCCCTTATCCGACCACGTGTATCCCGGTCTCACCGGGTGTACCTTTCTGAAGGTGGCAGTCATTTTAAAATCCTCTATCATCTCCTTCAACTTCCTAGAGGAAGGGTCGAGCCTCCTCCTCCCAGCCACCGATAATAGATCTGCCAGGCACAACGGCAGTTAAAATCACCCCCATTATGACTTGCCTTCTCGTCACGAGCAGGGTCGCTACATTATTCCATAGGTCCACTCTTTCTGTGCACGTCGTGGGGGCGTACACATTTATTAATCTCAGGTTTGCCTCTCCATAAGACACGTCCACATAATGGAGGCGGCCCGGGACCACCTCTTGGGACCCGACTATCTGTATGCCCCTCCTGCCTAGGAGGGTAACTACCCCCGTGCATCGATTTTCATTACTCCCGGACCAAAAGTAGTAGCCATCCCAGCTCTCCAACAGCTCCTCCCGGCCCAGGGTGTATGGTAGGTGGCATTCCTGGAGGAAGACCACCTCCCACTTGGTAGCCTGTAGCAGTTGTATTATTGCTCCTCTCCTCCCTTTCCCTTCAAGCTCCTCACATTTACGGACGCCACAGAAAGTTCCATGTTAGGATGTGTCTCAGTCCGAAGTGGCCTTCTCCGCTCGCCTCCGTAACCATCTTCATTCGCCAGTTCCGCAATTTCATTTTGCCCCTTGTTCTCAAGGGTTTCCCCCTGCGCGGGCTCTCCACCCTTTCCTCCATCCCTCCCTCGAGGCCTCTGTGTCCAGCGAGGAGTCCGAGGATTCCGTGCTGCCTAAAGGGCGCCTCTTTTTGGGGCTCTCCGTATCCTCCTTTTCCTTCCGATTGTCCCTCCATGTCTCGCTACCGCCTTCCTCCTGCTGTTGTTCCCCTTTTCCTTCATCCTCCACCGCCTCCGCCCAGTCTTCCACGGTCGTCTCGGAGATGCTGCCATGCCGTCGCTCCCCTCCCCCGCCAGCCCCTCTTCCTGCTCGCTCGATGTTGATTCTGCTCTTTTTGCATGCCTCTCCCCTTCTCCCCCTCCATCCGTCGCTGGTGGCTGCTGCTCAGCCACCTCCCCACGTCCTTCCCTCACCAGTTCCTTATCCAGGTCCAGTTTGGTCCCACCCCCTTCCTCATCCCTCGCTCCTCCTACCCTATACGCCCTAACCTTGTTGGCGTACGACTCCGGACAATTTTTGTACAGGTGTTCTCGGCTACCGCAGAGGTTACATTGTGCCGGAACACTGCATTCTTCTACCTCGTGGTCCAGTGCCTTGCATCTATAGCAGACTTTTGTCTTGCACACTGCAGCCAGGTGACCGCTGCCCCCACACCTCCTACACAGTTTAGGTTGTCCGGCATACACAACATATCCCCGGTTGCCTCCTATGTTCAGGGCACTCGGGATGTGTCTCAAGGTCCCTCCCTCTGTTTTCAGCCGCACCCTCCATTGTCTTGCCCCTGTCCATATCCCCACTGAGTCCCTCACCTTTTTACAGCCCGACAGTACGAGCAGCGCTGTCTTAGCCAGACCTCCACGTCGTGGTCATGTAGGGCTTCATTGTATAGGAAAATAGTCACCACCTTCGTGTCCAGCTCTGATAACAGTTGTAGCTTCATTGACATCAATGGCTTCTCCTCCGCCTTTTCCTCGAAGCGGGTCATAAATCTTTGTAGCAGGGGGCTTGAGTTGAAGCTTACATCAAACGCCCTCCCTCCCGGCAGAGTTATCAAACAGTACAAGTCTGTCGGCTCTATTTGTAGCAAGCCCATCATTATTGACCGTACAAAGGTCGCTCGGTCGATGGTCACTTCTTCTGCTACCTCGTCCTTCATCATTACTCTGACGCAATTATGTCGTTTGACATGAGGTGGTGTCAGACTCACCCCTGCCCCACCTCGCCATTTCCCGTCTCGTTCCCGGGGCCTCCCAGCTCCCACCGGTCCAGCGTCCACTGTCACGTTCTCCCTCCGGGCCTCCCTTGCCCAGGGTTGCTGGGGTCTCTCTGGCTTCATTCCACACCCTCCACTCGGGGGCCCCCGCATCTCTGCGTCCGGACACCGTACCTTTTTCTCCTCGGCCTCCCTCACCCACTCCATCAGCTCCCGCCCTCCATCCAGTTCCTCCATCCTCTCCTTCTGCCGTGCCTCCGCCACGTTCCCCTCCATCCGTCTCCATGCCTCCTCCACGCATCCCCCTGCTGCCAGCGGGTCGGTCTGGTTGCCCCAGTCCCCACCGGCAGCGTAGGTGGTGTCGGTGGCCCTCTGCTTTCGCCGCGTCTTCTTCTTGTCTCCTGCAGTCACCGTCTGGCCGACTCTGTCGTCCCAGACTCCCTCAGCAGTGCAGGTGGCATTCATTTCTCTTGACGCACTCCCTGCTTCCTTTTCATCTGCTGCGAGCATAAGCTGGGCTGCTCGGTCATCCCGGTCTCCTTCAGCAACTCGGGTGGCTCTCGTGGTCCTTGACTCTCGCCGTTTCCCCTCTTCGTCTGTTGCAATTTACGTCTCCATTCTCCAGCAGTCCCCGCTTCTTGGCAGCGTGGTCATCCCTGTCCACACGGTCAGGGCCCTCGCAGGCCTCGGGCTGGTGGCTCGGTCTCACTTGAGATCCGGACGGGCTGGAAGGATCACCTCGATGCTCCTGGTGTCTCCCCTGGCAAGCCAGGGTGGTTTCCCCCTCATCGGGCAATTCGCCAGAATGGTGAGGCTCTGCTGTCTCCCGTTCTTATATAGAGCAGCAGCAGGGTGACGTCATCATTAACTCATCAACTCATCAGGTGCAACGATTTGAGGCGGGGGGGGGGTTGTAATTATATACTAGATTAGTAATCAGGCAGTTGTCACGATGCGAGTTGTAGATTAGTAATCAGTTGGAATGTGTTTTATTGTATTATGCTACGTTAGTAATCAGTTAGTGTTTGTTTCCCTTATAAGGAATTGTAATGTATCAGACAGCTACAGGCTTAGTGCGGCCTGGAAGCGTATTATTAAATAAGATACATTATTTAATAAATCTTCTTCTTCTTCTTCTTTCTTCTTGTTCGTCCATCAAGTTGATGATGACCATAGCACGTTTGTCATTTTGTTGGTTTTGATGAGTGCACAGATGGCTGAAGAGGCCAATCCGAGCCCGGAATTCTCTGTGGCACACTGGACAGGTCAGGGAGGATGTAGAGCTCTGAGGTGCAGCCACACGCCCTTCTTTGGTAGATTTGCACTGCTGCCTCTTCAAGATAGCACAGGAGCTTCTCCTACTCTCACAGAGGACTGCACCATCCTGTACTTTTCTTCTCCAGGCAGGTCGGTCCTGTGCTAGGGATTCCCAGCTTTTCAGGTCGAATCCAAAGCTCTTCAAGGAAGCTTTAAGGGTGTCCTTGTAGCGCTTTTTGGAGCCACCTTGTGCTCACTTGCCATTCTTCAGCTCGCCAAAGAAGACTTGTTTTGGAAGTCTCGCGTAGGGCATTCTGGTCACGTGGCCAGTCCATCTAAGCTGTTCCTTCGCAAGCAAGGTGTGGATGCTGGGGATATTTGCCTTGCTGAGGACTTCCGTGTCAGGGATTCTGTCTTGCCACTTGATCCTCAGCAGTTTCCTCAGACAGCTCAAGTGGAGATGATTCTATTTCTTGGCATGGCGCTGGTAAACTGTCCAGGCTTCACACCCATACAGAAGAGTTGGTAAGACAACAGCCTAGACCTTCAGTTTTGTCTCCTGCTTGATGCCAGTCCTTTCCCATACCGAGTCACGTAGACGTCCAAAGGCTGCACTGGCCTTGACAATCCTGATGTTAACTTCATCATCTATGTGCACAGCACGAGACAGTGTACTACCAAGGTAAATACACTTGTCAACGGCTGAAAGCTTTTGCGCATTCACAAAGATGGTTGGCTCAGTGTAGGGTTTCCCAGGAGCAGGTTGGTATAGGACTTCAGTCTTCTTTGTGCTGATTGTTAGGCCGAAGTTGTTGCAAGCTGAGGAGAGGTGGTCCATACTGTCCTGTAGATCTTTATTTGAGCCAGCAGCCAGAGCACAGTCATCAGCAAACAAAAGTTCTCGAACAGTGACTTCCTCCACTCTAGTTTTGGCTTGCATCCTCCGCAGAATGAATAGCCCACCGTCAAAACGGTAGATGAAGTTAATCCCAGTGTTGTGATTCTGGAATGAGTCTTGCAGCATGGCAGAAAACACCATGCTGAAGAGCGTTGGCGCTAAAACGCAGCCTTGCTTCACCCCGTTTGTGATTGGGAACGGATCAGAGGGTTCTTGCTGGTCTCTGACGCTGGCCATCATGCCATCATGGAGATTGTGCACGATGCCAATGAACTTGTCTGGACACCCATACTTGGCCATGATTTTCAATAGGCCCTCCCGGCTGACTGTGTCGAATGCTTTTGTTAGATCAACGAAAGCCATATATAGATCAACATTTTGTTCTTGGCATTTCTCCTGTAACTGCCGGGCAGTAAATACCATGTCAGTGGTTCCGCGGTCTTTTCTGAAACCACACTGACTCTCAGGTAGCAGACCCTGGTCTAGGTGGACAATTAGGCGGTTCAGAAGGATTCTTGCCAAGATTTTGCCAGCGACTGATAGTATGGAGATGCCTCTATGGTTGTCGCAGTCCTGCCGATTGCCTTTCCTTTCATATAGATTGATTATAGTAGTATCCTTGAACTCCTTGGGAACGGCTTCTAATTTCCACATAGACTGGAAGAGGTCGGTCAGTTTCTCGACTAAGCGAGGCCCTCCAGCCTTGTAGATTTCTGCTGGAATGGCATCGGACCCTGGAGCTTTGCCTGATGAGAGGAGTGTTATGGCTTTGCTGGTTTCCTCAGTGGATGGTAGAACAGCCAGGGACTGGTTTATTTCAACTTGAGGCAGTCTCGCAATTGCCTCCTCATTTATGCATGATGGCCGGTTGAGGACCACGCTGTAGTGTTCGACCCACCTTGCAAGTATTTTGTCCTTCTCCGTGAGGAGTGTTGTTCCATCTGAATTCAGGAGAGGTGAAGTTCCTGAGTGTTGCGGACCATAGACCTGCTTGAGTGCATAATAGAGGCACTTGGTGTTGTTACTGTCAGCGTAGGATTGAATCTCCTCAGCTTTTGCGCACAGCCAGGCGTCTTGCATGACTCTGAGTCTCTGCTGAACAATCCTGCGAATGTTGAGGAAGGCAGTTTTCTTTAAACTTGAGCTGCTGTCATTCAGATATGCTTTATGCAGGCGGTGTTTTTCGTCAAGGAGTGCTCGGTTTTCTGCATCGTTCTCATCAAACCAATCTTGATGTGTACGTAATGGAACACCAAGTGATTCAAGGGCTGTAGAATGCAGCACGGTCTTGAGAGCAGTCCAGTCTGCCTCAGCGTCTGTATGCTCGAAGCTTCGAGACTCCAGGTGATGGTCTAGAGCCTCAACAAAGGCCCGTCTGGTGTGTTCCTGTTGTAGGCGAGTGATGATAAGACGCTTGACACGTCTTTGTCCTTGTGGGCGTCTGCTAGGCTTAATCCGGATGTTATGTTTGGAGATGATGAGACGATGGTCAGTCCAACATTCAGCACCACACATTGCCTTGTGTGTGTCAGTCGATCTGTGTGTGTGTACGTCGATGTGTATGTCAGTCCATATGTGTGTTAGTCCACATGTGTGTGTAAGTCTATACATGTGTGTGTCACTCGATGTGTGTGTGTAAGTCAATGCGTGTGTGTGAGTCCATATGTGTGTGTTAATCCATGTCTGTGTATCTAAAGTAGATATCTGTGTGTCACAGTCCATATGTGTATGTGTGTATGTCAGTCTATGTATGTGTAAGTTCGTATGTGTCTTAGTCCATATGTGTGTGTGTGTAAGTACATATGTGTGTTCTTGGTTCTTTCGGTAAAGTCACGTAGAAGGAAAATAGTAAAATAATAAAAATAAAACATAATAAAATAATTCTCATGACGTTTCGGCCACAACGCAAACAGCCGTCTTCAGGTGGAGAACAGGTCTGTCGAGAAGGCAGAGTCTGAATCTCTGCCTTAATTTTATGTTTTATTTTATTATTTTATTATTTTCCTTCTACGTGACTTTACCGAAAGAACCAAGAAGATGAATCCCTGCAGTCACGAAAGCTTTAAATCGAAATTTACATATGTGTGTTTATGTCAATGTGTTTTGTCCACGTATTGCTGTGTGCGAGTCGGTGTGTGTGTGTGTGTGAGTCGCTGTATGTGTGTACGTCCATATATTATTCGTGCAACTCCATGTGTGTATATCTCAAGTGGATGTCTGTGTGACAGTCCACATGTGTATGTGTGTGTACGGCAATGTGTGTGTCACTATGTATGTGTGTGTGTCGCTGTATGTGTGTACGTCGATATGTGTGTGTAACTCCATGTGTACGTATCTCAAGTACATGTCTATGTGTATGTATGTGTGTACGTCGATATGTGTGTGTAACTCCATGTGTGCGTATCTCAAGTACATGTCTATGTGTGTGTCAGTCCATATGTGTGTGTGTCTGTAAGTCGATGTGTTTGTGTGTCAGTCCATATGTGTGTGTGTGTCTCAGTCCATGTGCGTGTGTGTTAGTCGCTGTGTGTGCATGCTCCATGTTAGTCAGTGTAACTCCATTTTTTTGCGTGTCTGTAGGTCCATGTGTGCATCTTAGTCCATGCGTGTGCTTTATTGACCTGCTCAAGGCCTATGATACCATCAATAGACCTGGCCTCTGAGTTGCTCTTCGTTCTTTCCGAGTCCCGAACCCACTCATCATCATCCTTAAGGACCTTCATGATGGTGAGCGGCCCGCGTCTTAACTACGTGGCCGTGAGTCAGAGCCATTCCCTTTACACCTTGGGGTGCAACAGGGATGTCCTCTGGCTCCCACATTGGACCACGTAGTTCTTCGAGCCTTCAATGCCTGTACCGGCAGAATTCCCATCTGCTACAGATACAATGGGAGGCTGATCGATGCCCGGGTACGGTCAAGGGATGGATCCCTATTGCTCAACCACGTTATGTATGCCGATGATCTGCTAATGGCTGCTCACTCGGAGGAGGAGTTCGAGGTGCTGCTGCTGAACCTGGAGCTTGCCACCAACAGGTGGGGCCTTGCCATCAGCCCAACCAAAGCTAAGCACCTGCCTGGCTATATTATACCATCGGACACTCCACCCCACAACTCCCAATTGGTGATGGGCCAGTTGTGGAGACAGTGGAGAGTTTCCCTGGGCAGTGTGCTAATGACCGGCTCTGGTTTAACAGCAGAGGTCTCACTTCGAATCAGTCGAGCTGCAGTATCTTTTCATTGGCTGCGTAACGCTGTGTGGAAGCTACCTGGTCTATCACTCCGTACGAAGCTTCATGTGTTCTCGGCCACGGTCATTCCCTCCCTTCTCTACGCTTGCGAAACTTGGACCCCCCTAATGGAACATCTTCGCACGTTAGAAACATTTAGGCTGGCCTGCCTACGATCCATCCTGGCTGTAACCAGGCTGCATTGTGTGAGGAGCTCACAAATCATTGAAAGATGTGCACAAAGTCCCATCGGTGACCTCCGGCAGGCAAGGCTGCGTTGCCTGAGTCATGTAGCCCGCATGGCCAGCCACCGCATGCCTAAACAGCTTTTGTTCCGCCGGATCGAGGGGGCTAAATGGGTGTGGCACGGGCTGGAGAAGACATGGAGTTATGTGCTACAGGAAGACTTGGAGCTGAGTCCACTTGCGGATGACTGGTACCAGCCGTGTCAAGATCGGCCACTGTGGAGGCTCCTGAAAGACGCTACTGGCAGTCACCCTCCAACAACAACGGAGGGCAGAGGAGCGACGCTCACAACAACGAGCGGAGCGCCGGGTGGCTAAAGCACAGAAAGTTGCCACAGTAGGGGCCACAGGTGCTGCATCAGCCAGTTGGGCGTTCGACACTTCACGTGGCCTCAAGGTGCACATAGCCTGGCACAAGCGTTGTTGTGACGTCACCGCCACTTAGTGGCGAATGGCGGTTGTTGTTGTTCAGTCTATGTATGTATGTGCGAGTCCATTTGTGCGTGTAACTCTATTTTTGTGTATCAATGGATTTGCGTGTGTAACTACATGTGTCTGCCTTTTTCACCCGGGCAACGCCGGGTACTAACCGCTAGTTTGCATATAAATGTAAGATTGGAGGGCGACTTCCACGGCGAGGGCGCGGAGGTGGCTATTGTATCGTGAAGAAGGATGTTATTAACCAGGCAAAACCTTAACTGCTTTATGGTGTTGCCTTCATTTCCGCATCTCCTGTTGCTTCAGCTCCCCACTCCCAATCCCGGCCACNCCCCCCCCCCCCAGCATTTTGTCTGCTCGTCCTCAAACGTTTTCGCAGCACTCCCCTCCCCTACCCCACCCTCCCCCTCTCTTACCTATAGCCTCTTGTTACAGCAGCCCTTTTGCCCACTTCAGCAATTGTTTATTGCTGTGGTTGTCCCACCTGATGACGGACGCTTGTGTTGCGCCCGAAACGTCGTGATTTAATTTATTTTATTTTATTCCTACGTGACTTAGCGAAAGTACCAAAGAGTAGAGATTCGCATGTCAATGTAAGATCGCAGAGCCGCCACCACATCGAGGACACGAGCGACGGTGACTGTGTTAGTGTGAAACATTTAACCTGTTAATGTCAAATCAGAGAGTCGAAAATAACTGCTAACATCGGAAGGTAGGATGGAAACATCACAGCCAGTTATGACTTAAGCTGGTTAATAACGTCCTCCAATGATTGCTCAGTTTGTACCCATCTCTCGGTTGAAATTGTTTCTGTGTCTATATCTGATGGCTTCATGAACGAATCTTTGTTGATAGCCAGTGGGTTTGCAGAGTACCTTAGTCTTGGAGAAATAATTTCGTGTGAGCCCACATTAAAACAATGGTCAGCCACGGCCGAGGTATTGGTCCTACCGTGTTTCAGATCTGCCGTATGTCTCAGACCGTGTTCGTGGGCTGACTCACAGTTTTTTCATAGACAACTTGGGCGGCCCTGATCGGAGTTTCGCTGTTGTATGCTACGAGTCACGATCCCCTTTAAACTACACCCACACATTCGTTTATGAAGGTGAAGTCAATTTTTTTCCTGGAACTGATTTCTCAGTTGAAAGTGTCTCCTGGAGCTGAGCGTCAGAGTTGAGAGTCTGATCTTAGCACCCAATCCTGGAGCTGAGTCTCAAGACTGATCCTTGGACTCCTGGTCTCCCTTGATTTCAATTCAAACTCTGTTCGCGAGACCCAGACGCCCCGAGTTTTAATGCAGACTCTGATGATGAGGCCGTGTTTGTCTGTCTCAATTCACATGGTGGCTACCTTCAAGACCAATATCGCATGTATAGCCTGTTGGGGCAAGTGGTGTTAGCGATCACCTAGGCAGGCCGATATGGCACACGAGGGGTGGGTGGCCAGCACCACGCCCGGCCGCCTTTGTTTCCCCCAGTGCTGATTTTTATGCACCACACCAGGTACTCATTTGAGGCTGAATCGACATAGGGGAGGCAGAACCGGTTCAGATAAGCGTGACTGTGAAGGTCGTGAGCGAAAATCAAACTCTCGTCACCGGATTTCTGGTGCAGTGCGCTAACCACTATGCTACCACTCCCATGGTTGGCTACGTAGGTAGTAAAGACGTTCAACATACATCTCTAAGTCTCAATCCAGTCTTTGAATGTGCATACCTCTGCAGTTACATTCGCTGCCTCCTCACCACTCTCCGTAATGGGGCCTCAGAGTGCATTTGAGATACCGCTCACTCACCGTGCTGACTCGGAGCTGCACAGACGATTTAGTTAGCCCAACCATCCCTCGCTCTTCCAAAAGACCTCGATAGCGTAAAGCCCAGAGAGTCTTCCTGTGATTCATATCCAGCATGAGCTATGTCCTCGTCATCATCATGACCAGCATCCATAGTTGAAATTCCATATAGTACATTTTGGGTTAACTTTGTGGGGAGAGAGAGAGTCAAAAACAGTTCATTATCCAAGGCTCCACGTGGTACAAACTGGGACACCACTCCTGAGAATGAAACCAACGGTTTAATAATAGAGTCAGTTTAATGGAGGACAGAGATAGCAGAATAGAGATGCCAAGAAATGGAACTTCCGAGGTGTTCCAAACACTTTGGAGCAGCAGCTACGTTATATACGTGTTATCAAAATTGTGGTGATGCCCACTCGAACGCGAATAGAGGGCAAATATACGAGAATGTCCCTTGTCGTTTCAACAATTTTCTGAATTAACAAACCCTGGTGCCTGGAAAGTTGAAACGTGAAAAATGACAACCACCGCATATAAACAACGTGGTACTTCTACATGGTTATCTAATTATAGGATGTATTGTTACGTGACAATACAGCACAGAGGTTTTGAAAATGACAAATTTGCATGTCCTTATTAACATACTATTTGGGTCACTGTTATATTTCTCTTGCCTCGGTAGCTCTCTCGCTATATTTTTTCACCTGATGACGATTGCTTGTGTTGCGATTGAAACGTCGTGATGATTTATAATTTTTCTATCTCTGTGGCTTTACCGAAAGACCCAAAGAATATGAATGAAATAAGGTAAAATTCCTTCATGCCCATAGACAAACATCATAATTTTTAGTCTTGCAATGGCAGAGGCAAAGGCTCTGAGTCGTTAAGAGTTTAAGTTCTTGCAAAGGCAGACTACAAGTGTCCCTGAAAGTAGCCAAGTGTAGTTTGATGTTTTTATCTGCACATTTTGAGTTTCTTGCAGAGTCAAGGACTTCGAGAAGTTGTGTTGTGATCAGCTAAGAGGTGTGAGAAGTTACGTGGCCGACGAAAATTGTTGACAGCAGCACCTGGTGGCAGGGTGGTCTCATACAGCTCTCCCTCATGCGATTGTTGTGAAAAGCAAGTTTCATGTAATACTATGCTAAGCTAAGAGGTGTCAGGGAATTGTTGTCAAAACGTCCAATGTGGCAATACAGCACTTTTCGAAGTGGAGATTTGAGCTCCACACCAATATCGGGTGTTAACAGAGAACAGGACCCTGCGGTGGGCTGGTAGGAACGAATAACCAAAGAATATAAACATAATGTATTATTACACTTGTTTAGCCAGGAAAGCCCCACTGAGTCTAAAGGTTTTTGTAGGGTCCTGCCAAGTGTTTGCAGTAGGGGGCGATGTTGCTACACCTAATCAGACGATACGAAGGGAGACTTTGAGGCCTAGTTCTAGGCTTTAGGCCTAGCTGTAGGCTTTAGGTCGCTTTGAGTTAATTTTTAATTTAAATGTTTTAATTATAATGTAAAAGCTTGGAATTTAAATGTTTCTATTTAAAAACATCAGGGAATGTAACATTGTGAAACATTAACTCCCTTTCACACACGCGGGGCACGATACGAAGGGAGAGTTTGTGGCCTAGTTCTAGGCTTTAGGCCTAGCTGTAGGCTTTAGGTCGCTGTGAGTTAATTTTTTAATTAAATGTTTTAATTAATTATGTAAAAGCTTTAAATTTAAATGTTTCTATTTTAAAACATCAGGGAATGTAACATTGTTAAACATTAACTCCCTTTCACACACGCAGGGGTACGATACGAAGGGAGACTGTGAGGCCTAGTTCTAGGCTTTAGGCCTAGCTGTAGGCTTTAGGGCTTTGAGTTTTTTTTTTATTTCAAAGTTTTAATTAAAAGCTATCTCAGGGAATTACAAGGGAATGTTACACGTGTTTAGCCAAGAAAGCCTCATTAATTTAAATGTTTAAATTAAAAGCTATCTGAGGGAATTATAAGGGAATGTTACACTTGTTTAGCCAGGAAAGCCTCACTGAGTCAAGGTTTTTGTAGGGTCATGCCAAGTGTTTGCAGTAGGGGGCGATGTTGCTACACGGACGGACGGAATAATCTATTGTAGGCTGGTCCACTTCGTTCCTACCAGTATAATGTCCAAGCAATAGGCTGGAAGAGTTTTGTCTAGATTTGAAGTTTTCGTGACTGCAGTGATCCATTTTATTTAATTTATTTATACCTACGTGACTTTACCGAAATAACCAAACAGTATGGAAGAGTTCTGTTTGTTGTGAAGTCAACCTGACATTGCACGAGGTGTGACGAGGCTGGGGCGTGTCGGCATTGACGTGCAGGCTGCAGCACAGCGCGAGACCTCCGAGATTGAGCCACAACGGGCTGCTCGCACCTGAAGCACTCTCCAAAGGGCCCAGAAGCTTCGAGTGCTGGAGCTTTGCCGCAGCATCCTCCAGCTGCAGATCGAGCGTGCTGCATTGCAGTCAACGGCTGACTGGCAGAGCTCTGATTCGAGAGCCGCAAGTGCGCTCCAGCTGTGGATGGAGCCTGCCAGTCTACACATCCTTGCGGCACTGGAGGTGTTTTTCGGGAAGAGAGAAGACAGGAGGAGGGACACTAACTTCAAACTCACTTACCTTTTTACACGCTTTTTATTAACTCACTGTTGTTGTTATTATTTTTGTCGTTGTTGTCGTATTCTCAAATCTTGTAACTCAATTTTAACCCAATTCCCAATGTGGTATCGACTGCAAACTTGGTATACTTAAGTCATACTGATGACAATACCATATTCTATCGTGAAAAATCTATATTTTAAAACATTATTTTTATATGTTATGTTTCGGCTTGGGTGTAATTGTCCACGGTCAACTCACTTTGGCTGTAATTGGCCACGGTCCCTTATGTTATGGCAAGCTTCGGGGCCACTTCCTGGAGTCGTGGAGTTATTCGATTACGAGTACATTTAATAAAAGCACGTTTTAAAAAAAGTGTTGTTTTATTATTTATTTAACAGTCGTGGGCCAACTACAATTTCAGCTTGCATTCATCACGCAGCGTAACAAAGGAATTGTGAATTGTCGCATTTTACATTATCCGGGTTGTTTTCTTTTAATCGCGTGATCGTGAGACCCGATCGTTGATGCTTTCTAACCTGTAGGAGTGGTGGGAGCTGTGGTGGAGCTAGGGATTGGTGAGTTCTGTGGTGAGGCTGTAGAGGCGGTGGGAGTTGTAGTGACCGTGTAGGAGTGGTGGGTGATGTAGTGAAGCTGTAGGAATGGTGGGTGCTGTGTTGAGCTTAGGGAGTGTTGGGTGCTGTGGTGAGGCTGCAGGGAGCGGTGGGTGCTGTGGTGAGGCTGTGTGAACGGTGGGTGCTGTGATGAGGCTGCAGTTTAGGGCCCAGGAGGAGCCGTTGAATGTAGCGAGCCAAGCTGCTCGTTGTACAACGCGGCTATCGCGACCTCGCAGCCAGGCACGTGCGGTTTATATAGACTATAGTATATACTGTAGCATATATAGATTGTATATATAGAGATAATACACAGCGAGACATAGAGACAGGCATCTACGGCAACATACAGATACGTAGTGGCTCGGAAACGTTAACTACCTCACCTGGTATACGGCAGGTCAGGCATTCAATTCCCACCCTGGCCCATGCTGTATATATGCAACGAGTCACGATCCCCTTTTAACTACCCCACAGGGTGGATTAAGAAGGTGAAAGCTGTTTTTTTTCTGGAATGTATTTCTCTATTTAAAGTGTCTCCTGGAGATTTGGTAGAGTTCAGAGTCTGATCTTATCGCCTAATCCTAGAACTGATTCTCATGACTGATTCTTGTACCCCGGGTCTACTCTCAATTCAAATCGAAACTCTGATCGCGAGACCCAGCCGCCCCGAGTTTCTCTGATCGTGAGGCCATGTTTGTCTCGGTCGCAATTCACATGATTCACTACGTACGGTGCGAAATAAGTCGTACATATGTGCCTGACCTAGTGGGCTTGGGGATGGTCGTGGTGACAGGGAAGGAAGGGTCGCACGAGGTGACTGCAGAGCAACCGAACAAGGCTGGGACAGTTCGAGAAGGGGCATGGCCGAGGGCGGGCTTGGCCTTGCTGAAGGGGATATAAGGAAAAGGCTGAGAGGGGTTCGGGCTGTTTGGGAGTAGGGGTCTGGATCGTCGTCGGGGGATCGTCGTCGCGGGGATCGTCGCTATCTATATCATCGTCACTGTCACGGCCGTCGTCATCATCGAAATCAACACCGGCATCGACGTCTCCCTATGGAACGTCGTGTAGCAGCCACATCTTATCTACCTACGTCCGCCGGTGATACTGAATAAATATAACTGTTGGACAACGTGTCCGGTTGCTACGTTACACATACAACACACGTACATACCCTAGTCTCAACCCACACCAAATCGTGATACCCAATATACCTTTCCGAACCTCCAACAAACACGTTTGGCTACGTGCGGTGCAAAGAAGTTCAACCTGAGCATCAATCGAGACTCAAATCATGATACCCAATATACCTTTTCTGCACTGCCGATTAGCGCGGTTGGCTACGTAGAGTGCGACAGACGTTCAACATACATATTTACGTCTCAATCCAGTCTCTGAATCCGCGATACCTGCAGTTACATTCGCTGCCTCCACCCCACTATCGGTAATGGGGCCTCAGAGTGCATTGGAGATACCGCTCACTCACCGTGCTGGACTTGGAGCCGCACAGACAATTTTGTTTTCCAGATCGTCCCCTGGCTCTTCCAAACGACCACGATAGCGTAAAGCCCAGAGAGTTGAGCTATGTCCTCATCATCATCATCATTACCAAATTCTATAGTTAACATTCCCGATGGTAACTTTTGGGTTGACTTTGTGGGGAGAGAGAAAGTTCAAATCAGTTAATCGTCCCAAGGCTCCACGCGGTACAAACTGTGACACCACTCTTGCGAACAAAACCAACGGTTTAATAATAGTCAATTTAAAAGAGGACAGAGGTGGCAGAATATGCCAAGAGAGGGAACTTCTGAGCTGGTTCCAAACACTTTGGAGCAGCAGTTGCGTAAATACTCTTGATCAAAATTGTGGTGTACGACATCTGGGAACTGTAAACAGACAGACTCACACAANCCCCCATACACTCACACGGAGACTCAAAAACTGACACACAGACCCCATAGACTCACACAGAGAGTCATAGACTCACAAAAACCCCATAGACTCACACAGATACCCATAAACTCACACAGAGCCCCGTAGACTCACACAGAGACGAAAAGACTCACACAGAGCCTGTTGGATATATGCCTTTTCCAAAAAAAGTTATGTTAAGTGTGGTATTGTCTAGTTTGAATGTCATAGGTCGGGAAAAACAGGTAGCAAAGCCAAACAGTATCAAAATTGTAAGCGGGGAAAGAGAATACGAGCGGCTTTTGTCAGATGGGCATGATAAGAATCACCAGAGCTGAGAATAGTGTCGTGAAGGTATAGTGTATTTTGCTTCCCAGGAACTAACCCAACTCAGGAAGCAGACGGGGAATACGTTAATAGCGGTCCATGGAGAAAATAACCCTTGCAAGGGCAAGGAGTGACCCAGGGAAATTTCTAAGAGGGAAATTTACAGACGCAGTCTGGCATCAACGTCTCCAAAGAACAGAGCAGAACAGGATGCGAAAGGGAGGACCTATGGCAAAACGCCAGAGCCACTGCCGACCCGAAGGCGAATACAGGGAAAAGATACGAGAATGTCCCTTTCGTTTTCAATAACTGTCTGAATTAAGAAACCCTGGTGCCTGGAAAGTTGAAATGTTCAAAATGACAACCACCGCATATGAATAATCTCACACATCGTGGTACTTCTAATTGGTAATCTAATTATAGGATGTATTGTTACGTGACTACAACACAGAGGTTTTGAAAATGACAAATTTGCATGTCCTTGACTTAAAACTATCGTGACTGCAGCAATTCATATTCTTATATAACCAAAGTATTTGCATGTCTTTATTAACAATCAATGTTATGACATACCGTCTGGGTTAAGCATGTGAAACTTGAAAATAATGGATTTTTGCAAGTCATGTTGAAGTATCACGCGTATTATTAAATAATGTTGTGTCTGACCAGCTAGTTGTGCCTCAGGCTTGTTCCATCTGGCCCGGCCCTCTAGCTGCTACCGTAGGCGCACACCAGGCTCAACATCCCTGGTGAGTCGGTACAGTCAGCAGCTGCCAACGCCGAACCCCGGGCGGCGGTTAACTAACCCGGAAAACTTGTCTGAGCCTGGGCGTGTGGAACCCCTGGTGGAGAAAATTACACCAAAACGGGTCTTTGGACCTTCCACTGCAACCAGGACCATCTCCAGTCGTCTTGACTACGTCTTGTCACTGGGTACAGATGCGGCTGGTCGAGAGAGTGAGGTTGAATGCTGCGCAAATCACCCTCACTTAAATCCAAGTTCTCTGCGCAAGTCATGGCACTTTTTTTACCATCGTCATTATCCAAGTCCTGTGGCGATGGTGAGCGACGAAGCAGCAGGCACGGATATGCTGGAAGCTGTAGCCGCAAACCTGCACGCAGGCGGCTCAGGATATTGGTCGTACCCTCACTGGACCGAAGCAGCAGTGAAGTCCGGCAGCACCCTGAGTGACTGAGCAGCCCTATTCAGGATCACACTGCTCACCTCCGTAGTGAGGAAAGGGTTAGAAAAGGTACCCTAAACATTGTCTGATTCAAAACATCCTAGCCAGCCTACCGCAGCTGGCGGGATCCCATACTTGCGGTCGAAAAACAAAAGAAAACAAATAAAACGAAAAAGACCAAAGTGATACCACTCACTGTTGGCGCCTGGAATGTGCGCACTTTGATGGACACATCTGGATCAAAAAGACCTGAGAGACGCACCGCCCTCGTGGGCAGAGAGCTAGCCAGATACAATGTGGATGTTGCTGCCCTTAGTGAGACCCAACTGGCCGATACTGGACAAGTGACTGAAGTGGGTGCAGGTTACACATTCTTCTGGAGCGGACGAGGCCAGGAGGAGAGACGTGATGCTGGTGTTGGTTTTGCAGTAAAAAATCACCTGGTCAACCAACTGGCAAGCCAACCCAAGGGATAAACGACCGTTTAATGACCTTACAGCTCCACCTATTTGGTAAAAAGGCGGCCACCATCATCAGTGCCTATGCCCTACCATGACCAACTCTGACGAGATCAAACCCAAGTTTTATAATGACCTGGAAATCATTATTGCTGCCACAGCCAGCTCGGACAAACTCCTGATACTGGGTGATTTCAACGCCAGAGTTGGAAGTGACCATCAATCATGGAATGGAGTCATAGGTGCACATGGCATTGGGAAATGTAACAGCAACGGTCTTCTACTGCTGCAAACATGCTCTGAATTTGACCTGCTCATCACCAACACGATATTCCAACTACCAAAGCGCAAGAAAACTTCATGTATGCATCCTCGTTCACACCACTGGCACTTGATTGACTACGTCATCATGAGGAGGAGCGACCGGCACGATGTCAGGGATGGACTAACATACACACATAAACACTTTGACGTTTACACTATGGGGACCTCATTTGCCAGTAAAAATATGATAATTGGTTCTTTACCCTTCTATCTGGCAACAAAACTGACACCTTTTTGCAAGAAGTCATGTTTGCATAGACCGCAATACCTGCAGTCATAAATACAAACAAAAGACATAACTCTGATAATGTGCACTGTCCTTGAAGTTGATTGGTCCACACCCGAGACAGCTTTCCTTCGAGCCTAGTCTCATATGGGTTGGACCAGATGACGCCAAAAGGCGCACAACTCAAGGACAATGCACCATCAGAGTATGAGAGCTCGGGGCAAGCATCTACACTATGGGGACCTCATTTGCCAGTAAAATATGATAATTGGTTCTTTACCCTTCTATCTGGCAACAAAACGGACACCTTTTTGCAAGGAGTCATGTTTGCATAGACCGCAATACCTGCAGTCATAAATACAAACAAAAGACATAACTCTGATAATGTGCACTGTCCTTGAAGTTGATTGGTCCACACCCGAGACAGCTTTCCTTCGAGCCTAGTCTCATATGGGTTGGACCAGATGACGCCAGAAGGCGCACAACTCAAGGACAATGCACCATCAGAGTATGAGAGCTCGGGGCAAGCATCTACACTATGGGGACCTCATTTGCCAGTAAAAATATGATAATTGGTTCTTTACCCTTCTATCTGGCAACAAAACTGACACCTTTTTGCAAGGAGTCATGTTTGCATAGACCGCAATACCTGCAGTCATAAATACAAACAAAAGACATAACTCTGATAATGTGCACTGTCCTTGAAGTTGATTGGTCCACACCCGAGACAGCTTTCCTTCGAGCCTAGTCTCATATGGGTTGGACCAGATGACGCCAAAAGGCGCACAACTCAAGGACAATGCACCATCAGAGTATGAGAGCTCGGGGCAAGCATCTACACTATGGGGACCTCATTTGCCAGTAAAAATATGATAATTGGTTCTTTACCCTTCTATCTGGCAACAAAACTGACACCTTTTGCAAGGAGTCATGTTTGCATAGACCGCAATACCTGCAGTCATAAATACAAACAAAAGACATAACTCTGATAATGTGCACTGTCCTTGAAGTTGATTGGTCCACACCCGAGACAGCTTTCCTTCGAGCCTAGTCTCATATGGGTTGGACCAGATGACGCCAAAAGGCGCACAACTCAAGGACAATGCACCATCAGAGTATGAGAGCTCGGGACAAGCATCTACACTATGGGGACCTCATTTGCCAGTAAAATATGATAATTGGTTCTTTACCCTTCTATCTGGCAACAAAACTGACACCTTTTTGCAAGGAGTCATGTTTGCATAGACCGCAATACCTGCAGTCATAAATACAAACAAAAGACATAACTCTGATAATGTGCACTGTCCTTGAAGTTGATTGGTCCACACCCGAGACAGCTTTCCTTCGAGCCTAGTCTCATATGGGTTGGACCAGATGACGCCAAAAGGCGCACAACTCAAGGACAATGCACCATCAGAGTATGAGAGCTCGGGGCAAGCATCTACACTATGGGGACCTCATTTGCCAGTAAAAATATGATAATTGGTTCTTTACCCTTCTATCTGGCAACAAAACTGACACCTTTTTGCAAGGAGTCATGTTTGCATAGACCGCAATACCTGCAGTCATAAATACAAACAAAAGACATAACTCTGATAATGTGCACTGTCCTTGAAGTTGATTGGTCCACACCCGAGACAGCTTTCCTTCGAGCCTAGTCTCATATGGGTTGGACCAGATGACGCCAAAAGGCGCACAACTCAAGGACAATGCACCATCAGAGTATGAGAGCTCGGGGCAAGCATCTACACTATGGTGACCTCATTTGCCAGTAAAAATATGATAATTGGTTCTTTACCCTTCTATCTGGCAACAAAACTGACACCTTTTTGCAAGGAGTCATGTTTGCATAGACCGCAATACCTGCAGTCATAATACAAACAAAAGACATAACTCTGATAATGTGCACTGTCCTTGAAGGAAAGCTGTCTCGGGTGTGGACCAATCAACTTCAAGGACAGTGCACATTATCAAAGTTATGTCTTTTGTTTGTATTATGACTGCAGGTATTGCGGTCTATGCAAACATGACTCCTTGCAAAAAGGTGTCAGTTTTGTTGCCAGATAGAAGGGTAAAGAACCAATTATCATATTTTTACTGGCAAATGAGGTCCCCATAGTGTAGATGCTTGCCCCGAGCTCTCATACTCTGATGGTGCATTGTCCTTGAGTTGTGCGCCTTTTGGCGTCATCTGGTCCAACCCATATGAGACTAGGCTCGAAGGAAAGCTGTCTCGGGTGTGGACAATCAACTTCAAGGACAGTGCACATTATCAGAGTTATGTCTTTGTTTGTATTTATGACTGCAGGTATTGCGGTCTATGCAAACATGACTCCTTGCAAAAAGGTGTCAGTTTTGTTGCCAGATAGAAGGGTAAAGAACCAATTATCACTTTGACGTTGTCCGTTCGAAAAGACACCCACATGGAGTTAAAGACACGCATGGCTCTACACGCACACACATATGGACTCAAAGACACACATGACTCACACACACACATCGACGGGCACAGCAATCCCTGATGATGGCACAGCTATCAGTATCGCAGTACTACGTATGAGTAAATAGCGTGACGTGAGCGATGGAAACAATAAAATGCATTTAAGAAATAAGCAGAAATCACAGACTGGCAGTAGACAGTGGCAGCGTTATAAAAGCGCAGCAAAAAAAGGGGAAATTGAGCAACCCAAAAATCCAAAAGAGTTTGTGTACCTATACATAATTATTGTAACATGTCAACTCGTATCATAATGGTAAACAATGAACCTGAGTTATCTTCACGCAAACATAATTATTGTAACATCTGTGAACTTGTTTCATAATGGTAAACAATGAAGCTGAGTTTTTATCTGCACACAAACATTATTATTGTAATGTTTGTCAACTAATGTGTTTAACAATAATAAACAATGAACTTGAGTTGTTAGCGTAAGAAGCAAGGACAATTGTACTTAGCATAGGCGTGTTGAGGCCTTGTGCGATGCGTAGCCCCGTCCTGGCCTACATTGGCGAGGCGCGGAGTTGGCACGTTGCCAGGCTAGGGGCTGGGCCGCTACCCCTCTCCAACATCCGGCGCCTGTGCAAGAATAATGGTATGTAAGCAGTAAAATATTATCTACGGAGTCTGTAGTATAAACTGAACGCATCGTGTTNGGGGGGGGGGGGGNGGTGAAGAGGACATGACACTGTGAATAAATATCCGCAGCGTTATGTGTGTAGGTGTTGACTGCAAAACGCGTAAAAGAAAATGTCTCCCGTGAGCTGGAGCGAATGCGCATCACTTGGCAGGGTCTGCCCCCTCCCACGCAATTGGCGTAACTTGGTACGGTCGATGTCGCGCAATAAGTAAATAATGAATAATAGAAACGGCACAAATGTGTTACTTAAACTACTTTAAAGTTTTAAGTAAATAATGAATAATAGAACGGCACAAATGTGTTAATTAAACTACTTTAAAGATTACGGACGGGAAAACGGAAACCTATTCCCACCACGGGGCTTAGGGCGTGCCGCCTGGCAAATGATTTCGGTCTTAAACCCCATCGTCCGAGAGCCAAATCCTCCGCAAGCGCGAGCGCGCGGAGACTTTTATATATAAGACTAGCAGAAGTTGCCCGGGTGAAAAATATATTTCTTAATAACCTTACATATATACACAGATACTAAGGTATTGTCAAAGCCCGGTGGGCTTTGACAATACCTTTCACCATTCACAACTCACCACTCATCGTCACCACTCCCACTCACTACTCACCCTCACCATTCACCATCACAACTCACCACTCACCAATCTCCCTCACCAATCTCCCTCACCCTCACCACTCACCCTCACCACTCACCACACACCCTCACCACTCACTCTCACCACTAACCTCACCACTCACTCTCACCATTCACCCTGACCATTCAGCCTCACCACTCACCATTCACTCGCACCATTTACCCTGACCATTCAGCCTCACGACTCACCCTCACCACTCACCCTCTGCCTCACCACTCACGCTTACCACTCACCCTCACCACCACCCCTCACCACTCACGCTCACCACTCACTCTCTCCCTCTCCACTCACCCTCACCACTCACCCTCACTACTCACTAATCACCCTCACCCTCACCACTCACCCTCACTACTCACTAATCACCTTCACCACTCACCACTCATCCTCACTACTCACTACTCACCTTCACCACTCACCTTCACCACTGACCCTCACCACTCACCCTCACCACTCATCACTCACCCTCACTACTCACCATCACCACTTACCCTCACCACTCACCATTCACCACTCACCCTCACCACTCACCTCACCACTCATCCTCACCACTCACCATCACCATAAACCCTAACCACTCACCCTCACCACTAACCCTCACCAACCACCCTCACCACTAACCCTCACCCTCACCACTCACCCTTACTACTCACCACTCAACGTCACCACTCTTCGTCACCACTCACCCTCACCACTCACCCTCACCATCACCACTCACCCTCACCACTCACCGTCACTACTCACCATCACCACTCACCCTCACCACTCACCCTCACCGCTCACCACTCACCACTCACCCTCACCACTCACCACCACCAATCACCCTCACCACTCACCCTCACCACTCACAATGACCACTAACCCTGACCCTCACCACTGACCACTCACCCTCCCCACTCACCCTTCCTACTCACCACTCAACCTCACCACTAACCCTCATCCCTGACCACTCACCCTCCCAATCACCACTCACCTTCCTACTCACCACTCAACCTCACCACCCTCACCCTCACACTCACCCTTCCTACTCACCACTCAACCTCACCACTGACCACTTACCCTCACACTCACCCTCAACATCAACACTCACCCAACCACTCACCATCATCACAAATCCTAACCACTCACCCTCACCACTCAACCTCACCACTCACCCTCACCACTCACTCTCACCACACCTCAGCACTCACCCTCCCCACTCACCCTCACCACACACCCTCACCACTTAACCTCACCACTCAACCTCACCCCTCACCACTCACCCTCACCATTCACCCTCAACATTCACCCTCAACACTCACCCTAACCCCTCTCCCTCACCACTCTCCCTCACCACTCACCGTCACCACCACCATTCACCCTCACCACTCACCCCTCACTATCACCACTCACCCTCACACTCACCACACACCCTCACCACTCACTCTCACCACTAACCCTCACCACTCACTCTCACCATTCACCCTGACCATTCAGCCTCACCACTCACCACTCACTCTCACCATTCACCCTGACCATTCAGCCTCACGACTCACCCTCACCACTCACCCTCTGCCTCACCACTCACGCTTACCACTCACCCTCACCACCACCCCTCACCACTCACGCTCACCACTCACCTCTCCCTCTCCACTCACCCTCACCACTCACCCTCACTACTCACTAATCACCCTCACCCTCACCACTCACCCTCACTACTCACTAATCACCTTCACCACTCACCACTCATCCTCACTACTCACTACTCACCTTCACCACTCACCTTCACCACTGACCCTCACCACTCANCCTCACCACTCATCACTCACCCTCACTACTCACCATCACCACTTACCCTCACCACTCACCATTCACCACTNACCCTCACCACTCACCCTCACCACTCATCCTCACCACTCACCATCACCATAAACCCTAACCACTCACCCTCACCACTAACCCTCACCAACCACCTCACCACTAACCCTCACCCTCACCACTCACCCTTACTACTCACCACTCAACGTCACCACTCTTCGTCACCACTCACCCTCACCACTCACCCCTCACCATCACCACTCACCCTCACCACTCACCGTCACTACTCACCATCACCACTCACCCTCACCACTCACCCTCACCGCTCACGCTCACCACTCACCACTCACCCTCACCACTCACCACCACCAATCACCCCTCACCACTCACCCTCACCACTCACAATGACCACTAACCCTGACTCACCACTGACCACTCACCCTCCCCACTCACCCTTCCTACTCACCACTCAACCTCACCACTAACCCTCATCCCTGACCACTCACCCTCCCCAATCACCACTCACCCTTCCTACTCACCACTCAACCTCACCACTCACCACCCACACTCACCCTTCCTACTCACCACTCAACCTCACCACTGACCACTTACCCTCACACTCACCCTCAACATCAACACTCACCCAAACCACTCACCATCATCACAAATCCTAACCACTCACCCTCACCACTCAACCTCACCACACCCTCACCACTCACTCTCACCACACCCTCAGCACTCACCCTCCCACTCACCCTCACCACACACCCTCACCACTTAACCTCACCACTCAACCTCACCACTCACCCTCATCACTCACCCTCACCATTCACCCTCAACACTCACCCTAACCCCTCTCCTCACCGTCACCACTCACCACTCACCCTCACCACTCACCCCTCACTATCACCACTCACCACTAACCCTGACCCCTCACCACTGACCACTCACCACTCACCCTCACCACTCACCATCACCACTCACCCTTACTACTCACCACTCTTCGTCATCACTCACCACTCCCCTCACCACTCACCCTCACCACTCACCCTCACCACTCACCCTCACCATCACCACTCACCTTCACCACTCTCTCACCACTCACCCTCACCATTCACCCTCACCACTGACCCTCACCACTCACCCTCACCACTCAACCTCACCACTCCACCTCACCCTCACTACTCACCATTCATCCTGACCAACACCACTCACCACTCTCCACTAACCCTCACCCTCAAAACTAACGACTCTCTCACCCTCACCACTCAGCACTCACCCTCACCACTCACCCTCACCACTCACGCTCACCACTCACCACTCACCCATCACCACTCACAACTGCCACTCACCCTCACAACAACCACTCACCCTCACCGCTCACCACTCACCCTCACGACTCACCCTGACCACTCACCCTCACCACTAACCCTCACCACTCACCACTCACCGTCACAACCACCTCTCACCCTCACCACTCACCCTCACCACTCAACCTCACCACTCCACCTCACCCTCACTACTCACCATTCATCCTGACCAATCACCACTGACCAATCACCACTCACCACTCTCCACTAATCCTCACCACTCACCCTCAAAACTAACGACTCTCTCACCACTCACCCTCACCACTCAGCACTCACCCTCACCACTCACCCTCACCACTCACGCTCACCACTCACCACTCACCCATCACCACTCACAACTGCCACTCACCCTCACAACAACCACTCACCCTCACCCTCACCACTCACCCTCACCACTCACCACTCACCCTGACCACTCACCCTCACCACTCACCACTCACCCTTACCACTCACCCTCATCACTAACCCTCACCACTCACCCTTACTATTCACCACTCAACCTCTCCACTATTCGTCAGCACTCACCACTCACCCTCACCCTCACCACTCACCACTCACCCTCACCACTCACCCTCACCACTCTCCCTCACCACTCACAACTCACTCTCACAATTCACCCGCACCATTCAGCCTCACCACTCACCCTCACCACTCACCACTCACCGTCACAACCACCTCTCACCCTCACCACTCACCCTCACCACTCAACCTCACCACTCAACCTCACCCTCACTACTCACCATTCATCCTGACCAATTACCACTGACCAATCACCACTCACCACTCACCCTCACCACTCAACCTTACCACTCACCCTCAAAACTAACGACTCTCTCACCACTCACCCTCAGCACTCAGCACTCACCCTCACGACTCACCCTCACCACTCACTCTCACCACTCACCACTCACCCTCACCACTCACAACTGCCACTCACCCTCACAACAACCACTCACCCTCACCGCTCACCACTCACCCTCACCACTCACCCTGACCAATCACCCTCACCACTAACCCTCACCACTCACCCTTACCACTCACCACTAACCCTCACCACTCACCCTTACTACTCACCACTCAACCTCACCACTCACCCTCACCATTCACCCTCAACACTCACCCTAACCCCTCTCCCTCACCACTCTCCCTCACCACTCACCCTCAACACTCACCCTCACCACTCACCCCTCACTATCACCACTCACCCTCACCACTAACCCTGACCCTCACCACTGACCCCTCACCACTCACCCTCACCCTTACTACTCACCACTCAACCTCACCACTCTTCGTCATCACTCACCCTCACCACTCACCCCTCACCACTCACCCTCACCATTCACCCTCACCACTCACCCTCACCCTCACCACTCAACCTCACCACTCCACCTCACCCTCACTACTCACCATTCATCCTGACCAATCACCACTCACCACTCTCCACTAACCCTCACCACTCACCCTCAAAACTAACGACTCTCTCATCACTCACCCTCAACACTCAGCACTCACCCTCACCACTCACCCTCACCACTCACGCTCACCACTCACCACTCACCATCACCACTCACAACTGCCACTCACCCTCACAACAACCACTCACCCTCACCGCTCACCACTCACCCTCACCACTCACCACTCACTACTCACCCTGACCACTCACCCTCACCACTAACCCTCACCACTCACCCTTACCACTCACCCTCATCACTAACCCTCACCACTCACCCTTACTACTCACCACTCAACCTCTCCACTATTCGTCAGCACTCACCACTCTCCCTCACCACTCACAACTCAATCTCACAATTCACCCGCACCATTCAGCCTCACCACTCACCCTCACCACTCACCCTCACCACTCACCACTCACCGTCACAACTCACCCTCACCACTCACCCTCACCACTCACCCTCACCCTCACCACTCACCGTCACAACCACCTCTCACCCTCACCACTCACCCTCACCACTCAACCTCACCACTCAACCTCACCCTCACTACTCACCATTCATCCTGACCAATTACCACTGACCAATCACCACTCACCACTCTCCACTAACCCTTACCACTCAACCTCACCACTCACCCTCAACACTCACCCTTAAAACTAACCACCTCACCCTCACCACTCAGCACTCACCCTCAGCACTCACGCTCACCACTAACCGCTCACCTATCACCACTCACAACTGCCACTCACCCTCACCACTGACCCTCACCACTCACCCTCACAACAACCACTCACCCTCACCCTCACCACTCACACTCACTACTCACCACTCATCCTCACCAATCACACCCTCACCAATCACCACTCACCCTCACTGCTCACCCTCACCACTCACGCTCACCCTCANCCCTCACTAATCACCACTCACAACTGCCACTCACCCTCACCACTCACCCTCACCACTCACCCTCACAACTCACCACTCATCCTCACCAATCACACCCTCAACAATCACCACTGACCCTCACCACTTACCACTCACCCTCCCAGTCACTACTCACCCTCACCACTCACCCACCACTCACCANCCTCACCACTCTCCCTCCACTCTCCCTCACCACTCACCCACCACTCACACACGCTCACCACAGCTCCCACCCCTCACTTCACCCTGCCCACTCACCCTCACTCCCTAACCTCACCACACCTCCCACCACTCCCACATCCTCACCACACACCCACCAATCCAACAGCCTCACCTCACCTCCCACTCACCCTAACCCTCACCACACCACCACCACTCCCTATTCCCGTTTTAAAAAAACTCTTACGTGTCGCAAGTATCAACATTTCATATTTAGATTTTGACATTAACATACAAAACTCAGCTTGTATACTGTCATGATACATACCACCACCACAGTGATGGTGAGTGGTGAGGGTGAGCGGTGAGGGTGAGTGGTGAGGGAGAGCGGTGAGTGGTGAGGGTGTATGGTGAGTGGTGAGGGTGAGTGGTCAGGGTGAGTGGTGAATGGTGAGGGTGGTGCGAGGGTGTGTAGAGTGGGAGGGTAGGGTGAGTGGTGGTGAGTGCTGAGGGTGTGGAATGAGTGGTTAAGGTGAGGGTGAGTGGTGAGGGAGAGTGGTGAGGGAGAGTGGTGGTGGTAAGGGTGAGGATGGTTGGTGATTGTCAGTGGTGAGCGGAGTGGTAAGGGAAAGGGTGAATGTGATGATGTTGGTGTAGTAGTATGAAGGAATTTCTACCTTATTTAATTCATCCACTTGACCATGCCAAAGCCTAAAGCTCCTCCTACTATACTCTTTGATTCTTTCGGTATAGTCACGTAGGTATAAAATAAAAAAATAAAAATAATATATCACGACGTTTTGATCGCAACACAAGAATAATCCAGCAGTGGACTTGCTGAACCAGCGAGAGAGCTGTTACAACAAGATTATATACGATGGGCAAGCAAGAGGGGTCTGAGTTGGAAAGGAATTCAATCCACGGACGCAAGCACGTCAGTTGTGTTAATGGGGGAGATGAGGGAGAGATTAGGGAGAGATTAGCATGAATGAACTTCCGTCGCCGCATAAGAGTATCATCCCCGCATATGCGCACAACAGCAATGTTAATGAGAGATTAGCACCATGAGAGTGCAATCCAAAGGACATGTGTGCATGAGAGTGCAATCCAAAGGGCGTGTGAGAGATCTAAGAGAGAGGCACAGATCTAAGAGAGAGACACAGAGAGATGGAAATAACAGCTGACATAATGGCAGGTAGGTTGGAAACATCACAGTCAGTTAAGACTTTAACTGGTTAATAACGTCCTTCCAATGATTACTCAGTTTGTACCCATCTTCTCGGTTGAAGTTGTGTCTGTGTTTATATATCTGGATGGCTTCATGAACACATCGCTGAAGGTAGCCGTTGGGTTTGCAGAGTACATTCGTCCTGAGCATTCATCGAGTCAGCCTTAGGTCATTCCTGGATTTGTGTGAACACAGAGCCACGTTATTGCCCCTTGGAAGGTCTATCGACTTAATTTGACCCCTAGACGTGGCGTATGTGTGTCTGTAGCCACGTCTTATATTGTAAAACGGCCTTCCTCCCTCTGGGTATTCGTGTCTCGGTTTGTCCAGTCTCCCATTGAGTCCAGTTTGCTGAGTTCGAGTCCCACTCACAATCAACACAGTAGCGGCTATCTGAACTTGGCTGGTTACCCCCCTAGGTCGACTCAGCCTTAAAGTGAATAGCTGGAGCGGCATGTATAGCTATAGACTGGGAAGACAAAAGCGGTCGGGCGTGGCTCTGGCTACACCATTGAATACAAACTATTTTTGAAACTTGATTTGAAGCTTTCGTGACTGCATGAATTACTCTTTGGTTCTTTTGGTAAATTCACGTAAAAAATAATTAAATTAAATAATAGAATACGACGTTTCGATTGCAACACAAGCAACCGTCATCAGGTAGAACTAATTTGAGAGAGAGACAAAACACAGACACGGAGACACACAGACAGACACCCAAGCAGAGAGAGACAACACAGACACACAGAGACACACAACATAGACACACAGAGACCCAATGCCTCTGTGTCGAGGCCTTAAATAGAGAGAGAGGGAGTGATAGTGTAGCGGTTAGCGCGCTGCGCTATGAACCCAACGACCTGGGTTCGATTCCCGCTCACGGCCAACACCAGTGACGATAATTCGAACCGGTCCTGGCCTTCCCTAGGTCGACTCAGCCTCAAATGAGTACTTGGTGCAGTGTGTAAACATCGCCACTGGGGAGACAAAGATGGTCGGGCGTGGTGCTGGCCACCCACCCCCTTGTGTACCGTTCTGGCCTTCATAGGTGCTCGCTAACAGCACTTGCCCTACAGTCTGTTAAGGCTATAGGATGATCTTTGTTTTTTTGGCGTCAGAATTCTCGTGTGATATCGAATTGGGGCGGCCTGACGGAACGGTTTATACGAGCAGAGCTGCAACAACGCGATGCAACCCCAGCCCCTGATGATGACGATTGGCTGGCTCCGTGCTACCAAAGGCAACGATTTGTACTACTCGGAGACGATTAAACTTGGAGGAACTTCTTTATTAACGAGCACCATCGGGATTAACACACTTAATGTTTAGTCCGTCTATTAATGGGCGACGCTACTCAGTCAGGACAGTTGTTAGGCTGCCTGACTAGCGACGCCCGAGATGGTAGAGACGAAGACGACGAGAAGAATGGTGAAGACGAAGAGAAGAATGGTGATGATGACGAGAAAATGGCGACGAAGGACTTGAGCAGCACGACGGGATCCCACTCCAACAAGAGCCCCGAGGTCCCCCACAGGAGCCCCTCTTACACTGTCAGTGTGGCCTCCCTCCGCCCAACCACGCCCCCTTTCTGGAACTTACCAGCGGATTCCTGGTGGGCCCCTCCTGCGACCTTTCCCCTAGATCCCCCTCTCGTGTATATCCTGGCCTGCTCATGTCAGGACTGCCGTGCGTTGCAGATCTCCTCTTCTGCCAGCAACCAGCGCTATGCTGCTACACATGTTAAAACTTTGTTTTTGTTATTACCGGTTAAGGTCCACTGAGCTATATAGTTCCTTTTCAGAAGCGACAAGGACACAAATGCAACTCAACGAAGTGGCTTATCATCATCACACGTGGAACTTCATCGCAGTCAAACACTCTGAACGTGTTGTGATGTTGATTCAGAATTTCGAGGAGAAACCGGAGGGCCCGGAGAAATCTCCACACGACCACCACGGGGAAAGAGAGACACGCAGACTCCAAATATACAGCATGGGCCAGGGTGGGAATTGAATCCATGACCTCTGTATACCAGGCGAGTAGGTAACATCTCTGAGCCACTACGTATCTGCATGTATCTCCGCGTATGCCTCTCTCCATGTCTCGCTTTGTGTTATCTCTTTTCATATACTACAGTCTATATGCTACAATATATACTACAGTCTATATATGTATGCTGCAGTATATACTACAGTTATAAAACCGCACGTGCCTGGCTGCGAGGTCGCGAGTGCCGCGTTCTACTACGAGCAGCTTCAATGGCTCGCTATATTCAACGGCTCCTCCTGGACCCTAAACGGCAGCCTCACCGCAGCACCCACGACTCCCTACAGCTCTAATACAGCACCAACCACTCCTAGCATCACCACAGCACCCACCACTCCCTACAGCTCTAACACATCTCCCACAATTCCATACAGCCTCACTACAGCACCCACCACTCATACAGGGTCACTACAACTCCCACTGCTCTACAGCCTCACACAGAACTCACCACTTCCTAGCCTCACCAGAGCACCCACCACTCCCTACAGTTCTGCCTCGGCAGCTCTCTCGCTAATTTTTCACCTGATGACGATTGCTTGCGTTGCGATCGAAACGTCGTGATAATTTATTATTTTTCTATCTGCGTGGCTTTACCGAAAGACCCAAAGAATATAATCCTGCAGTCACGAAAGCTTTAAGTCAATATCTATTTCATTCATTCATTTGACCATGCCAAAGCCAAATCTATCCTACTGTCACGTCCCTCGAGCATTATCGAGTCAGCCTAGGCATCCCGACTTGTGTGAACACAAGCCACGTTATTACCCCTTGCAAGGTCTATAGACTCGTACAAGTTGGCCCCTAGACTGGCGTATGTGTGTGTAGTCGCGTGTATAATGTCCTTCCTCCCTCCGGGTTTTCGTGTCTCGGTTTGTCCCGTCTCCTATTGAGTTGGTTTGCCGTGTCCCACTCACAATCAACACAGTGTCGGCTATCTGAACTGGTCCTGATTACCATCCTGTGTGATCCTTCAACATGATCTTCCAAAATTCCATTATTATCAAGTTTCACGTGTTAACCCAGACGTATGTCATAATGATTTGACTAAAACTTTCGTGATTGCAGGAATTCATATTCTTTGGTCTTTCGGTAAAGTCACGTAGATAGAAAAATAATATTTTTATTTTAAATATTATTTTTTCTACTTACGTGACTTCGCCGAAAGAACCAAAGAATATAACAGCGACCAAGAGTATGTTAATAAGTACATGCACATTTGTCATTTTAAAACCTCGTGTGTATTGTCACGTAACAATACATCCTACAATTAGATAACCATGTAAAGTACCACGTTGTTTATATGCGGTGGTTGTCATTTTGAAAGTTTCACTTTCCAGGCACCAGGGTTTGATAATTCAGAGAATTGTTGAAACGACAAGGATTCTCGTATCTTTGCCTGTATTGCGGTCGGTGGGCATCACCACAATTTTGATAACACGTATATAACGTAGCTGCTGCCCAAAGTGTTTGGAACATCTCAGAAATTCCGTCTCTTCGCATCTCTATTCTGCTATCTCTGTCCTCCATTAAACTGACTCTATTATTAAACCGTTGGTTTCATTCTCAGGAGTATGTCCCAGTTTGTACCACGTGGAGCCTTTGGATAATTAACTGATTTGGACTCTCTCTCCCACAAATTAACCCAAAATTTACTATAGGGAATTTTATCTATGGATGATGATGATGAAGAGGACATATCTCAATGCTGGATATGAATCACCGGAATACTCTCTGGGCTTTACGCTATCGAGGTCCTTTGGAAGAACGAGGAGATGGTCCGGCTAACGAAATCGTCTGTGCAGCTCCGAGTCCAGCACGGTGAGTGAGCGGTATCTCAAATGCACTCTGAGGCCCCATTAGGGAGGTGTAGAGGCAGCGAAGTAACTGCAGAGTATCGCGGATTCAGAGACTGGATTGAGAATTAGGATGTATGTTGAACGTCTTTCTTACCCTACGGAGCAAACATTGGGAGTAGTAGCGTAGTGGTTAGCGCACTGCACGAGAAACCCAGTGACCAGTCACGCTTATCTGAACGGGTTCTGCCCCTCCCCTATGTTGACTCAGCCTCAAATGAGTACCTGGTGTGGTGCGTAAAAATAAGCACTGGGAGAAACAAAGGCGGCCGGGCGTGGTACTGGCCTCTCACCCCTCGTGTACCATGCCGGCCTTCATAGGTGCTCGCTAACACCACTTGCCCCAACAGTCTGTTCAGGCTATACATGCGATCTTGGTCTTGAACGTCTTTCGCACCGTACGTAGCCAACCGTGCTAACCAGCGGTGCGGAAAATATATATTGGGTATCAGGATTTGAGTTGGATCGAGACTCAGGTTGAACTCTTTTGCACCGTAGTAGCCAAACGTCTTGTCGGAGGTTCGGGAAAGGTATATTGGGTATCACGATTTGCGTGTGGGTTGAGACTCGGGTATGTACGTGTGTTATATGTATATCTTATTTCGCACCGTACGTAGCCAACCATGTGCATTGAGACAGACAAACACGGCCTCAGCATCAGAGTCTGCATTGAAACTCGGGGCGGCTGGGCTCACGAACAGAGTTTGAATTAAATGAAGGGAGACCAGGGGATCAAGGATAGTCTTGAGACTAGCTCCAGGATTGGGCGCTAAGATNAGACTCTCAACTCTGACGCTCAGATCAAGGATTGGGTGATAGGATCAGACTCTCAACTCTGACTCTCAACTCAGCTCCAGGAGACACTTTCAATTGAGAAATCAGTTCCAGGAAAAAAATGAGATTTCACCTTCATAAACGAACGTGTGTGTGTAGTTAAAAGGGGATCGTGACTTGTTCATACAATAGTGGAACTCCATACCAATAGGGGTTTTCCCTTTTTTGGCAACAAAACTGACACCTTTTGCAAGGAATCATGTTAACATTAACCACAATACTTGCAGTCAAAATGCAAACAAAAAACAATACTCTGATAATACATGCATTGTCTTTGAAACTCATTGGTCCACACCAGAGCCGAGTCTCATATGGTGTTCGACCAGATGACGCCAAAAGGCGCACAGTTCAAAGACAACGCACTATCAGAGTAATGAGAGCTCAGGGTAAGCATCTACATCATGAGGCTTCATTTGCCAGTACCAAAATATACTAATGCAAAAGGTGTCAGTTTTGTTGTCAGAAAAAAGGGGAAAAACCCTATTAGTATATTTTGTACTGGCAAAGGAGGCCTCATGATGAAGTGGTACTCCGATCAGGGTCTCCCAAGTTGTCTATGAAAAACTGTGATCAGCCCATCTGCCAATATTGTCCCAATGTACTTGAACGGTTTGGGTGGTATATCTGTGGTGCCGCGGTAAAAAAATAGAATCGCGATAATTAATTATTATTTACCAGCTATTTGCAACTACCCAGTCAGAAAATCTTGCAGGGTGGTGGTGGTGGGGCGGGGGGGTGTTGGTGGGGAGGGGTGGTCGTGTTGGGGTGGTGGCAATGTTGGTTGGGGTGGGGGTGGTGGGGTGGTGGGGTGGGCGTGGTGGTGTTGGGGGGGTGGTGGGGGTGGTCGTGTTGGTGGTGGCGGTGGTTGGGTGGTGGTGTGGGCGTGGTNGGGGGGGGGTGTTGCATCACAATAATAATTATCGTGGTGACGTCGGAACGGACGGGCAGATTGAACGGTTTATACAGTGAGGGAAAAAAGTATTTGATCCCCTGCTGATTTTGTACGTTTGCCCACTGACAAGGAAATGATCAGTCTATACTTTTAATGGTAGGTTTATTTGAACAGTGAGAGACAGAAAAACAACAACAAAATCCAGAAAAACGCATGTCAAAAATGCTATAAATTGATTTGCATTTTAATGAGGGAAATAAGTATTTGACCCTCTGCAAAACATGACTTAGTACTTGGTGGCAAAACCCTTGTTGGCAATCACAGAGGTCAGACGTTTCTTGTAGTTGGCCACTCCTTTGTTGCCTTGGCCGTGTGTTTTGGGTCAATGTCATGCTGGAATACCCATCCACGACCCATTTTCAATGCCCTGGCTGAGGGAAGGAGGTTCTCACCCAACATTTGACGGTACATGGCCCCGTCCATCGTCCCTTTGATGCGGTGAAGTTGTCCTGTCCCCTTTGCAGAAAAACACCCCAAAGCATAATGTTTCCACCTCCATGTTTGACGGTGGGATGGTGTTCTTGGGGTCATAGGCAGCATTCCTCCTCCTCCAAACACGGCGAGTTGAGTTGATGCCAAAGAGCTCCATTTTAGTCTCATCTGACCACAACACTTTCACCCAGTTGTCCTCTGAATCATTCAGATGTTCATTGGCAAACTTCAAACGGGCATGTATATGTGCTTTCTTGAGCAGGCGGACCTTGCGGGTGCTGCAGGATTACAGTCCTTCACGGCGTAGTGTGTTACCAACTGTTTCTTGCTGCCTATGGTCCCAGCTGCCTTGAGATCATTGACAAGATCCTCCCGTGTATTTCTGGGCTGATTCCTCACCGTTCTCATGATCATTGCAACTCCACGAGGTGAGATATTGCATGGAGCCCCAGGCCGGGGAGATTGACAGTCCTTTTGTGTTTCTTCCATTTGCGAATAATCGCATCAACTGTTGTCACCTTCTCACCAAGCTGCTTGGCGATGGTCTTGTAGCCCATTCCAGCCTTGTGTAGGTCTACAATCTTGTCCCTGACATCCTTGGAGAGCTCTTTGGTCTTGGCCATGGTGGAGAGTTTGGAATCTGATTGATTGATTTCTTCTGTGAACAGGTGTCTTGTATACAGGTAACAAGCTGAGATTAGGAGCACTCCCTTTAAGAGTGTGCTCCTAATCTCAGCTCGTTACCTGTATAAAGACACCTGGGAGCCAGAAATCTTTCTGATTGAGAGGGGTCAAATACTTATTTCCCTCATTAAAATGCAAATCAATTTATAACATTTTTGACATGCGTTTTTCTGGATTTTGTTGTTGTTATTCTGTCTCTCACTGTTCAAATAAACCTACCATTAAAATTATAGACTGATTATTTCTATGTCAGTGGGTAAACGTACAAAATCAGCAGGGGATCAAATACTTTTTTCCCTCACTGTATGAGCAGGGCTATAACAACGCGAATCTTCGCTACACACAATCTGTTGTTTCCTTTAAAGCAGCAAACCGCAACCCCTCGTGATGACAATTGGCTGGCTCCTTGATTCTAAATGTGGAGGGACAAACCATATGACCCGGAGAAAATCCACACGACCATGGGGAGAGACGGAGAGAAAGAGACACGCAAACTCCAAACATACAAGAGGCATCGTCCAGGTCGGGATCGAACCATGACTCCTGTGTACCAGGCTAGGTAGCTAACATCACTAGAAACCGTCTATCTGTATCTCTGCGTATGCTTCTCTAAGTGTCTATTTCTACATATCTCGGCAAATGCCTTCTGTCGAGTTTCCTCCATGACGTTACCACCACCACCTCTGTCCCTCGCAGCAGTGACCGCTTTTGGATTATGCTCACGAACATGGTCCGAGACTAAGGTCAGATCTGAAACACGGTAGGACCAATACCTTGGCCGTGGCTGATCATTGTTTTAATGCGGTGGGCTCACACGAAATTGATCTGAATCCAAAGTTGATATTAAGAATAATTCTGCCAATATATTTTTAATAATAATCAATAATCAATCGGGGTGTAACATCGGGCACAAAAAGGAATTACATACATTAGCATAATTACATACACTTGCATAACTAAATAAAATTACACATTTCTAATTAGCATAATGTATAATTTGTTTAATTGTATACATTAGCATCATTTCGGGAAATTACACGTTACACTTCTTATTTAATTTTTATAATTTTTATAATTTTTCAAGACCGAATATATACAACAGAAAGCAGGTACCAAAGTCGGTATGCACTGCTGTAGTGAAAGCAGTTACCACCACAGTCAGTATGCACTGCTGTAATCATACCAGGTACCACCACAGCATGCACTGCTGTAATCATAGCAGGTACCACCACAGTCAGTATGTACTGCTGTAGTGAAAGCATGTACTACCACATTATGCACTGCTGTTATCATACCAGGTACTACCACAGTCGGTATGCACTGCTGTAGTGAAAGCAGGTACTACCAAAGTCGGTATGCACTGCTGGAGAGATAGCAGGCACCACCACAGTATGCACTGCTGTAGTAATAGCACATACCACGACAATCGGCATGCACTACTGTGGTGATAGCAGCAACCACCACAGTCGGTATGCACTGCTGTTATCATAGCAGGTACCACCACAGTCAGTATGCACTGCTGTAGTGAAAGCAGTGCATACCGTCGATGTGTGGTGCGTAAGTCGATGTCTCTGTTAGTCAATGTGTTTGCGTTGTGTGTGTGTAGACAACTCCTAATTAAAATTAAGTTACTTATTTGAACAATAATAATGCGTGTGTCTACGTCCATGTGTGTGAGTCGATGTGCGTGTCTGCGGTGATGTGTGTAAGTCGATGTGTCTGTGTGTGTGAGTCAATGTGTGTGAGTCGANGTGTCTGTGTGTGAGGTCGATGTGTTTGTGTGTGCGAGTCGATATGTGTGTGTATCAGTCGATGTGTGTATGTGTTAGTCACTGTGTGTGCGTGGCTCCATGTGAGTCGTGTAAGTGCATTTCCTTGCGTGTGTGTAGGTCCATGTGTGCGTGTAAGTGCATGTGTGTGTGTACGTCCATGTGTGTGTGTCAGTCCATGTGTGTGTGGCTCTATGTGCGTGTGTGAGTCGATGTGTGTCAGTCGATGTGTGTACGGCAATGTGTGTATGCGTGTGAGAGTCCGTGTGTGTGCGTTGATATGTGTGTGTAAGTCGATGTGTCTTGGTAAGTCCATATGTGCGTGTAGGTAAATTTGTGTGTGAGTCTATGTANGTGTGTGGATGTGTGTGTAAGTCTGTGTGTGTGTCAGTCCATATGTGTGTGTGTAAGTCTATGTGTTTCTATGTGTGTGGGTCGATGTCTGTGTGTAAGTCGATGTGTGTGTCTGTCTTTTCGCCCGGGCAACGCCGGGTACTTACCGCTCGTATATATTACATGCTGCAGTATATATTACAGTGTATATAGTATATATGTATGGTACAGTATATATCCAGTATATATATGGTGCAGTATATATTACAGTCTATATCTATTGGACGTGCCCGGCTGCGAGGTCGTGAGAGCCACGTTCTACAGCGAGCAGACTTGGCTCGCGACATTCAACGGCTCCTCCTGGGCCATGAACGGCAGCCTCACCACAACTCCCACGGTACGAAAGAAGTTCAACACACATAAATACACTATACACTACATTTCACACGACTCTAGTACACTACAATACACAATACTCTAGTACACTACAATTCACACTACACTATACAATGCAATACACACTACTCTATACACTACAATACACACTATACTATACACTACACTACACTATACACTACAATACACACTACTCTATAAACTACAATACACACTACTCTAGACAGTACAATACACACTACACTGTACACTGCAATACACACTACTCTATACACTACAATACACACTACACTATACACTACAATACACACCACTCTACTACACTACAATACACACCACTCTACTATACTACACTATACACTACAGTATACACTACACTACAGTATACACTACTACACTATACTATGCGCTATACTACTACACCACATACTAAACCCCACATATTATACACTACACTGCTACAGTATACCCCACACTATACACTGCACCATACACAACAACGTACATACACACGTGCTGAGGGTCCCGGACTACTAAACACGCAAGTTGAGTCTCACCTCATCCTCGGCTGCACTCGCTCCCTCCCCCAGCACCCGATGCATGCGGCTCCTCCAGTGCAATGGAGATTCCAGTCACTCGCTGTGCTTGACGTTGAGAAACACGGTGGAATTGACTTGTGAGGTCACCCCCTCCTCGCTGTTCCAAATCACGTGGAGAAAGTATGGCCCATTGTCTTCCAACTTGACTTCCAGCAGCTGGTCATCATCATGATCCTATACCCAACATCGAGATTAAGATCCTAAAACGTGGTCTCACGTAGCCGGGTCTCAATACAGACTCTGATCCCGAGACCACGATCCTCAGACCGGTTTCTCTCAGTTTCAAAAGAATATCAGATGCTGAGACCTCGTCACTCCAAGTTTCAATCTAGACGTCACACTTCTGCTCCGGGTCTTACTGAGATTGCTGTGTAGCTCTTTTCGGAAGCGACCTGGCCATCACAAATGATAGTGTGTGCCACAGCGACGGGGCCGCTCTGCCGAGCCAGGGAGCCGCCCGGCTTCCCCCACCGCACTGCCCCCATCACCCGCCCCACATAAGCACACACCCGCACGCATCCCCCCCCCCCCCATAGAGCTGGAAGGGAAGGTTACCTGATCGACCGGTTTTTATCCGAGAGACCCTTATCGGGATTAATTCTCACGGTTTCCGGCGATCAGGGAATTGGATGACCTCCCCGTGCTACGTGGTACCGCGGCGCTGCTGCCGGCCTTAATATGGTGTGGTCGCGGCGTGGGGCATTCGGCCACCGCGGTTGAGGCGCATTTCCCCCACACACACCCCACGAGTCGACGGGCAAGCAGGGGAGGCACGAGACAGCATGAATAGCGGGTCACAGGGCTGTTGCGCATAGTCATGGGGGTTGGGATAATTGCGCTTGAGCGCGCAGGCCCCATTGTTAGGAAGGGTAAGGGAGTAATTAGGATGTACGCCGCCAACGTCGCTCACTGATTAGCATATCAACAGCGCCTGGGACTGCCGTGCGCGGCTTGGGGTGCACGAGCCCATTGTTCAGCGCAGCATCCCCTTTGGAGGTAGGGAGGATAAATAGAGGAGCGCAGAGGGGAAATCGCTCTCTTACTCCAGCGCCAGGCGACCAGACGCAGCTCGAGCCAGCGACCCGGACGTCCGTGCGACGCACCGAGGCACGCGGTTAACACAAGGATCAGCGGACCGCCGTGGACACTTAACAGTGAGTAAGAAGGGAATTAGAATCATAGCCGATAAATAGGGAATAGGTGCCGGTTTAGTGGAATAGGCCAGCCTCGTCGACTCACTAATTCAACATTAGTTATCAGGTAATAAATCATTAATAGCGAAGCGTGGTCTCGCGTGATCTTGTCGTGCAGTGTGAGCGTGTGGAACGCGTGTGGTACTGTGTGTGCGTAAGCTCGCAGCGTGCGAAATCGGCGTACCCCAGGTGCGCGATTGTAACGTGAGCGGCCAGCGCGGCGCAGAGAAGCGCAAGAGTGAGTGCCGTACGGAGCTGTGTGTGTGGGTGTGCGCGTACGTAATTAACCATGCCTGCTACGCGGACCCGCGGTGGAGTGGAATCCTCGGGCGACGGCTCCCACACCATGGTGAGGAACTTAGCAGCGGTTCGCTTAGCAGCGGGGGGCGATTGATGATGCTAGCCCGGCCGTTAGCATTATCGAGGGAGGGATCTCGGGGCTAGCGACCCCACAAATTGGTGTCGGAAGCGGTACGGACCCCCGCGTTACCTCACGCTAAATAAGACTAATATTTACCGGCCGGGGGCCCCTTCGTGGAAGGCATTCGCCCGCAATCTCTTAGGGGCCAAGGAAATTAATGGATGGACGGACGCGCAGGCAGTACGTCAACTTAATATGAATCTTGATGGGCGGGCAGCCGATTTTGTAGAAGCGTTACCCGCGAGCGCACAGACACAGCTAGAGAGCTGATGCGCCGACTCGATCAGCGGTTTGGCACGCGTGACGAGGAGGAAGCAAAATCGGCCTTAGAGGCGCGCCGGCGCCAACCTGGCGAAGATCTACGTGATTACGCCGAGGATGTGCGCGAGTTAACAAAGATCGCACGCCCGGGTACGCAACTGATGTTATTGAGGAACTGGCCGCCGAGAAAATCCAGCGGTACCTGTCTCGCACGGCGTGGTGGCAGCCAGACATGAGCTGCCCACGTCTTCCCTTAACGCCCTTGTCGAGCGCGCACGTAAGTGTGAAAGAATTCACAGCGAACGCGCGCAGCTCCGGGGCTGGGACGAGAGCGCACCATTGCGAGCCTGCTCTCGGAAGACGAGGAGGAGGAACAGGAGCTCGCGAGGACGGTAAGGGGCCGGGAAAGAGAGCCACAGAGACCCAGCGAGACGACCCCGGGTGGGTAGCCGGGTTACAGGCCGGTATGGGAGATATGATAACCCAAGTAGGTGAAAGGGTAACCCAGGTACGCGAGGAAACGAATAAAAATATGACCCAACTGCAATCCTCCGTTGAGACCATCCGATCCGAAATGGGGGACCTACGCGCCACGGTGGGAGGGTTATCTGGGAGGGTAGCCGACTAGAGGCAGAGGGTGGACAGCGGCGTAATGGGGGGGAGGGAGCGGACAGGGACCCGCTACGGAACCGNCCCCCCTCCCCGGGCATGTTATATGTGCGATCGCCGAGGGCATCTAGTGAGAGACTGTCCTGAAATCACCCGAGCTAGGCAGGCGCGGGGGTTAAACTCCAACGCCTCCTAGTGAGCGGACCAACTAGGGGTGCAATCGACGCGGTCCCGATACAAATAGACGATAATGAGAATAATGGCGAGCGAGTGATCTCCACACAGGTTCCAGCAACAACGCCCACGGAAACGGCGACTCCTGGCGACTGGCTGCGGGAGCTGGTGGCGGGGATCACGGGGGCCACGTCGCTGGTGGAAGGGGAGGTAAACGGAGTGCGTACCCGAATCCTGCTGGACACGGGGGCGGTGGCCTCGCTCGTGAGCGCAGCGCACTGCAGCGCGATCGGGTCGACGTGCGTCACCTGCAGGCACCGGACCGCGCGCTGCACACGGCGAGCGGAGCCGGAATGGGGCTGCTGGGAGAGCCACCCTAGAGGTCCGCATAGGCAGTCAGGTGTGCACCCAGGAGTTCTACGTGTCGAGTGCGTTGTGTCACGAGTGTATCGCAGGTACCGACCTCTTAGAACGGCTGGGACTCAACGTGCAACCCCGCCAGCGATGCGCCACCATGGAGAGCAACGGCGAGCGGATACCATTCTTGGGACGAGAACCGACGCGCCCCGCTTCGCACCTGTGGCCGCTATCCTGGCGACGGCAGTCACCATCGACCGCTCACCGAGATGCTGGTGCCGGTGGCAACATCCCCACCGACCCCGCGCTCCGACCATCAGGGAGGTAATGCTAACTCCTCACCCGGAGTTGGCAAAACGATATGGGGTCGTGGATCCGCCACGTTGGTAAACGCAGATGGGGACCGATTGTTTATGCGGATGTTTAACCCCACAATACCCCAGCGATACTGCGACGGCGCACCCCAATAGCCACCGTACACCCCCTGCACGCACGCCACTCTAACGACTCGGTGTTCGCACTCTGGGCTGAGGACCCGGGCGTCCTGAGGGTGACCAGGACCTGGCCTGGCGAGTCGGCCCGACTCCCCGAGCCGAGGTCGTTCCCCTGCTCGACGCGTTACATGTTCCATGGGCGGATTTACCTAAGGGAGAGGCCGATCGGTTGCGCGAGTTACTGCGGGAGTATGCCGACGTATTCAGTGAAAACGACTCGGACGTGGGTCGGACCGATCTTGTTAAGCACCAAATTGACACCGGTGCAGCCCGACCCATCAAACTCCCTGCGTACCGAGTGGGCGCACCCGAACGTGCCCAAATCAAAGAGGCAGTTGGGGACATGCTTCGCGATAACATAATTCAGCCCTCGGCGAGCCCTGGTCAGCCCGGTGGTACTAGTAACGAAAAAGGATGGTCAACCCGGTTCTGCGTCGATTACCGTAAACTAAATGCAGTCACGCTCGGCGATGCCTTCCCCATACCCGCATCGACGACACCTTCGACAGTCTCGCAGGAGCGCGGTATTTTTCCACCCTCGATCTGGCGTCCGGTTACTGGCAGGTGGAGATGACGGAGGAGGATCGGCCAAAAACAGCATTCACCACCCCGATGGGCCTGTTTGAGTTTCGAGTGTTGCCGTTCGGACTCACTAATGCGCCCGCGACGTTCCAGCGGTTGATGGAGTTGGTGATGCGGGGCTTGCAGTGGGAACAGTGCCTGATTTACTTGGACGATGTGATAGTGTTCAGTAGATCTTTGTCTGAGCATTGGTCCAGGCTTCGAGAGGTGTTCCAGCGACTGCGAGCGGCTCATCTCAAGCTCAAGCCACGTAAGTGTTACATCGCACAACGCGAGGTGGGGTACCTCGGGCATCGCGTCAGCGAGGCAGGCGTGCGCACCGATCCGGAGAAGGTACGCGCCGTAGTGGAGTGGCCACGGCCAAGGAATCTGACGGAGATCAGATCATTTTTGGGGCTCGCCACCTATTATCGTCGATTTGTAAAGGGATTCAGCGAGATTGCACGCCCCCTCACCCAACTCACCTCCCCTAAGCACCCTATCAGTGGACGGGGGCCTGCCAGACGGCCTTCACCACTCTCAAAGACCACCTCACCCACGCCCCACCCTCGCTTTCCCCGATTTTACCACCGATTTTATTTTGGACACCGACGCCTGCAGCAGCGGCTGGGCGCGGTGTTGTCACAGGTACAGGATGGGACGGAACGAGTCATCGCGTACGCCAGCCGGACCTTGAGTGGGGCCGAGCTGAACTATTGCGTGACCCGCCAAGAGTTGTACGCCGTGATTTTCGCATGCAAACAGTTCCGGCCGTATTTGTACGGCAGGAGATGTCGCGTACGCACTGACCATTATGCTCTGCAGTTTCTTCTTACATTCAAGGAGCCGCGGGGGCAGATGGCCCGGTGGTTGGCGCAGTTGCAGGAGTACAACCTGCAAATCGAGTATCGGGCTGGCCGGACGCATGCAAACGCGGACGCCTTGTCGAGGCGACCCACGGTGTACGCCGAGACGAGGGCGGAGGAGGCCTGCCCGTGTTTCACGGGGGACGCTGCCGGCAGGCAACGGACCCCGAGAGGCCGCGGCCACTGACCCCCCCAGCGAGAGAGAGTGCAGTGTGCGCCACGGAAACCCTCACAGGTGGCACTGAGAATCCCGTCGACCGCCGGCAAGCGCGGGACCCGCGGCTCGGGACCCGATTGGACGGATCCAGGAGGACGTCGGCTGCGCCTTCCCGGGCCTAAACGACGAGCAGCTGAGACAGACCAGCAGCGAGATCCGGATCTGGCGGCAGTGGAGGCGGCACTGCGAGAGGAAAAGAGCGCCCTACCAGGACCCTGGAGCGGTTTGTATGCCCGGTTGTGTGTGCGGAACGGAGTGGTACGGGAGTTAACCGAGGCCGGCCAGCCGGGGTGCATCTGTGTTCCTGCCCAGGTGCGACCCCAGCTGCTACGGCTGGTGCATGACCACCCACTCGGGGCCACGATGGGAACGACGTACTCGAGAGACCCTGCGTCGCCAGTATCTCTGGCCCAAATTGGCACAAGACGTGGCGGCCTGGGTACAGGGCTGCCGCGCCTGTCAGCAGTGCGGGCCGAAACCGGCACGATACCAGGTACCCCTAAGGCCGTTCCGCGTCAGCCGCACGAATCAGCTGGTCGGATCGACCTACAGGGGCCATTCCGCGATCCCATCGAGGCAACCGATATATCCTAGTCGCAGTAGAGTATTTCACCCGCTACCCCGTGGCAGTGGCCATCCCTGATAAAACGGCCTTGGTGGTGGCCGGGCATTTGTGGAACACTACGTACTTAAGCACGGGATCCCAGAACGAGTCCTCACCGACCAGGGTAGCGAGTTCGAGGCCGAGTTGTTCCAGGCACTGTGCGAGAGTTCGGAATCCAGAAGGACCGAACCACAGCGTACCACCCCCAGGCGAACGGGATGGTGGAGCGCATGAATCAGACCTTATCGGGGAAACTCAAACGTATGGCGGCCGCAAATCAACGGACAAACCCCGTTTTTAATGATGTTCGGCCGTGAGTCTCGTTTACCCGCAGATCTGCTATTCGGCGTCCCTTCCCCCAGCCGGAGGAGGGAAGCCGCCCCGTGGAACACCTGTTGGAGACCCTACGAGAAGCCCGAGGCCGAGCATACCCGCAAGGGGAAGCCGCGCATCGGCGGCAGGAACAGGGCACCCGACCCCGCATGGAACCCCCTTATTCCTGACAGGTGCTAAGGTGTGGCTACACACCCTCGCGTCGGGGCCGGGCAGGTGGGGAAACTGACGACCTACTGGCGGGACCCTGGACCGTGGTGCGACAGATCTCCCCTGGACGGTACTTATTGATGGCGGGGAGAGGGGTCGAGAGACGGTGGTCAATGTCCGCCGCTTAAAACCGTGGAAAGCGGCCCGGCGAGAGAGAACCCCGTCACCCGAAGGCCCCAAAATCCCGGAGTACCCGCATCCCCCGTGCCCGGGGGCCTCGCGCAGTATATGGGCCCCACGGAGCCCAGGGCTCCGAGGGGCCCGGGCGGGCCGGGGCGACGAGGACGGCGACCCTTAAACCCCACCGCTTCTGAGTTTGTTCCCCAGCCCGCAGGTGCCAGAGGCCGAGGGGAGCCGTTGGAATGGAGGAGGAGACCACCGCCGGAGCCCAGGAGACGGAGCCGCCACCCCGAGGCCAGCCACAAGGGCCGGGCGAATCCCGCGGACCCCGCGGCGATACCTCGTGGGGCAACCCAGGCGAGGTGCTCAAGTCAACCCGGGACGGGGACTGGCACCCCGGGGGGCTATGTGGTGCCACAGCGACGGGGCCGCTCTGCCGAGCCAGGGAGCCGCCCGGCTTCCCCCACCGCACTGCCCCCATCACCCGCCCCACATAAGCACACACCCGCACGCATCCCCCCCCCCCCATAGAGCTGGAAGGGAAGGTTACCTGATCGACCGGTTTTTATCCGAGAGACCCTTATCGGGATTAATTCTCACGGTTTCCGGCGATCAGGGAATTGGATGACCTCCCCCGTGCTACGTGGTACCGCGGCGCTGCTGCCGGCCTTAATATGGTGTGGTGCGGCGTGGGGCATTCGGCCACCGCGGTTGAGGCGCATTTCCCCCACACACACCCCCACGAGTCGACGGGCAAGCAGGGGAGGCACAGACAGCATGAATAGCGGGGTCACAGGGGCTGTTGCGCATAGTCATGGGGGGTTGGGATAATTGCGCTTGAGCGCGCAGGCCCCATTGTTAGGAAGGGTAAGGGAGTAATTAGGATGTACGCCGCCAACGTCGCTCACTGATTAGCATATCAACAGCGCCTGGGGACTGCCGTGCGCGGGCTTGGGGTGCACGAGCCCATTGTTCAGCGCAGCATCCCCTTTGGAGGTAGGAGGATAAATAGAGGAGCGCAGAGGGAAATCGCTCTCTTACTCCAGCGCCAGGCGACCAGACGCAGCTCGAGCCAGCGACCTGGACGTCCGTGCGACGCACCGAGGCACGCGGTTAACACAAGGATCAGCGGACCGCCGTGGACACTTAACAGTGAGTAAGAAGGGGAATTAGAATCATAGCCGATAAATAGGGAATAGGTGCCGGTTTAGTGGAATAGGCCAGCCTCGTCGACTCACTAATTCAACATTAGTTATCAGGTAATAAATCATTAATAGCGAAGCGTGTCTCGCGTGATCTTGTCGTGCAGTGTGAGCGTGTGGGAACGCGTGTGGTACTGTGTGTGCGTAAGCTCGCAGCGTGCGAAATCGGCGTACCCCAGGTGCGCGATTGTAACGTGAGCGGCCAGCGCGGCGCAGAGAAGCGCAAGAGTGAGTGCCGTACGGAGCTGTGTGTGTGGTGTGCGCGTACGTAATTAACCATGCCTGCTACGCGGACCCGCGGTGGAGTGGAATCCTCGGGCGACGGCTCCCACACCATGGGTGAGGAACTTAGCAGCGGTTCGCTTAGCAGCGGGGGGCGATTGATGATGCTAGCCCGGCCGTTAGCATTATCGAGGGAGGGATCTCGGGGCTAGCGACCCCACAATAGCTCAACGAAGATGGCGGCTTCTCATCACTGTGTGGACATTTATAGCAGCAAATACTCTGAACGGGTGACGTTGATTCTGAATGTGGAGGGAGAAACCGGAGGGCTCTGGAGGAATATCCACGCGACAACGCGGAGAGAGGCACGCAAACTGCAAATATACAGCAGATGACAGGATCGGGATCAAACCCACGAACTCCTATATGAGGCAAGGTAGTTAACATCTCAGAGCTGCCTACAACTATGGCTAACCGTGAGACTAAGATATAAAAACTCTGTCTCTTAGAGCTGAGTTTCAATCGAATGTTAACAGATGAGCCGGGCTCCTGGAGCTCAGATTGAGTTGGGATCCCGATCCGTAGACAGGAATCCCCAATTCCCTGTTCTTTTTAAACGAGGATTCTGATCAAGATACCTGGCCTCTTTGGGTCCAATGTGAGATGACATTTTTGATCCATAATAGTTTTTTTGCTAAGATTGTGAAAAAATAAATGTGTCATTAAACCCGCCAACACCCGACAGCCAACGAGTAAAGTTTTCACGTAAACGAAACGTGCCAACTTGTTAGAAGCTCAGCATCCCTCCAAAGTGTCAATTGAGAATCCAATTCTAAGACATGTTCTAATAGAGTTTAAAATCCGGACTCCGATCCTGAGAACCCAGTCTTCTGAGTCCTAATACGGATTCCTGACATCTCCCTGAGTCTCAATCAAGATACTGTTTATGATTGCTGCTTTCCCTGAGGCGGAAACCTGACTCTAATCCTGAGTGGTGATCTTCCTAAGTCACAATCCAGAGTGTGATTCTTAAACCAGGTCTGCTTGAGCCTCAATCAAGACAGTGATCTTGAGACCTGATCTTTCAGTCACAATCCAGAGTATTATTCCTAGAAATATTTTCCCGAGGCTCAATCCAGATTGTGATCCTGAGAGCAAGCCTCCTTGAACCGAGGTCTCATTGCAGACTTTTTTCTATCCTGATAACGGAGCGTCGTACCCTCATACGTCGCACGCTCACTCTCGCTCATTCTATAAACGCACGCCCACCCAAATATGCTCAGTGCATTGGAGATACGGTCACTCACCGTGCGAGGCTGCGAGACGAACATACGATTTCTCTTGCCAGATTATCCCCTCTTCTCCAAACGACTTGGAGAGCGTACATGCCAGCGTCTTCTGGCGTCAGGTCCAGTAGCAGCAGCCGGGCGATATTACTATCTACAACCCTATGGAACTATCGCCCGAGACTTAAGGATCTCTAAAGTATGGTCCCTGGTAGCCTATTCTCAATGTAAGACTCCCTGGGCCTGAGACATGGCCTTCCCAAAAAAATGTGGTCATCCAGACACAAGTACAACGTGTGTTTATGTAGTATTTGATTCCCTGCAAGAGGTGTGCCTAATTGGTGTTTGGACATCTTAACGCCTGTTTTTATTGCCAGAAAGGGTAAAACCTATTCTTATTTGTCATACTTTGATACTGGCAAAAGGTACCCCATGATAAAGCTACTCACCCAGAGCTACAAATGCTCTGAGAGTTGCGTTGTCTTTGTGCTGTTCGCCTTTTTGGCACTCTCTGGTCTGACACTGGTGTTGATTCTAAGTCATAAACAGGGCTGCTGTCTCTGATGTAAGCCAATCAGTTTTAAACACAATGCAGTAGGTTATTGTCAGATCGTGTTTGTTGCATGTTCACCACCTGTGGTTAATGCAACTTGATTCCTTGCAAAATGTTTCTATTTTGTGTTTGAACATCTTAACACAACTCCTGTTTTATTGCCAGAAAGGGTAAACATATTATTTTCCATCCTTAGAAATGGAAAAACGGTATCCCACGACATTCAGACTTTTTTGGCAAGTCTGAGCCCTCCCTGCCTTCTTTAAAGCTCAACTTTGCTATTCGTGCCCCATTCCATCACTAAAAGTGGGCGTTGGTCCCCACGTGCTTCCTGATTGCTAATCGACAACCACCAATGCCATCGGATTGGCGGTTACTAGACCGGTGGTGGTGCGGTCAAATAAAATAATATCGCAATATTTTTTCCCCCGCAATTCGCAAGCCCTCCAGTGAGAAAATCTCGCTGGGTGGTGGTTTAGTGGTGGTGCTGGTGGTGGTGGTGCTGGTGTGGTGTTAGTGGTGGTGCTGTGGTGTTGGTGGCTTTAGTGATGGTGGGGTGGTGGCTTTAATGATGGTGGGGTGGTAGTTTTAGTGGTTTTGTGGTGGTGATCTATGTATCTTATCTTCTTAACTTTAAGTAATCTATATCGCCCTTACCCAAGGCGCTGTACAAAGCATTAACAATGGTACATATGCGTGTAATAGTCGAGATTAGGTGAATGAAAGAGATGAGGGAGCAATGGGAGACGAATCTGCATGTGATGATGATGATGCATGACTTCTGTGAAAGGGAAATTGATGACAACAAATGATGATGAATAGATTGATTTAATTAATTGGGGTTAATGAGTGATAGCTATTAAATCAGAATATGCATAGGGATCAGGAACGGTGCTGGTAGTTATGAGAGGGAGGGAGATTAAGGGCTGGGGGGGGGGAGCTAGGGGTTACAATAAGTGTGAGTTTTGAGTGAGGCACGGACACTTTGTGAGCGAAGGTGACGCTTAAATGTGGAGAGAACGCAATGAGCCATGGCGTTTCTTCATCACGGATCTCCGGTAGTCTCACAGACGTCCAGGGCAGTGGTTTCCTGTCTGCGTCAACAAAAAGCACCACACTTTAGAATTTCCACTGAGCCCTACCTGGCTGCTTGACAGAGCCCGATGAAAGGTTCTTGTCGGCCCACGACACTTCTGTTTCGTAGGCCTTCAGTTGGCACTGCTGCCCATGGGACTACTACCGCCATCGCTTTCACTTGGCTTGTTTCACACGCGGTGCTTTAGTTGGTCTCTCTCCAGTTGGTAGGACCAGATTAAGGCTCTTGACGGGCTCTAAGCACTTCAGTTTCGTTCGGGCCTTCAGTGATAACTTCTCAACAGTTGTACTGCTGCTACCCCTGTCACTACTAATACCGCCACCATTAACACTCGGCTTGTTTCGCGCATGGTACTTTTGTGGGTACTTTCTCCAGTTGGCAGGGGAGGATTCAGGTTCTTGTAGCCCCTCGGCACTTCAGTTTGTTAGGGCCTTCAGTGATAACTTCCCAACAGTTGGTACTGCTGCTACCCACGTTGCTACTACGACTACCTCCGATGTCACGCCGCTTGTTTCTCACGCGGCACTTCGTCCAGCCACTGGACAAGATGTCGTTACTGCTGAGACGTTAATGATTTAGTCCGTGACCCTCATTCGATGGGTGCGCGCTATGTGCTGCAGATAATCAGATTTATTTGAAATTATTGAAAGCCAAAAATAATTGTGCGAAAAACACCATTTGAAGATGTCATTGCTAATTTTGCCAGTAAAAAAATCTCGAAAATTCATCTCCGTGTTAATTTATTTCACCTTATGAAAAAACAGATTAACATGACTCATATACACTGTGCCTATTCTAAGGAATAGTGATAGAGATAGTGATAGGGTTAGTTATAGGGTAGTGATAGGGTAGAGATAGGGAAGTGATAGGGGGAGTGATAGGGGTAGTGATAGAGTTAGTTATAGCGGAGTGATGGGGGTTTCCCTTCCTCCGCACCTCGATTCACATGGTTGGCTACGTACGGTGCGAAAAAGTTCAACAAACATACACTACACTATACACTACATACTACACTATACACTACATACTACAATACACTACATACTACACTATACACTACATACTCTATACACTACANACTACACTATACACTACACTATACACTAAATACTACACAACACACTACATACTACACTATACACTCTCTAAATTGCAGCCAGTATTGTTTGCAATGCCTCGTGAGAGAACTCCTGAGAGAGCTATCGGGCTCCTGACAGAACCCACGGTGGTCACGGTTTGCCACAGTCAGGTAGAAGCCCTTCTTTTCGACCCACTGCTTGCTACTCCATCTCCACGCGACCTCCAGGAAGTAGACACACCAACAGGAAGTAGACACCACCAACAGGAAGTAGACACCACTACCACCACCATAAGGAAGTAGACACCACTATAAGGAAGTAGGCATGACCACCAGGAGGTAGACACCATCAAGAAGTAGACACCACTAAACCACCACCAGGAAGTAGACGCCACTTCCACCACCAGGAATAGACACCACCAAAAAAAGTAGACACCACTACCACCACCACCACCAGGAAGTAGTAACCACCAAAAGGATGTAGACACCACTACCACCACCACCACCACCACCAGGAAATAGACACCACCAAAAGGAAGTGGATGCCACGGTCTCACATCTACTGGGTATCTGTGAACTTCTGGACGTCTTCGATAAACAAATAAATAGCTGATCGAATTCCCTCTGAGTATAAATACAAATTCAGAGGTCTGATATACAGCAGATCGTTGATTATCCAGCGCTTCTGGGGTAGGGCGCTAGATTTTCAATAACGCCGGATCATCACTACTCATCATCATTTATGGTGCAGTGCTGACTCTATGGTGCAGTGCGGAGTCTATGGTGCAGTCCTGAGTCGATCAGTGCAGTGTTGAGTCTATGGTGCATTGTTGAGTCTATTGTAGTGTTGAATTTATGTTGCAGCATTGAGTGTATGGTGCAGTTTGAGTTTATTAGTAATGTTGCGTCTATTGTGCAGTGTTGAAGAGTCTATGGTGCAGTGTTTGAGTCAATGGGCAGTGTTGAGTCTATTAACAGCATCGAGGAGTCTATGGTGTAGTGCTGAGTCTAAAGTGCAGTGCTGAGTCTATGGTGCAGTCCCGAGTCTATGGATCATTGTTAAGTCTATATTGCAGTGCGAGTCTTTGGTTGGAGTGCTTCGTTCATGGTACAGTTCTGAATCTATGGTACAGTGTTTAGTATATAGTTATGTGAGTGTATGGGCAGTGTTGAGTATATTGTGTGTTAAGTCTATGTTGCAGCGTTTGTGTCAATGGTGCGGTGCTGAGCCTATAGTGCTGTGTTGAATCTATGGGCAGTGAGTCTATGGTGCAGTGCTGAATATATGGGCAATGTTGAGCCAATGGTGCAATTATTGAGTCTATATGGAAGGGTTGAGTGTATGGTGCAGGGTTGAGTCTTCGGTACAGTCCGGAATCTATGATGCATTGCCCAGTCTATGGTGCATTGCTGACTCTATGGGCATTGTTGAGTCTATGGTGCAGTGTTTGAGTCCATGGGCAGTGTTGAGTCTATTGACAGTTTTGAGGAGTCTATGGTGTAGTGCTGTGTGTGTGATGCAGTGTTGAGTATTTGGTGCAGTGTTTCATAGTTTTTGTGCAGTGTGGAGGAGTCCATCGTGCAGTGTTGATTCAATGGGCAGTGTTGAGTCTATGTTGCAGTGCTGAGCCTATTGACAATGTTGAGTCTACGGTTAAGTGCTGAGTACTATATATAGGAAATGTTGAGCCAATGGTGCAGTTATTGAGTCTATATGGAAGGGTTGAGTGTATGGTGCAGGGTTGAGTCTTCGGTACAGTGTGGAATCTATGATGTATTGCCCAGTCTATAGTGCAGTGCTGCCTCTTTGGGCAGTGTTGAATCTATGGTGGAGTTATGAGTGTATGGAGCAGTGTTGATTCTATGGTGTAGTGCTGAGTCTATAGCCAGTGTTGAGTCTATGGAGTAGCGCAAAGTCTGTGCAGTGTTGAGTAAATTATGCAGTGTATAGTCTATGGTGCATTGTTAACTCTATGTTGCAATGTTGAGGAGCCTATGGTGCAGTGTTTGAGTCGATGGGCAGTGTTGAGTCTATTGACAGTATTGAGGAGTCTATGGTACAGTGCTGAATCTATGGTACAGTGAGTATAAAGCGCTGTGTTGAGTCTTTGGTGCAGTGTTGAGTCCATAGTAGAGTGGTGAGTCAAGGGGCAATGTCTAGTCTGTTGTACAGTGCTGAGTCTATCTTGCAGTGTTAAGTCTACGGTGCAGTACTGAAGCTTTTGTGCTGTGCTGATTATATGGTCCAGTTTTGAGTGTATGGAGCTGTGAGTTTATGGGCAGTTTTGAGTTTACCATTAAGTGTTGATTCTGTGCACAGTGAGTCTACGGTGCAGTGCTGAATCTATGGTGCAGTGTTGAGTTTATGGTGCAGTGCTGAGACTATGGTGCTCTGTTGAGTATATGGGCAGTCTTGAGTATATTGTGCGGTGTTGAGTCTATGGTGCAGCATTCAGTCTATGGTGCAGTGCTGAGTGTATGGGCAGTGTTGAGTGAATGCATCGTTGAGTCGATGGGAATGTTTGAGTCTGTGATGCAGTGTTGAGTTTATGGTTCAGTTTCGAGTCTATGGTGCAATGCTGAGTCCTGTGGGGCAGTGCTGAATCCATGGTGCAGTGCTGAATCTACTGGCATTGTTGAGTCTATGGTGCAGTTTTCAGTCTATTGGCAGTGTTGAGTGTGTGGTGCAGTGTTGAGCCGATGATGCAGTGTTGCGTCTATGGAGTGGGTGCTGCCTATTTAGAGGGGAAGGTGATTTTCAGTAGAGGGTTGCAAGGATTGAAAAAGGACCGAAATATTGCTCCCTTCTTAATTTTTACTTTGAGAATTTCACTTTTCAAATGAAATTATTTTGTTATAATACAACGAAGAACAACATCGCATTGCAATGAGGTGTGTAGCAGCAGGCAGCAGGAGGGGGAGGGCACGGGGCTGGCTTCTATCTCCTGTGGGTCGCGTGGAGAAGTGTGACTGTGCTAAAAAATCTCTGGAACGCACAAACTCTAGAGCCACTCCTCGCTGGCTCATTCGCTCACTCAGCCAACCACCGCCTTGCACTACGAGTTGCCTGTTCAGTCAAGTTATAGGGTGGGATTAAAACAAAAAAGCTCAGCACCTTTTATTTTATTTTATCAGGTGTAAGACCCCACGACATAACTCATAAAATACCCATAGAGACCCATAGAGACCCATACTCGTATAGAAACATAGAGCAGACCCATACTCATATAGAACCATAGAGGAGACCCACACCTCGAGGTTGGTCACCAAGAGGGAGACAGCAACTCCGTCTCGGAGTCCACCCATCGCCATCCATCGCTGCGGCTGACCCAGCACATCGCGTCGTGGTGCCGGAGCGACCCTCTACCGTCAGCACCAACAGCATCCAACTCTTATCGGCAGCCGCTGCAATATAACACCAGGTGAGTCACGACACCCCACCAGCTCGACACTTTACCTCATGTATCTATTGAATCATCACCTCTCACCACCTGATCATTGAGTCTGGGATTGTAGCTCCAGGCACGCAAATGTCCGTAGCGTTACGATAATGGAATAATGATTGTTATGCCGGGAAACTAAAACATTCAACGAGGCACGGAGATGTTACTTTGCACTTTGTCTGTTTCACCGCTGCCTGTTGTTGGGATGCTCCCATTCACTCATCTTCGTTGAGCTGATTGTCTACAGAACGCAATGGCCAAGGCATTCATTTATATTCCTTTTGAGCTGACGACCTGGGAAAAAAACTTGGATTGGATCTAGAACGTGCGTGTGACGTCAACGCAAAACATGCAATTGTCTGTAACGTCACCGCGTGCACCGTTTTCCGTCAAAAACGTCGCGACAACAATCGACGTCTCCGTGAGTGTGGGCGTAGACGCCATCGCCTGTAGGGTTGACCTGAACCACATTGGCGTATCTTCTTCATAGCCCAACGTACCGCTATTCAATGCCATGTCTACACCTATCACTATCACTACCCCTATCACTTAACCTACCTGTATCACTACCCCCAATACGGGTAGGTGTAAGTGATAGTGGTACGTGTAGTGACAGGGGTAGTGATAGGGTTAGGGTTGTGATAGAGGTAGTGATAGTGGTAGGTGTACTGATAGGGGTAGTGATAGGGTTATCCTTCCCCCGTACCTCTGATTAACACGGTTGGCTACGTACGGTGCGACGAAAGCTCAACATACACACATACACTACACTATACACTACACTATACACTACACACATACACTACACATACACTACACTATACACTACACTATACACTACAGTCTGCACTACACTATACACTACACTATACACTACATAGCAGCCAGTGTTTGTCCCAATGGCTCCTGAGAGAACCCATGGGGCTTACGGTTTGCCACAGTCAGGTAGATGCCCTTTTTTTCGACCCACTCCTTGCCACTCCGTCTCCACGCGACCACCAAAAAGTAGACACCACCACCAGGAAGTAGACACCATTACCACCAACATGAAGTAGACACCACCAACAGGAAGTAGACACCACTACCAAAAGGTAGACACCGCCATCAGAAAACAAAACTCACGGTCAAACATCTAACGAAAATCTGTGAACTACTGGACGTCTGTGAAAATGTACTGTACAAGCAGTCATCGACTTACGAACGCCATGACTTAGGAACGCCCGTACTTACGAACCAGCTTTGATGAAATCAAAACAAATTTACATTGATTTAAAACGCGGACTCGCAATTGCAAAATTAACCACGGAACTAATTTGCTCAGAGGAGCCTTCATAGGCACTGCTCAGTTCCAACACTTGCCCTAACAGCTTGTTAAGTCTACACATGGGATTGTTGTGTGTGTGTGTCTGTGCGTGTCTTTGTGTGTGTCTTTGTCTTAACGGTGTCTGTGTGTGTGCCCGTGTATGTGCAATTGTGGTTGGCTCATTTACACCCCACTTCCGACTACAAGCTGGCATCAGGACTCGAGATAATTGAAAATAAAAATGTATTATATTTGTTACTTTGCTTTATGTTTTATTTACTGTACAGCATTTTTTACAGTGTTATATGCCAATGTAAAATATGTCTACTTAGTCATGAGTTTAACAATATTTTCATTTTTGTTGAACCACAATAACATTTCAAAACACATTTAAATACAGTGCATTATTGCGTCCCGACTTACGAACCGTTCGTCTTGAGTTTATGGTGCAGAGTTGAGTCTATGGTGCCTGTGCTGAGTCTATGGTGCAGTATTGAGTCTATGGTGCAGTGCTGAGTTTATGTGCAGCGTTGAGTCTATGGTGCAGTGCTGATTCTATGGTGCAGTATTGAGTCCAGAGTGCTGTGTTGAGTTATGGCAGTGTTCAGTCGATTATCTACTATAATCACCCAGAAATGTCTGTCCGTCCCGCGCGTGACGTCACTCCAATGAGACCTACCCCCTCCCGCGTGACGTCACTCCACATGGCCACCACCCCTCATTAATATTTATAAGTGGGTGAATTTTTACACTAAAGCAGAGGGTCGAACTGAATTAAATAATGTATTACCAAAGTCGCTTCAAATATGACGTTTCTTTACAGAAAGTGACGGTAAAAAATAAATCTAAGCAGCAGTGCTACATCCGTGCGTGACGTCACTGCAAAAGAGGCCCCCCTTCATTAATATTCATGCCCGCGTGGAGATTTAGACTAACGCAAAAGAAGGTCGAGCACTCCACATGCCGCACCCTTCCACAATAACTATGAGGGGGTGACGTTACTCCACATGCGGCAACCGCCTCTTCATTAATAATCATGGCTGAACAATTTTTCTATTGAATATTTCAGATTATTGCATTATACACCCATCCTTGGATGGGCAAAAAGCTAGTGCTGCAATGTTGAGAGTATGATGAAGTGTGGAGTTTTTATGGTGCATTATTGAGTCTATTGTGCAGTATTGTGTGCATGGTGCAGTGTTGAGGAGTCTATGGTAGTGTTGACGAATCTATGGCACAGTGTTGAGTCTATGGGCAAGTTGAGTCTATGGTGCAGTGTTGAGTCTATGGTAGTGTTGACGAGTCTATGGTGCTGTGTTAAGTCTATGGGCAATGTTGAGCCAATGGTGAAGTCAACTCTATGGTGCAGAGTTGAGTCTATACTGCAGTGTTGAGTGTAAGATGCATTGTTGAATCTATGTTGCATTTTTGAGTCTATGGTGCAGTGTTTAGGATATGATGTAATGTTGAGTCTATGGTGCAGTACTGCTCGTTTACAGGGGAAGTTAATTTCCAGTCAAGGCTCTCTGCTCCTCCCACCCAGCTTAATGAATCCCTGCAGTCACGAAAGCTTTAAATCGAAATAGATTTTCAGTGGCAGGTTGCAAGGAGAGAGAAGGACCGATATGTCATTCACTTTTCTTTTCACATTTTTTACTTTGAGAATTTCACTTTAAAAGTGTAAATTATTTTATCACACTAAAAACAATATTACATTCTAATGAGGTGTGGTTGCAGCAGGCAGGAGGAGTGGGAGGACACGGGGCTGGCTTCTTCATCCTGGAGGTCATGTGGAGACGACAAAACGAGTTTTGGACGGAGATGAGAAACGTCTATCTGACTGTGCCAAAAACTCCCTGGAACGCACAAACTCCAGAGCCGCTCCTCACTCGCTCACTCAGCCCCCACCACCTTGCACTTCGAGTTGCCGGTTCAGTAAAGTTATAGGGTGAGACTAAACTAAAAACTCAGCAATTATTTTATTTCATTTTACCAGGTGTAAGACCCCACGAAATTGCTCCTAGAGGAGACCCATCGAGAACCATAGAAACCGATAGAGAACGATAGAGACCTATAGAAACCCATATAGAACTATAGAAGAGACCCACAGCGACTCATACTCATATCGATCCATAGAGACCAAAACTTATACAGAACCATAGATGATACCCATAGCGATCCATGGTCATATATAACCAGAGGAATCTCACACCTCAAGGTTGGTCACCACGAGGGGAGACAGCAACTCTGCCATGGAGTCCACCCAACACCATCCATCGCTGTGGCTGACCCAGTGCCGGAGCGACCCTCGACCGTCAGCACCAACAGCATTCCAACTTTCGATTTAAAGCTCTCGTGACTGCAGGGATTCATCATCTTGGTTCTTTCGTGACTTTACCGAAAGAACTAAGAAGAAGGAGCATTCCAACTCTTCATCGGCAGCCACTGCAATATAACACTGGGTGAGTCACGACACCCCACCAGCTAGACACTTTACCTCATGCATCTATTGAATCATCACCTGTCACCATCTGATCATTGAGTTTGGGATTGTAGCTCCAGGCACGCAAATGTTCATAATGTTATGACTACGGAATAAATTATAGTAATCCCGAGAAACTAAAACATTCAACGAGACAGGGAGATGTTGCCTTGCACTTCTGTCTGTTTCACTCGTTGCCTGTTGTTGGGATGCCCCATTCACTCAACTTCATTGAGCTGATTGTCTGCAGAACGCAATGGCCAAGGCATTAATTTCTCTTCTTTTTGAGCTGATGGCCCGGGAAACAGGATTGGATCGAGCACGTGCGTGTGACGTCACCACATGCACCGCCTTCGTGATAAAACATCGCGACAACAATCGACGTCTCCATGAGTGTAAACTAGATTCGAAGCTTTCGTGACTGCAGGAATTAATCTTTGGTTATTTCGGTAAAGTCACGTAGAAAATCAAATCAAATAATAGAATACGACGTTTCGGTTGGAACACAAGCAACCATCATCAGGTTAGAATGAAAGTGCTTGACTATACCGAAAGACCCAAAGAGTAATTCCTGCAGTCACGAAAGCTTTGAATCTAGTTTAAACCACCTGTACGGGGAGGGTTTACTCACAACTCACACTTTACTTCTTATTTAGCAATATTGGGAAGAACGTTAATCAACCAGGCTATGCGTTAACTGTGCGTTAACCGACAATCTGTGTTGCATTGCATTACAATTCTTAATTTTACTAAATTTGTCTTCTCAAACTTTCGATTTTCTTGCTCTAAACGATTGTCTCTCCCTGTCCACTGTGGTTCGGAATTCCACACTGCTCCCTCCTTGTCCCCTCGTTTGTCCGCTGGTCCTGCCTCCCCAGTCCTCTCTCTGCCCGGCCCCTCCCCCCTCTCTCTATTTAAGGCCTCGACACAGATTCGTTGTTCTTCTGTTTGTCTTGGTGTGTTTCGGTGTGTCTTTGTGTGGATCTCTCTGCATGTGTGTCTGCCTATGCTGTTCCCGTGTCTGTGTTTATCATTCATTCTTACCTGATAATGGTTACTTGTGTTGCAACCGAAACGTCGTATTCTATTATTATTTGATTTTATTTTCTACGTGAATTTACCGAAAGAACCAAAAAGTAGTCTCCATGAGTGTGGGGCGTACACGCCATCGCCTATAGAGGTTGACCTGAACCACATTGGGTCGTCTTCTGAGCCCAATATACCGCTACTCCATGCCATGACTACACCTATCACTATCTCCTATCACTATCACTACCACGGTCACTATCACTATCACTACCCCTATTACTATCACTACCCCTATCACTATCACTACCCTATTACTATCATTATCACTACCCCTATCACTACCCTTGCCACTACCCCTATGATTAGACGTATAATTACACGTATCACTATCACTACCCTATCACTCAACCTACCTGTATCACTACCTCCAATACGGGTAGGTGTAGTGATAGTGGTAGTGTAGTGACAGGGTAGTGATAGGTTAGGTGTAGTGATAGAGGTAGTGATAGTGGTAGGTGTAGTGATAATGGTAGTGATAGGGGTTGTCTTTCCCCCGTACCTCCGATTAACACGGTTAGCTACGTACGGTGCGACAAAAGCTCAACATACACACATACACTACAGTCTACACTACACTATACACTACACTATACACTACACTATACACTACATAGCAGCCAGTGTTTGTCCCAAATGGCTCCTGAGAGAACCCATGGGGCTTACGGTTTGCCACAGTCAGGTAGATGCCCTTCCTTTCGACCCACTCCTTCCCACTCCGTCTCCACGCGACCACCAAGTAGTAGAAACCACCAACAAGACGTAGACACCACCATCAGAAAGCAAAAATCACGGTCAAACATCTATCGAAAATCTGTTAACTACTTGACGTCTGTGAAAATTAACTTTACACATAGTCATCGACTTACAAACGCCCGACTTCGGAACAGCAGGACTTATGAACCAGCTTTCATGAAATGAAAACAAATTAGCACTTCAGACGCTGTCTTTCCGACAGCCCTGTTCTTCACCTGAGGACGGTTGCTTGCGTTGTGGCCGAAAAGTCGTGAGAATTGTATTTTATTGTGTTCAATTTTTATTATTTTATTATTTCCCTTCTACTTGACTTTACCGAAATAACCAAGAAGATGAATCCCTGCAGTCACGAAAGCTTTAAATCGAAAATTAGCATTGATTTGAAACACGAACTCGCAATTGCAAAATGAACCGCGAACTATTTTACTCAGAGGAGTCATCCTCCACGAGGAGTGATGAGTCGGTCTCACGCTGGGAGTGTTCGCGTGTGTGCACGTGTGTGTGTGCGCAAGTCAATGTGTGTGGGGAGCAGAAGTGTAGCGGTAGCCGCACTGCGCTACAAAAGCGGCGACCCAAGCGCGTTTCTTGCTCACAGTCAACGCCAGTGCCTGGTGTGTTGTGTAACCATCACAACTGGGGAGACAAAGACGGCCGTGCTTGGTGTTGTCCACCCGACCCCCCTCGCGTGCCCTACCGGCCTTAATAAGTGCTACTCGCTAACAGCACTTGCTCCTACAGTTTGTTAAGGGGCCGTCCATAAATGACATCACGCGATTTTGGACGATTTTTGACCCCCCCCCCTTCGTCACACGGCGTCACAAAAAGTCAGAACCCCCCTAACATCTGACGTCACAAAGCCCTGCCCCCCCAAATTAAAACATGCTTCAAATCGCTTTAAACTATTGTCATTGTAGTGCGTATTTAATGTGGCGCTGCACTCTGTTGTAGGAGAAAACATGTATTTAAAAGTCTATTTAATTAAGTAGAACGTGTTGTCTATATTTATTTAAAGTTGCACATTTCTCAACCCCCCCCTCGTCACACATCGTCACAAATGTCTGANCCCCCCCCAGGTGCGTGACGTCATTTATGGACAGCCACTAAGGCTATACGGGGCTCTTTACCTTTGTGTGCACGTTGTGTGGAGGTAGCGGTAGTGCTACGGTTAGCGTGCTGTGTGCTACCAACACGGTGACCAAAGTTCAATTTCCACTCACGCTCCACCAGAAGTGACGATTATCTGAATGGGACCTGGGCATCTTCGAGGTTCACTCAGCCTCTAACGAGCACCTGGTGCGGTGTGTAAACATCGCCATTGGGGAGTCAAAGGCAGACCGGGCGTGGTGCTGGCCACCCATCTCCTCGTGTGCAGTGCCAGCCGTCATGGTCACTGCTCGGTGCCCACACTTGCCCCAACAGCCTGTTAAGGACTACACATGGTATTGTTGTGGTGTGTGTGTGTCTGTGCGCGTGTTTTTGTGTGTCTTTGTCTTAACGGATGTCTGTGTGCGGGTGTGCCCCGTGTGTGTGCAATTGTGGTGGCTCATTGACACCCCCCTTCCGACTCCAAGCTGGCATCAGGACTCAAGAATAGTGAAAATAAAACTGTATTTCTTCTCATATTTGTTACTTTGCATTGTTTTATTTACTGTACAGTATTTTTTAGTGTTACACGCAAATGTACAATATTTCTACTTAATAATGAGTTTAACAATATTTCCATTTTTGTTGAACCATACATTTCAAAACACATTAAATCCAGTGCATTATTGTGTCCCGACTTACGAACCGTTCGTCTTGAATTTATGGTGCAGCGTTGAGTTTATGGTGCAGTGCTGAGTCGATGGTGCAGTATTGAGTCGAGTGTTGTGTTGAGTTTATGGGCAGTGTTGAGTCTATGGTGCATTGTTGAGTCTATTGTGCAGTATTGAGTGTATGGTGCAGTGTTGAGGAGTCTATGGTAGTGTTGACGATTCTATGGTGCAGTGTTGAGTCCATGGGCAATGTTCAGTCTATGGTGCAGTGCTGAGTATATGGTAGTGTTGACGAGGGTATGGTGCTGTGTTAAGTCTATGGGCAATTTTGAGGAAATGGTGAAGTCATCTCTATGGTGCAGAGTTGAGACTATACTGCAGTGTTGAGTCTATGTTGCAGTGTTCAGTATATGATGTAATGTTGAGTCTATGGTGCAGTGCTGCTCGTTTACAGGGAAAGTAGATTTTCAGTGGCGGGTTGCAATGAAGGAGAAGGACCGATATATCATTCACTTTTCTTTTCACATTTTTGGCTTTGAGAATTTCACTTGAAAAGTGTTAATTATTTGTTATCATACGAAGAACAAGATTGCATTGCAATGAGGTGTGCTAGCAGCAGACAGGAGGAGGGTGAGGACACGGGGCTGGCTTCTACATCCTGAAGGTCGCGTGGAGACGACAGAACGAGTTTGGGACGGAGATTGGAAACGTCTATCTGACTGTGCCAAAAACTCCCTGGAACGCACAAACTCCAGAGCCGCTCCTCACTCGCTCACTCAGCCCCACTGCCTTGCACTACGAGTTGCCTGTTCAGTCAAGTTATAGGGTGGGACTGAAATAAAAAAAACTCAGCAACATTTTATTTTTATTTTACCAGGTGTAAGACCCCACAACATTACTCATAGATGAGACTCATAGAGACCCATACTCATATGGAACCATAGATGAAAATTCATACTCGTATAGCAGCATAGAGGAGACCAATGGAGACCATACTCATATAGATCTTTAGAATGAGACCCATTGAGACCGGAATTCATATAGAACCATAGAGGAGACCCACAGCGATCCATACTCATCTAGAACCATAGATGAGCCCCATGGAGACCCAAACCTCGAGGTTGGGCACAGAGAGGGGAGACAGCAACTCCGCGGCATAGCCTACCCATCTCCTACCATCGCTGCGGCTGACCCAGGCACATCGTGCCGGAGTGCCGGAGCGACCCTCTACCGTCATCACCAACAGCATCCACCTCTTCATCGGCAGTCGCTGCAATATAACACCAGGTGAGTAACGACACCCACCAGCTAGACACTTTTTACCTCATGCATCTATTGAATCATCACCTCTCACCACCTCATCATTGAGTCTGGGATTGTAGCTCCAGGCACGCAAATGTTCATACCGTTACGACAATGGAATGAATGATAGTAAGGCTGGGAATCTAAAACATTCAACGAGGCACGGAGATGTTTCCTTGCACTTCTGTCTGTTTCACCTGCTGCCTGTTGTTGGGATGCCCCATTCACTCAACTTCGTTGAGCTGATGGTCTACAGGACGCAATGGCCACGCATTCATTTCTCTTCTTTTTGAGCTGACGGCCTGAACAACAAAAAAAACAGGATTGGATCTTGCACGTGCATGTGACGTCATCGCAAAACATGCAATTGTCTGTGACGTCACCGCGTGCACCGTTTTCTGTGAAAAAACGTCGCGACAACAATCGACGTCTCCGTGAGTGTGGGGCGTACACGCCATTGCCTGTAGGGGTTGACCTGAAACACATTGTCGTCTCTTCTTCCTAGCGCAACGTACGCTACTCTATGCCATGTCTACACCTATCACTATCACTGTCACTACACATATCACTATCTCCTATCACTACATCATATCACTATCACTACCCTGTCACTACATTCTATCACTACCCCTATCACTATCACTACCCCTATTACTACCCTTGCCACTACCCTATGATTAGACATATCATTACACCTATCACTATAACTACACCTATCACTATCTCCATCACTATGCCTATCACTACTGCTATCACTACCACTATCACTTAACCTACCTGTATCACTACCCCCAATACGGGTAGGTGTAGTGATAGGGGTAGTGACAGGGGTAGTGATAGGGGTAGTGGTAGGGTTAGTGATATGGGTAGTGATAGTGGTAGGTGTAGTGATAATGGTAGTGATAGGGGTTGTCTTTCCCTTGTACCTCCGATTAGCACGTTTGGCTATGTACGGTGCGACAAAAGCTCAACATACACTACACTATACACTACACTTTACACTACACTATACACTACACTATAAACTACACTATACACTACATTATACACTACATTGCAGCCAGTGTTTGTCCCAAATGGCTCCTGAGAGAACCCATTGGGCTTACGGTTTGCCACAGTCAGGTAGATGCCCTTCCTTTCAAACCACTCCTTGCCACTCCGTCTCCACGCGACCACCAAGAAGGAGAAACCACTACCAAAAGGTAGACACCGCCATAAGAAAATAAAACTCACGGTCAAACATCTAATGACAATATGTGAACTACTGGACGTCTGTGAAAATTAACTTTACACAGTCATCGACTTATGAACGCCCGACTTCGGAACGGCAGGACTTACGAACCAGCTTTCATGAAATGAAAACGAAATTAGCATTGATTTAAAACGCGAACTCGCATTGCAAAATGAACCGCGGAACTCTTTTACTCAGAGGAGTCATCCTCCACGAGGAGTGATGTGTCGGTCTCACGCTGGGAGTGAGTGTTCGCGTGTGTGCACGTGTGTGTGAAAGTCAATGTGTGTGGAGAGCAGAAGTGTCGCGGTAGCCGCACTGCGCTAAAAAGCGGCGACCCAAGTGCGTTTCTTGCTCACAGTCAACGCCAGTGCCTGGTGCGTTGTGTAAACATCACAACTGGGAAGACAAAGACGGCCGTGCTTGGGATGTCCACCCAACCCCCTCGCATGCCCGACCGGCCTTAATAAGTGCTACTCGTAAACAGCACTTGCTCCTAGTCAGTTAAGAGGCCGTCAATAAATACCGTCACGCGATTTTGGACGATGTTTGACCCCCCCCCGTCGTCACACGGCGTCACAAAAGTCAGAACCCCCCTCAAATATACTTCACAAAGCTCTGCCCCCCCAAAAAAATAAAACATGCTTCAAATCGCTTTAAACTATTGTCATTGTAGTGCGTATTTAATGTGGCGCTGCACTCTGATGTAGGAGAAAACATTTACTTAAAAGTCTATTTAATTAAGTAGAACGTGTTGTCTATTTATTTAAAGATGCGCATTTTGATGTGACGTCACATTTCCAACCCCCACCCTCGTCACACATCGTCACAAATGTCTGACCCCCCCCACCCCAGGTTCGTGACGTGAATATATTGACGGCCCCTAAGGCTATACGGGGCTCTTTGCCTTTGTGTGCACGTTTGTGTGGAGGTAGCGGTAGTGCTACGGTTAGCGTGCTGTGTGCTACCAACACGGTGACCAAAGTTCAATTTCCACTCACGGTCCACACAAAAGTGACGATTATCTGAATGGGACCTGGGCACCTTCGAGGTTCACTCAGCCTCTAAATGAGCACCTGGTGCGGTGTGTAAACATCGCCATTGGGGAGTCAAAGGCAGACCGGGCGTTAAGTTGGTCACCCACCTCGTGTGCCGTGCCGGCCTTCATAGTAACTGCTCGCTACCACACTTGCCCCAACAGCCTGTTAATGACTACACATGGTATTGTTGTGGTGTGTGTGTCCCCGTGCGTGTGTCTTTGTCTTAATGGGTGTCTGTGTGCGGGTGTGCCCCGTGTGTGTGTGCAATTGTGGTTGGCACATTGACACCCCCTTCCGACTACAAGCTGGCATCAGGACTCAAGATTAGTGAAAATAAGTAATATTTCAAAATACTTTTTAAAAAACACGCTTTAATTTAATGTACCGTACTCGCAATGGCAGAACTCCACGACTCCAGGAAGTGGCCCCGAAGCTTGCCATAACGTAAGGGACCGTGGTGATTTACAGCCAACGTGAGTTGAGCGTGGACACTTAGACCCAAGCCGAAACATAACATAAAAATAATGTAATTTTTTTTTATAATATAGTATTGTCATCAGTATGACATAAGTATACCAAGTTTGCAGTCGATACCACATTAGGAAGTGGGTTAAAATTGAGTTTACAAGATTTGAGGATACGACAAAAACAATAACAACAGACAGTTAAATAAAAGCGTGTAATAATAAAACTGTATTTATTCTTATATTTGTTACTTTTCATTATGTTTTATTTACTGTACAGTATTTTTGTTACAGTGTTACACGCAAATGTACAATATTTCTACTTAATCATGAGTTTAACAATATTTCAATTTCTTTTTTACCATAATACATTTCAAAACACATTTAAATCCAGTGCATTATTGTGTCTCGACTTACCAACTGTTCGTCTTGAGTCTATGGTGCAGTATTGAGTCTAGAGTGCTGTGTTGAGTTTATGGGAAGTCATCTTCTTGGTTCTTTCGGTAAAGTCACGTAGAATGGAAATAATAAAATAATAAAATAAAACATAATAAAATAATTCTCACGACGTTTCGGCCACAACGCAAGTCCTCAGGTGAAGAACAGGTCTGTCGAGAAGACAGAGTCTGAATGACAACCCCAGGCTTGGAGCGTCTTTTTTAAGCTGGGTTGGAGGGGGGAGAGCGCCTTGACAAAAGAATCTGCATATCAAGAGAAATTTAGAATATTTATGGGAAATGCAGATATGCGATTAGTACTACTTGTGAAATGCGTAGGAGGTTTGGCGAGGGGTTTAAAGTCATTTTGCCCGTGCATTATGCAGGATTAGCAGCATCAAAGGGAGGGGGTAGGGTAGCATTAATAAAGAGAAGGAATGTTAATAGTATGTATCTGCAGTAACTAAACCACCACGTAAACAGCTAAAGTATACTGCAGTGGTGAGTGTAATATGCATTGTTGAGTCTTTGTTGCATTGTTGAGTCTTTGTTGCATTGTTGAGTCTATGGTGCAGTGTTGAGTCTATGGTGCAGTATTGAGTCTATGGTGCAGTGTTGAGTCTATGTTGCAGTGTTCAGTATTTGATGTAATGTTAAGTCTATGGTGCAGTGCTGCTCGTTTACAGGGGAAGTTGATTTCAGTAAAGGCTCTCTGCTCCTTCCACCCAGCTTAAAATACGCTGCCAAGCTTAGCAGTGTTCATTAGGACGCTGTCTTTCCGACAGCTCTGTTCTTCACCTGAAGACGGCTGCTTGCGTTGTGGCCGAAACGTCGTGATAATTTATTGTTTTATTTGTATTATTTTATTATTGCCCTTCTACGTGACTTTACCGAAAGAACCAAGAATATGAATCCCTGCAGTCACGAAAGCTTTAAATCGAAATTGATTTAGTGCGGTTATAAGGAAGGAGAAGAAACGAAATTATCACTTTCTTTTCACATTTTTTACTTTTAGAATTCACTTGAAAAGTATTAATTATTTGTTATCATACGAAGAACAACATTGCATTGCAATGAGGTGTGCTAGCAGCAGACAGGAGGAGGGTGAGGACACGGGGCTGGCTTCTACATCCTGAAGGTCGCGTGGAGACGACAGAACGAGTATTGGCCTGAGATTGGAAACGTCTATCTGACTGTGCCAAAAACTCCCTGGAACGCACAAACTCCAGAGCCGCTCCTCACACGCTCACTCAGCCCCCACCGCCTTTGCACTACGAGTTGCCTGTTCATTCAAGTTATAGGGTGGGACTAAACTAACAAAACTCAGCAATTATTTTATTTCATTTTAGCAGGTTAAGACCCCACGAAATTGCTCCTAGAGGAGACCCATAGGGACCATACTCATATGGAACCATAGATGATATCCATACTCGAATAGCAGCATAGAGGAGACCCATACTCATTTTGAACCATATAGGAGACCCATACTTATACAGAAACATAGAGAAGACCCATGGAGACCCATACTCATATTGATCCATAGAGGAGCCAATAGAGACCCAAACTCATATGGAATCATAGAGGTGACCAATGAGACCATTCTCACATAGATCCAGAGAGGAGACCCATTGAGACCGAAATTCATATAGAACCATAGAGGAGACCCATAGCGATCCATACTCATCTAGAACCATAGATGATATCCATGGAGACCCATACTCGAGTTGGGCACCGAGAGGGGAGACAGCAACTCCGCGGCATAGCCTACCAATCTCATACCATCACTGCGGCTGACCCAGGCACATTGTGCCGGAGTGCCGGAGCGACCCTTACCGTTACAACCAACAGCATCCACCTCTTCAACGGCAGCCGCTGCAATATAACACCAGGTGAGTCACGACACCCCATACACCCAGCTAGATAGTTTACTTACGCATTATTGAATCATCACCTTTCACCACCTGGTCAGTGAGTCTGTGATTTTACCTCCAGGCACGTAAATGTTCATATGATTATGATACTGCAAACCCTAGTGGTGACGCGGGTTAACTCACTGATTGCGGTCTCCCCATCGACGCAATGACCCACAGGTTAACGTTGGTAGGCTCAGAGACAGTCTTCAATGCGGATCAAAGACGTTCCTGCAAGTGCTCAATGTAAGGGAGGGTGCGTTCACTGTTTAGGCGTGGACGGTACTAGCTCATGTGATACCTTCATTTTTAGAGTCGAATAACCCGCTGTAGATGTTGTTTGCGGGAGTCGATAAAGAACCGCCATGATCCGATGAAAATTGGTTAGAAAACGTTGTGGAGAAAATGCACAGCTGTTGGAAACGTAAGTGCCAATTTAAATCAAGACTTCTGCAGTTTTCCGATTATTCAGCAGGGGGCAGTATGACATAGGCTGCACGTCCTTAATGTCACATCAAATCGTTGGGAGATTCGCCCCTATTGGGCTAAATTCATATCATATGATGCAGTCGAAAAACTAACCGACAAAAGGCTGTGGACGACATGCTAGCGGCGGAGATCATTTCACCATCCAACAGCCCTTGGGGGTTCCTGTTGAGCTAAAAAAAAAAATAGCACTCTGCGTTGATTTTCACCACCTTAATAAAGTGACATTGGCTGACGCAAACCCCTCCCGCGCATTGACGATTCCTTATACGCCTTATCTGGAGATACATTTCTTTCCACATTAGACTTGCTGTCGGAATTTTGGCAACTGCCCTCAAAAGAGTCCTCAAAGTCTGAAATAGCGTTCCGTACACCTCACGGACTGTACCGTTAAAAGGCTGATGGATTTGGTTCTAGTAGGATTGCTGTGGGACTCATGCCTTATATATCTGTAAAAAATTCAGGAGTACTCGTGTAGTGCTGTACTTTACACGGACAACTTCTTGCTTTTCTGTCATCACTTTATTTCTACTAATGCAGCACATTCCAGCCACATTCCTCCGGAACGTTCTCCGCTCACTCGCTGCGCTCCGCCGGTCTCGCTCACCCGCTCCGCCGGTCTCGCTCACCCCACTCCGCCATCTCTCCCGACTCTCTCTCCGCTCCTCGTCACAGGCCGGCCGCCCTCTCTCGGCTTCTCCGTCTCACTCTCGCCGCTTTCTCGCGGTCCTTCGCCTCACTCCAGCCGCTCTCTCGCGGCTTCTCCGTCTCACTCCACTCTAGCCGCTACACGATACTTCCTCCTTTACTCCACTGCTACCCTATACTTCCCGTTACTCCACTGCTACTCTATACTTCTTCTGTTACTCCACTGCTACCTATACTTCTTTTGTTATTCCACTGCTACTCTAAACTTCTCTTCAGCTCGACCATCCCATCCGCTCCCAGGCACGACTCCGCTCCAACTCCCCGCAAATCTCAAACCCCTTCTATTTATCCCCACCCTTATTATTCTTAATTAATTGGTTGGCGTCCCCCCGACGCCCCTCGCCCCAAGCCCCCGCTGCACCTGTCTCTTTTCCCAGACTTGAGGCGCCATCCCACGCACAACAACAACAACCAGCCAATCACAGCCTCGCGTCCTTAAATGCCAGCGGCCCATCTCCGACTCCCTTTCGGCCCTTGACAACAGCTGCGTGCCCCAATATGCCCCCACTGTACCCCACACGCACGTGTGAGCAATTTTCCCCCTTGGCGCGTGTTAAACCACTACACTCGTATTAAATTATACATTGGAAGGGCCTAGCACACGGAAATGCTGATGCATTGTCAAGTTACCTCACGAGGACCCGTGTGTGTGTACCCGTTTGTATGTACACACACACCCGTGTGTGTATACACACACACGGGTCCTTGGGCGCTGGCTGATGCATGGCTACCGTCTTGGAGGCACCGGCACGGGCAGAAGAATCGTATAGCGACTACGCGATGGGTCTGCCAAGCCATAGAGACAGCGCAAACTGACTGGGAACTCCATGTTCCGGGGGTCTTGGCAGCATATTAGGTTGGCCCGCATGCCCTACGGGATATTCCTCCTTCTACTCATCTACAGCAGGTAATCTGAACTCCCATAGAAAAATCAACTGGGTAGGCACCTGCACGCATGTCCGATCAACCGGCGTTCTTACAGGTCATGCTCGCCCGACTGCACGAAGTCCGGAAGCGGCAATAGCGAACACCTGGAAATCTCAGGCCGATTACAAGTGAAATACAATGTGACAGATTCATACACTTACCTGGGCAGGAGGGCGACAAAGCATGGTCGCATTGCCGCAGATCCCATTAGATACCTCTCTCAAATTGCATTGGCCATGGTAGGGCCCGGTCAAAATTGTCGAGGTGAATCAGCTGCAATGCATGCGTATACAGTCGCGACATCGCCATTGGTGTGTTCATCCATTTGCGCCGAAAGCCTTACCTTCATCATCACCCATGGACCTCATCTCCATGCCCTGTTCTGCTGGAGTCTGGGGTGTCCGACAAGCCACTGCAACCGTCTGAAGCACCGATGTCACTTGGGCATGATCCTGTGCACCACAGGACCGGAAGTAATCCAGGACGGATCACCGCGGGACCCTGCAGAGTACGCCGGTCAGGCAACGAGGACCTTCGCAAGATGTGCACTATTGCACTAACACTGTACCTGGATGGAGCAGGGATTTGTTGCACCTTGTTGTTCCACAATATTGTTTTGTTAACTAATTGTGGGATGTGTAAATCCATGCGCCGAAAAAATACTCACACCACGCAATTATTTTTCATGTAATGGTTATTGCCATATGTTGGATACAGGGGCACATTGTTACGGGGTCCTCAAGTTCGAGTGGGTGGAGTTCCCTTGGCTTCCGTGGTTTGGTGGACTGCTAATTTCCCTCCTTGGTGTTAGCCGGGATGGCTCGTTTTTTTAAAGGGGGGGGGGGGGGGGGCGGTGATACATTGACCAAGGCAACATACCACTTAGCTGACATAACCGTACTTGTGAATGGACAGTCAGGAAGTGAATCAAGGCCTCTGATTGGTGCAGGGAGGCCTCAAAGACGATAATAGATTCAAACGGATTTGATGAGAGATTCAAATTTAAAGTGCGGTAAAACGAGGGTTGACTGTAGGGGCGACGGCTGACAACTGTTGGAGCAGGACAAGGGTTTGGCTGAATTAAATGGGGTGAGCGAAGCTTTCAGAAAAAGGGGGGCTCGGAGGATATAAAAAGGTTGGAGAGAAGACGAAGTTCAGTCATCAAAATCGAAGGACCTAGAATTAGTGTTGCGTCCAAGATAAAAGCTCGTAGTAAGAAGGTGCGTCGGCGTCACGACACTTAGACAGAGATCCATTGACTCACAAGGAGACTGTGAGACTCACACAGAGACCACAAGACTCACACCACAGACACAGAGGGTCCCTGAGACTAATACACACACACAGAAAAAAACTATCTTGATTTAAAGCTTTCGTGACTGCAGGAATCCATAATCTTTGGTTCTTTCGGTAAAGTCATCTATATATATAAATCGTAAATGTCTGTCTGTGTGTGTGTGTGGATTTCGGACATACGCACTTTCATTGGACGGCGGTTGCCCCTGCCAACGGCTAGCGACGCCTTCGCCGCTTTCATTGGACCTGGCAACGGCTAGCGACGCCTTCGCCAAGGGCTGCAGTTTCATTGGACGGCGGTTGCCCCTGCCAACCGCTAGCCACGCCTTCGCCACTTTCATAAGCTCCGTATTTAATTAAATAATAGCCATTACACAGTATTGTTGGAGCGCTAGGGGGGGGGAAGGAACGCCACCCGTACCCTGCCTCTTCCAAGCCGACAATTTTAGGCGAGGCCGCAGGCTTTGCACGCTACTAGGCCTCGACACCCACCACGCCACTCTGAGGTAAATTCATCAAAGTTTTTCCTACTCTTCACTACACCCCACCACAATGTGTGCTATTAATATTACTTTTAAACCCAACGCGCCAACAATCGATTACTTTAATGTTCACTGTACAAATACTCATTAAGCTGGGTGAGCGTACTGACAGTCTATTATGTACACTGTAGCCTGCTTATTAAGCTCTGTGAGCGTACTGCCACTCTATCATGTAGACTCTAGCCTGCTTATGAAGCTGAGTGGGTGTACTGGCAGTCTATAATGTAGACTGTAGCCTGGTTATTATAATCGATTCTTTAAATGTTCTTTGTACAAATAGTCATTAAGCTGCTTTAGCGTACTGCCCGTCTATTATGTAGACTGCTGCCTGCTTATTCAGCTGGCTGGGTGTACTGCCAGTCTATCATGTACACATTAGCCTGGTTAGGAAGTAAAGTTAGTCAATTTGTAACACGTACGCTTTCGCAAACATTATTCATAAACAACGTTATTGCGTTTAGATCGCCTTATTTATTAAGGTGTTGTCACCTTATCCACCACCCGACACGCCCAATCTGCACAAAATTGTCACGTTCATAAAAGACTAAGACTTGACTGCTTTAGCCCACCGGTGTGTTCAACGGAAAACCACAACAATTACCATTTCTCATGAAAAAACTACTGTATAAGTATGTTTAAACCCCACGCGCCAATAATGGATTTGTTTAAATGTTCACTCAACAAATACTCATTAAGCTGCCTGAGCGTACTGCCACTCTAGAATGTACAGTGTAGCCTGGTTATATTTCTGGGTGGCTGTACTGACAGTCTATCATGTACACATTAGCCTGCTTCTTAAGTAAAGTGAGTCTTTTTGTAACACGTACGCTTTCGCAACCATTCTTCAAAAATAACTTTATTGCCTTTCGCTCGCCTTAATTATTAATGTGTTGTAACCCTCCACCACCCCACACGGCCAATCAGTCAAAAAGTGTCCCGTTGATAAAACTCTCATAAGTCTCTGCTTTGGCCCACTGGTGTGTACAAGCGTAAAACCACAACAATTCCCATTTCAGAGGACGTCCTTTCGCTGATGCTGGATGCAATTACCAGCCAAACGTCGTACTGTTCAGTTGTCTGTCCATCTGTGTACGATCGCTTGCGAGGGATTTGCCGGGCGGCACGTCCCGTGCCCCGCGATGGGAATACGCATGTCACTGTGTATGTGTTTGTGTGTATGTATGTGTGTTTGTGTGTATGTGTGTGTCTGCGTGTATGTATGTGTGTGTATGTGTGTGTCTGCAGCAAGCGCGTGTATGTGTACCTATGGACGCGCGCGCGTGTGTTGTGTAGGGGAACGGTAGTGTAGTGCTTAGCGTGCTGTCTGTGTCTGTGTGTGTGTCTCTGTGTGTGTCTGTGTGTGTGTCTGTGTGTGTGTGTGTGCATGTGTGGTGTGTGGGGAACGGTAGTGTAGTGGTTAGCGTGCTGTCTGTGTCTGTGTGTGTGTGTCTGTGTGTGTGTCTGTGTGTGTGTCTGTGTGTGCGTGTGTGGTGTGTGGGAGCGATAGTGTAGTGGTTAGCGTGCTGTCTGTGTGTCTGTGTGTGTTGTCTGTGTGTGTCTGCGTGTGTCTGTGTGTGTGTCTGTGTGTGTGTCTGTGCGTATGTGCTGTGTGAGGAGCGGTGGGTGTAGTGCTTAACGCTACGCTGCGCTACCAACCCGGCGAACCCAGTTCGATTCCCACTCACGGCCACCACCGGTGACGATTATTTGAACCTCCCCTAGGTCGACTCTGCCTCAAACGAGTAACTGCTGTGGCGTATTAACATCGCCACTGGGGAGACAAAGGCGGACGGCCGTGGTGGATACAAGTCCCGGGCGAAGCCGGGTAGTACAGCTAGTGTAGGTATAAAATAAAAGCCTCAGCAGCAGACCACGCTTTCCCACCTGATGATGGACGCTTGTGCTGCGCCCGAAACGTCGTGATTTATTTTATACGTACGTGACTTTACCGAAAGATCCAAAGAGTGCAGAAAAACTACTTTTACATATAAACCCCCATGCTCGACTTATATAGGACCGATACTACTCACGTAGGTGGCCCCAGAGCTTTGCATTATCTTTCTTTGTGATTCAAACTAGGCTATAACTTCTCTGTGTAGTGTAACAAAGGACTCCTAGGCGATGTTGGTCTCCGTCTGTCCTTTATTGGGTTCTTGTCTCGCACCCCGCGATGTCCCGGTCGGACCCGCTCTCTCTGCAGCCACACCGCTGCCCGTGTGCCCGCACACTCTGCAGCCACTCTGCTGCTCCGTGTGCTCCCGCACACTTTGCAGCCACTCCACTGCTCCACGTACACCGCTGGCCGACGGTGCCGTGACTCCGACCACGTGGCAATTCGTGCCACTCCTCCACCAGCACCCCGTGTGGCTTCTCCTATCTTCACTCTCTCTCGACTCCCGATCCCCTTCCGGTTCTCACCCTATATCCTCCTCCTCACGTGACCCTGACTCCTCCTCCTCCTCACGTGACCCTGACTCCGCCCCACTCACCCGACGACCAGGCTCCACCTCCCCTAATACTCCGGCCCGCGTGAGTGGTGCGGAGGCAGCGCCCACCCTGTCCTTGCTCGCGTGGTGGGTGCGTGGTGAGGCTCTACGGAGTGGTGGGTGCTGTGGTCAGGCTGTAGGGAGTGGTGGGTGCTGTGGTGAGGCTCTAGCGAGTGGTGGGTATTGTGGTGAGGCTGTAGGGAGTGGTGGGTGTTGTGGAGAGGCTAGAGAGTGGTGGATGTGTGGTGAGGCTCTAGGGTGATGGGTGCTGTGGTGAGGCTGTGGAGTGGTGGGTGCTGTGGTGAGGCTGTAGGAGTGGTGGGTGCTGTGGGGAGCGGTGGGTGTTGTGGTGAGCCTGTAGGAGTGGTGGGTGTTGTGGTGAGGCTGTGAGAGTGGTGGATGTTGTGGTGAGGCTCTGGGAGTGGTAGGTGCTGAGGCTTTGGGAGCGGTGGGTGCTGTGGTGAGGCTGCCGTTCTGGGCCCAGGAGGAGCCGTTGAATGTCGCGAGCCAAGTCTGCTCGCTGTAGAACGCGGCTCTCATGACCTCGCAGCTGGGCATGTNGGGTTTATATAGACTGTAGTATATACTGTAGCATATATATAGACTGTATATACACTGCAATATATACTGCAGCATGTATTATATATTGTCGCATCGTTCTATTTTTCGACCTTTCACGAGCAACCTCTTTGTATACCAACTTAGCTATTGCGGGTTAGTTGTGGCCTTTCGCGAGTAGACTGTACTAGCTTTACTGCCCGGCTTCGCCCGGGACTTGGATTCACCACGCTCGGTCGCCTTTGTTTCCCCAGTGGCGATGTTCGCACAACACACCAGTTACTCATTTGAGGCTGAGTCGACGTAGGGGAGGCCCATGTGCGGTTCAAATAATCGTCACCGGTGGTGGCCGTGAGCGGGAATCGAACTCGGGTCGCCGGGTTCGTAGCGCAGCACGCTAATCACTACACTACACTGCGCTACGCTTCCACATGCGCGGGTCACATGACAGATGTGACGTCACAGCTCACTTGCCGTGCAAAAAAATATGCATTGTTGAGCTCCCCCCCAAAAAAACACAAAAGTCTATTTTTATAATGTTTGCAGGGTGTACAGTCTGGAACGTACCCACGTGGCAAATTTCAAGCATGTCTGGAAGTACGCTAAACATTTTGAACAGACACACATAAGCACAACTTTGCCTTTTATATGTATGGAGATAATGGTGTTGTATGGTTGGTATGTATGTTGAACTTCTTTCACATCGTACGTAGCCAATCGTGCTAATCCGAGGTGCGGGGTAAACGGAGCAAACTTAACCCAACAATAAGAAGCAGTTCTAAAAAATAAATGAATTTGTCAATCTAAATGATTTAAAAAGCTCCAGTGGCTTCCTAATATGGGGACAAAGAGCGTTCGAAACAGCCGTGGAAACGCATCTGTAGTGCATAGTGTAGTGTATGGTGTAGTGTGTAGTGTAGTGTATAGTGTAGACTGTATAGTATAGTATAGTGTGTAGTGTATAGTGTAGTGTGTTGTGTAGTGTAGACTGTAGTGTATAGTGTAGTGTAGACTGTAATGTATAGTGTAGTGTAGACTGTAGTGTTTAGTGTAGTGTATAGTGTAGTGTAGACCACCACCACCAACCCCCACCACCACCCCACCACCACCACCATAACCTCCACCACCACCACCCTGCAAGATTTTCTGGCTGGGTGGTTGCAAATCGCTGGTAAATAATAAATATCGCGATTAGATTTGTATTTACCGCGGCACCACAGATGTACCGCGCAAACCGTTCAAGTAACATTGGGACAATATTTGCAGATGGGCTGAATCACAGTTTTTTTTATATACAACGCTGGACATGCTGATCGGAGTAAGCTTTTGTATGCAACAGTACGATCCCCGATTCTCAGTAAAAGTGTCTCATCTTCTTGGTTCTTTCGGTAAAGTCACGTAGAAGGGATGTAATAAAATAATAAAAATAAAACACAATAAAATAATTCTCACGACGTTTCGGCCACAACGCAAGCAGCCGTCTTCAGGTGAAAACCAGGTCTGTCGAGGCGACAGAGTCTAAATGAAACAGCGCACGAGCTTGGAGCATATATATAAGCTGGGCGCCTTGACAAAGGAATTTGCATATCAAGAGGAATTTAGCATATTTATGGGAAATGCAGGAATGTGATTAGTACTACATATGCATGTGCATTATGCAGGATTAACAGCATCAAAGGAGAGGATATGGGAAATGCAGGTATGTGAATAGTACTAATTCAGCATCAAAGGGAGGGATAGAGGTAGCATTAATAAAGGAAGGAGTGTTAATAGTATGTAGCTGCAGTAACTAAAACCAACACGTAAACAACTAAAGTATAAACTACATAGTATCATCAGTATACTTACATACTCTACAATAAGCTGTTACTAACAGTAAGTAATACATTACAATTCTACGTCGTAAAAATTATATAATATGCTTCCATCTAAACTTTATTCTCTTACATCACACGAGTCTACACCGTACATATACTGCCATAGACAAACCCAACATTAAATTATATACTGTATTGCTATAAACCACCTTAGTATCTTTCACACGACGGTCAATAGTACAGTGCACAATAACAAACAGCACAACACCCACATGCTCAATACAATGTACAAACCAATATACAGCACCGCAATTGTACAGTGAATATGCACAGCAACTGCAGCAGTTGCTGCTGCAGTTGNTGCCGCTGTGCAGTTACTGCCTTATACATTTTAATATAACACTGTATTATTCTACCCACCCTAATGTGTATCACACTGCTATATATTTACTATACAATTACGACACCATATACTACTCTGCACACTGCACTAAGCATACAAATGCCACACTATCTGCCACTATACACTGTACCATTGACCGTCGTGTCAATGGGTGAGTGGTGGAGGAAACTTGCAGCGGAGCAAAGAATCCATTCCCTGCGGAGAATACAATGCCAGTGAGTGGAACGCGGTCTGAAAGTCACCGTAAAAGTGTCTCCTGGAGCTGAGTTGAGTGTATGATCCTATCACCAAATCCAGGAGCTGAGCGTCAGAGTTGAGAGTCTGATCTTATCACCCAATTCAGGAGCTGAGCATTAGAGTTGAGAGTCTGATCTTATCACCCAATCCAGGAGCTGAGCGTCAGAGTTGAGAGTCTGATCTTAGTGCCCAATCCTGGAGCTGAGTCTCAAGACTGATGCTTGGACCCCCTGATCTGCCTTCATTTCAATCCAAACTCTGATCGCGAGACCCAGCCGCCCCGAGTTTCAATCCAGACTCTGATACTGAGGCCGTGTTTGTCTCGATCTCAATTCACATGATTGGCTCCGTACGGTGCGAAATAAGTTATACGTACAACACGCGAAGATTTACTGGTTTATCCAGGATGTTTCTGTTGCGCTTCGTCACTTTAATATGTTCTTTGTTCATATTTTTGTTTGTTGCAGTTGCACCCGACTCAAGAGCCGTATGGCTCACAGAGCTACACCTAATAATGAAACGTGAAACATATCTGAGTCTCAACCCAAACACAAATCCTCATACCAAATATACCTTTCCCGCACCTTTGATGAGCACCGTTGGGTATTTAAAGTGGCGAAACATGTTCAAGACCAATACCAAGATCCCCCTGTATAGTTTGAACAGGACTGTTGGGGCAATTGCTGTTAGCGAGCACCTATGAACAATGGTACGGGCACACGAAGGGGTGGGTGGCCAGCACCATGCCTAGCCACCTTTGTCTCCTCAGTGGCGATGTTTACACACCGCACCAGGTACTCATTTGAGGCTGAGTAGATATAGGGGAGGGCCAGAACCGGTTCAGATAATTGTCACTGGTGATGGCCGTGAGCGGGAATCGAACTCTGGTCACCGGGTTTCTAGTGCAGTGCGCTAACCACTACGCTACCACCCCCATGTTTGGCTACGTAGGGTAAGAAAGACGTTCAACATACGTCCCTAAGTCTCAAATCAGTCTGAATCCGCGATACCTCTGCAGTTACATTCGCTGCCTCTACACCACTTTCCGTAATGGGGCCTCAGAGTGCATTGGAGATACCGCTCACTCACCGTGCTGGACTTGGAGCCGCACAGACGACGTTTTCCCGACCATCCCCACGCTCTTCCAAACGACCTCGATAGCGTAAAGCCCAGAGTTGAGCTCTGTCCTCGTCATCATCATCATTACCAGCATCCATGTTTAATACGAGAGTATAACGACGTTAGCCTATCGGTGGAATAGGCTCCGCCGCTTCAGCCATTAGCCAATCAGGTGGATGGGATCATGTTGTATATATGGGCCTTTCACACTCGAGACCAGAGAGCCGGAGATGAACCATAAAAGAAAAAGGAAAACACCGCGAGGGAAGGTGGGGGAATGAGAGGACAAACCGGGGGCCATCTGCAGCAAACTTCATTTGTTGGCGGGATGGCTCGAGGAAGCAATTTATCACCCCCAATAAAGTAGAACAAACGCACACACACGGACACACGTACAATTCCCCCCCCCCCCACAGCAAAACGACATCAAAGGAAATTCGGGTCCTTTGTGAGAAGAGAGAGAAAGAGGGGAGGGAATTATACATGTTTAAGCACGAACACAGATCGTGCGGACTCAGTTTCGCGAGGGAGCAGGGGCAGCAGTCTTGCGAGGGAGCAGGCACCGACATCAACCATAGGTGTTCGGTCTCGCAGAGAGAAGGAGCGATGTGTTGTTAAGAGCTGAGTTCGGCATGAGCCGACAGAGTATCGCTGAAAGTTTTATCTACATTTATCCTGATGTGTTGAGTCGCTTGCAAAGTCAAGGATTTCGACAAGTTGTATTGTACTAAGCTTTCACAGTTGTTTAAGAGGTGTGCGAATATAATTCACAAATTTTGAGAGTGAATGCCAGTGAACAAGCAGCGCCAGCGAGAGCGCCGTGGGCTCGACCACACACACCACCAACACAGACGCCTTGAGAGAGAAGATGCTTGCCAGCAGAAGAAGACTCCAGCAACAGAAGAAGAGCCAGCAATCAACCAGGATGGCGAGGCTCGCTGAGTAGCGGATGTGCTACCCAGTGCGAATTCAGCGTTGACTGAAGAAGTATCGCTCGAAAGCCATTCTACCCTGAGTGCCCGCTCCCACGAGCCGCTGCAGTTCGAGTTGAGCTGACCAGAATTCCAGCAATCATCCTCGAGAAAGGGCGGAAAGCGCCAAACATCGACCAAGCCAGCATCACAGCGCCAGCCGCGCCATCGTGCAAGGGTGTCAGCTGCCAGCGGACGCGCTGTGCGCGCTATCTGACGACGGAATCATCGCGCACCGCCGACGGCGAGCATCGTGCCGACTCGTCATCCAGCAGCGGACACGAGTGAGAGAGAAAACAAGCAGCTGTTTGTATGCCCCTCCCGCACCCTCACAAGCTCACGACGCAGCGCCCGGCGTCTGCTTAATACAAATAATTAATCAGGAGACAATCTAACACACATGGAACCGAGCCAATGATAAGAAGACTAATTATAAGAGTGCATGAACCATTAGCTGTCGTGAAGACATTGGTGCTCATTGAGTGATAAGAATACGGTCTTTATAAGTACATTAGTCGTTATATATATATATTTTTAAATTTTAATCGCGTAAAAATTACCAATAGATTCATCGATGTAAACTAAACTTTTGAAACCTTCGCTACGAATCTACACGCTCACAGGGAGAATATTGTGTTAAACTTTCTTTTGATCACCGAATCTTGCCCACGAATTAATTGAAGCTTAGCCAAAAGATAAGCATCTGCGTCAGCAGACATACATGGCTGCACCTCATTGCTCCAAGATATTTCGTTAATTATATAATCTTGCCGATGAATCTATTGACGTATACTTTTGCCTTCGGGATATAATAATTAGCTTTTTATTGCCTTCATATGAATATCGTCGCATGCATGTTAAGGACTTTTTTTATATCGCCGTATATGCTCGCGTTACTCGGCAAGAATTATTCAATTGTTCGGTTGCCCAGTTTAACGACGCAATCCTTGATGGTTAAATGTACGGATCAGTGAGGGGACTTCCCCGGTGGTACTGTGGATAATTCCAAGCATGAGAGTTCGCATATTAGAGTGTGATGTTTTTGTTTAGAATTAAATTGCTTAAAGAGTCTGAGTGGTTTCTTCCTGAATTCATGCATAATAATCTTATTTATAAGAACTGTATCCTGCTTTGAGATTTGAATTTGGAGACCTGACATAAACACTAAGCCATAATCAGTAAGTGTTAAAGCGAGAATGATTGCCTTATCCCGATTGATAATACGACCCTAAACAACGAAGCTAAGCCTAATATAATAACCGAAATATGAGTATAATCGCATACATTCGCATAAATCAATACGATTATATACATAATTAGTATAATTTATGCGCATAATTACGCATTTTTCCAATCTTCATTAATTTATATTATTTTTATAAAATTATAAAGACATACAATTATCTGGGCCAAAGATCAAGGGCGGAGCTCAAGGGTGCTCGTGGGGAACCATCTTGAAGGTTCGTAAGGATGCGTGGCTAGAGGCGGGGCTTGGTGACGTGTGAGAGGGGTTATAAGGGAAGCAGGAAGAGGCTCGGGGTCAGTGTGGGAAGTCTGGACGCGGGATCACGTCTCGCGCCTCCGGAACGCCAGCGGCCACGTGGCGGTCCGGAGGCTGTCTCCCTGCGCGCCGTCTGCCAGCGGTGCGTGGGAGTGGGGAGCATGAGCGAGCCGTGCGCGGGACGACAACTCACACCGCGCAACGCGGAGCGAGCGGTGCTTACGTGGGAAGAACGCAGAGCTGTCAGGCCGTCGAGAAATAAATAATAAAGAAGACAAGTCAAAGACCGTCATGGAAGTGTTTTATTACACATAGTTCACATTCCCTTTAGTACATTTTGGGTTAACTTTGTGGGGAGAGAGTGAGTCCAAATCAGTTAATCATCCAAAGGCTCCACGCGATACAAACTGGGACACCACTCGTGCGAACGAAACCAACGGTTTAATAATAGAGTCAATTTAAGGGAGGACAGAGATGGCAGGAGATACCAAGCGACGGAACTTCTGAGCTGGTTCCAAAAACTTTGGAGCAGCAGCTGCGTTAAATACTTTTGATCAAAATTGTGTTGTACGACATCTGGGAACTGTAAACATTCACACAGAGACTCACACAGAGACTCATAGACTCACACAGAGACTCACACAAACCCTCAGACTCACACAAAGACTCAAAAACTGACACACAGACCCAGATACTTACACAGATACCCGTAGACTCACACAGAGACTCATAGACGCACCCAGATACTCACATGGAGACTCATAGACTCACACAAACCCCCATAGACTCACACTGAGACTCAAAAACTGACGCACAGACCCAGATACTCACACAGATACCCGTAGACTCACAGACACTCATAGACTAACATAGAGACGCATACACTCACAAATAGGCCCATAGACACACACAGACTCACGCAAAGACCCATAGACTCACACAGAGACCATAGTCTCACACAGAGACCCATAGACACACAGAGACTCATAGACTCACAAAGATACCGATAGACTCACACAGATCCCCATAGACTCACACAGAGACCCATAGTCTCACACAGAGACCCATAGACTCACGCAAAGACCCATACACTCACACAGATACCCATAGACTCACACAGAGAGTCATAGACTCACACAGAGAATCATAGACTGACACAGAGATGCATACATTCACAAAGTGGCTCATAGACACACGCAGAGACTCGCGCAAAGACATAGAGATTCACACAGATACCCAGATACTCACACAGATATCCATAGACTCACACAGAGACCCATAGACTCACACAGAGAGTCATAGACTCACATAGAGACCCACAGACTCACAAAGAGGCTCATAGACACACGCAAAGACTCGCGCAAACACCTAGAGACTCACAGATACCCAGAAGCTCACACAGAGACCCATAGACTCACAGAGACAATAGACTCATACAGAGACCCATAGACTAACACAGAGCCTGTTGGATATATGCCTTTTCCCAGAAAGTTATGTTAAGTGTGATATTGTCTAGTTTGAATGTCATAGCTCCTTATAGACATATATATATTCCTTGTGTATCGAAGATCTCGCAAAACAGATGGCAAAGCCAAACAGCATCATAATTGTAAGTGGAGAAAGAGAAAACTAGAGGCTTTGATCAGATGGGGATGATAAGCATCACCAGAGCTGAGAATAGTCTTGTTAAGGTTTAGTGCATTTTGCTTCCCAGGGACTAACCCAACTCAGGTAGCAGAGGGGAATACGTTAATAGCGGTCCATAGAGAAATAACCCTTGCAAATGCAAGGAGTGACCCAGGGAAATTTCTGAGAGGGAAATTTACGGACACGGTCTGGCATCAACGTCTCCAAAGAACAGAGTAGAACAGGATGCGAAAGGGAGGACCCATGGCAAAACGCCAGAGCCACTGCCGACCCGAAGGCGAAAACATGGAAAAGATACTCAAATTTCCCTTTCGATTTCAACAACTGTCTGAATTAACAAACCTGGTGCCTGGAAGTTGAAATGTTGAAGATGACAACCACCGCATATGAATAATCTTAAACATCATGGTACTTCTACATGGTTATCTAATTATAGGATGTATTGTTACGTGACAATAAAGCAGAGAGTCAGGAGGTTTTGAAAATGACAACTTTGCATGTCTTATTAACAATCACTGTCATGACGTACGGTCTTGGTTAAGCGCGTGAAACCTGATAATAATGGAATTTTGCATGATCATGTTGAAGTATCATTCAGGACGAACGCATTTAAGAAAAAATATTCCAATTGTCAATTCTGCACAACCAAAAATAGTTTGTATTCAATGGTGTACAGAGCCACGCCCGACCACTTTTGTCTTCCCAGTGTATAGCTGTACATGCCGCTCCAGCTATTGGTGTTAAGGCTGAGTCGACCTAGGGGGTAACCAGGACCAGCTCAAATAGCCACCACTGTGTTTTTTGTGAGCGGGACTCGAACTCGGCAAACCGGACTCAATAGGAGACGGGACAAACCGAGACACGAATAGCCAAGGGGAGGGAAGGCCGCTTTACAATATAACACGTGGCTACAGACACACATACGCCACGTCTAGGGGCAAATTGTATGAGTCGATAGACCTTCCAAGGGGCAAGAATGTGGCTCTGTGTTCACACAAGGCCAGGGATGACCTGAGGGTGACTCGATTCATGCTCGGGGTCGTGACAGTAGGAGGAGCTTTGGGCTTTGGCATGGTCAAGTGAATGAATGAAATAAGGTAGAAATTCCTTTATGCCAATAGACAAACATAATAATTTTTTGTCTTGCAATGGCAGAGGCAAAGGTTCTGAGTCGTTAAGAGTTTGAGTTCTTGCAAAGGCAGACTACAAGTGTTCCTGAAAGTAGCCAAGTGTAGTTTGATGTTTTTCTCTACACATTTAGAGTTTCTTGCAGAGTCAAGGACTTCGAGAAGTTGTGTTGTGATCAGATAAGAGGTGTGAGAAGTTACGTGGCAGACGAAAATTGTTAATAACAGCACTTGGTAGCAGGGTGGTCTCATACAGCTCTCCCTCATGCGATTGTTGTGAGAAGCAATTTATATAATACTGTGCTAAGATATGTCAGGGAATTGTTTTCAAAACATCCATTGTGGCAATACACGAACTTTCCTAAGTGGAGATTTGAGTTCCACACCAATATCGGGTGTGAACAGAGATAATATCCAAGCTATAGGCTGGATGAGTTCTATGTAGATTTGAAGTTTCCGTGACTGCAGGGATCCATACTCCTTGGTTCTTTCGATAAAGTCACGTAGGTATAAATAAAATAAATTAAATCAATTGTGTTGCACCCGAAACTCCGTGATTTAATTTATTTTATTTCATACCTACGTGACTATACGAAAGAACCAAACAGTATGGAAGAGGTGTTGTAGTCCCTGACATGCACAGGTGGACGAGCTGGGGGCGGTCGGCATTCGTGCAGGCCAACAGGCAGACCTCCGAGATTGAGTCTTGCACCGGCATTCTCCAAAGGGCCGAGAAGCTCAGCGCTCAGTTTGAGCATTCCAGCTGCAGAGGCCTGCGACCTCGAGTGTCTGCGTTACAGTCAAGGCTGACTGGCAGCGCTCTGATTCGAGAGCCGCGAGTGCGCTCCAGCTGTGGATGGAGCCTGCCAGTCTACACATCCTTGCGGCACTGGAGGTATTTTTCGGGAAGAGAGAAGACAGGAGGAGGGACATTAACTTCAACAATCTCAGCTTGCATGCATCACGCAGCGTAACAAAGGAATTGTGAATTGTCGCATTACCATAAGACATTAGCCGGGTTCTTTTCTTTTAATCGCGTGATCGTGAGATCCGATCGTTGATGCTTTCGTGACTGCAGGGATTCATCTTCTTGGTTCTTTCGGTAAAGTCACGTAGAAGGGAAGTAATAAAATAATAAAAATAAAACATAATAAAACAATTCTCACGACGTTTCGGCCACAACGCGCACCTCCTAGGCAGGTTCCAAGTCTATGAAAAACACGGCTTCATATATATATACGTCCGTCGAGGCGCAGAGTCTTGAAACAGCAACGCAGCTTATAAGCTTGGCATTGTCTCATTTTTCACCTGAGGACGGCTGCTTGCGTTGTGGCCGAAACGTCGTGAGAATTGTTTTATTATGTTTTATTTTTATTATTTTATTACTTCCCTTCTACGTGACTTTACCGAAAGAACCAAGAAGATGAATCCTGATCGTTGATGATTTCTAATCTGTATGAGTGATGGGAGTTGTGGTGAGGCTAGGAAGTGGTGAGTTCTGTGGTGAGGCTGTAGGGTGGTGGGAGTTGTAGTGACCCTGTAGGAGTGGTGGGTGCTGTGGTGAGGCTGTGTGAACGTTGGGTGCTGTGGTGAGGCTGTGTGAACGTTGGGTGCTGTGGTGAGGCTGCCGTTCAGGGCCCAGGAGGAGCCGTTGAATGTCGCGAGCCAAGTCTGCTCGTTGTAGAACGCGGCACTCGTGACCTCGCAGCCGGGCACGTGCGGTGTAGATGTAGTGGTGGTATTGACGTGCGCCGGCAGTGATGGATCACGGGGCGCGGGTTGGGCACGCAGTGTGGGCGTGGCATGGACGCGCGCGCCGGTGGTGAGGCGCGCTGACACAAGCTGGGAAGAGAGGATCGTAGCGAGTGCGCAGTGATTGGTCAGATAAGTGGGTACTCTCAGCGACGTCCGCAGGAGGGGTATAAAGGGGACGCGCGAGAGCACTCGTGGTCAGTGTTAACCAGTTGAAGACCGAAGACGGGGTGGAGGAGATAGGGGCCCTGTGTGGCTCGGAGCCGAGACTGGGGGGACCGTAGTCCGACGCCGTGTGGGTCGGGACGGTGGTACCCAGAGCCGAGACGGGCACCCCGGCTGGGTGTGTCCCGGACGGCAACGGGGCGTAAGAGCCCGTGTCAGTACAGCTGAGTGGGTGTTAGTCACCCGTGTAGCTGAGTGGGTGTTAGTCACCCGTGTAGCTGAGTGGGTGTTAGTCACCCGCGTAGCTGAGTGGGTGTTAGTCACCCGTGTAGCTGAGTGGGTGTTAGTCACCCGTGTAGCTGAGTGGGTGTTAGTCACCCGTGTAGCTGAGTGGGTGTTAGTCACCCGAGTAGCTGAGTGGGTGTGGGTCACCCGTGTAGCTGAGTGGGTGTGGGTCACCCGTGTAGCTAAGTGGGTGTTGGTCACCCGTGTAACGAAGTCGTAGCTGAGTGGGTGTCCGTCACCCGTGTAGCTAAGTGGGTGTTGGTCACCCGTGTAACGAAGTTGTAGCTGAGTGGGTGTCCGTCACCCGTGTAGCTAAGTGGGTGTTGGTCACCCGTGCAACGAAGTAGGGTGTTAGTCATCCGTGTAACTACAAGTTGGTGAAAATAAAGAGTGTGCTACCCGTGAAGTCGTCTCCTGCCGAGTTACTACTTTACATATATATACTGTAGTATATACTGTAGCATATATATAGACTGCAGTATATGAAAAAGGATACGTGAAAGCGAGACACAGAGAAATGCATACACGGAGATACATACAGATACATAGTGGCTCGGAGATGTTAACTACCTCGCCTTATATACAGGAGGTCAGAGATTCAATTCCCACCCTGGCCCCTGCTGTATATTTGCAGGCTGCGTGTCTCTCTTCGTTGTGATCCTGTGGATTTTTATCCGGGCCCTCCGGTTTCTCCCTCGACATTCAGAATCAACACCACGACGCATTCAGAGTGTTTGTCTGCTATCAAGTTCCACGTGTGATGATGTTAATCCACTTCGTTGAGTTGTCATTTGTGTCCAGGTCGCTTCTGAGAAGGAGCTGTATATCTCAGTGGGCCTTAACTGGTAATAAAAATAAATAAAAAATTACATACACGGAGATGCATGCATACATACATATAGATACACAGAGATGCATACAGCAATACAAACGGATAGCTGCATACACAAGTAAAGATCCATAATAGTGTAGTGACACAGAATCGGTCACGTAGGAGCATATCGCTGGCTGCTGGCACGGAAGGGATCTGCAGCTTACAGCAGCCTTGACTGACAGCAGGTCACGTGATATACCATAGAGGGATGTAGGGGAAAGGTTACGGAAGGGGCACAACGAGAAACCGCTAGTTGGCTCAAGAAAGGGGGCGTGGCCAGGGGCGGAGCCAGGCCACGCTGACAGTATAAGAGGGACCCCGGAGGGGACCTCGGGGCTGTCGTTTGGAGTGAGATCCCCGTCGTGCTGCTGGAGTCTTCGCCGCCGTCTTCATCATCACCATCTCGAGGTCTCCAGTCAGGCAGTCTACCAGATGTCCTGACTGGGAACCGTAGTTACTAAGTGTGAACTGTTAAGGCCTTTTAATAAACAGAGTGCCTCCTGATCTTAGTGTCTTTGAGTCAGTCACTACAATAGTAAAGATATGTACAGAGAGATACGCGTACATATACATACTCAGATATACTTACCTGGAGATAAACAAAGAATCATACAGATACATCCACAGGAAGTATCTTTCCCAAATCAATCAGCAACGTACATGCGAAACAACACAGCAATGTGTATAGCGGGGAGGAGGTCCCTGTACAAATAATCAGTCTCAATATGTTTGACTGCGTAATGTTGACATTGTTCCATTGATCAAGGGAGGGGTGGAGCCGCATTGTTTAGTTGGATCGATCTTTGCAAATAACGACTGGAAGCGCCAATACCAATACCAAAATAGCCACCATTTGTCACAAAGTGACAGTGAAGTCACCAAGGCGCCTGTGCAAGGTCAGGCGCACTTCGAGGCCACGCAATGTGTCGAAGGCTCGGTGGAAGGAGGTCTCGGGACAGACCCAGCAGTTGCCATGGGTTGGCTGACTGAGAAGACTGGTAGATGGAAGCACTGAAGCAGACACACACACACACAAATCGTGTTTAAAAACGAAATCCTGACTCTTCTGATGAGACCCAAAAGTGGTGAAACCTGTCCAGAGTTTTTTGCTTCACGGATGGACGCATTGGGCGCTACCATACCGGTGGTGCAGCGTAACAACACCGACGGTCCCTATACATATTTATAAAATTTGAATCGGCAAAAATTCAATTTATCGTTTATTACTTGACACCTGTTGCCAAGTTTGACGCGATTCGAAGGTTTAATTCAGTCTACCGAGACTTGCTATAAAAAGTGTGGATATTGACCGTTGATTTGGCATCGTTGAATTGAGGAACAACCGAGTTCCAACCCAAGTCTCTAGGGGAAACGAGGAGTACAAATCGTTGCCTTTGGTAACACGGAGCCAGCCAATCGTCATCATCAGGGTCTGGGGGTTGCTGCAATAACGGCAACAGACTGTGTGGCGATGCTCGCGTTGTTGCAGCTCTGCTCATATAGTACCGTTCCATCAGGCCGTCACAATTCGATATCACCACGAGAATTCTGAAGCCACCACCACCCTACCACAAGATTTTCTGAACAGGGGGTTACAAATTGAAGGAAAATAAATATATTGCNTTTTTTTTACTGTGGCACCACTGTCACCATCACCACCACCACCCCGCTGGGAAATTAAACATTATTGTGGTTATTTATATGTTTACCGCGGCATCAGAATCAGAATCAGAAACGGTTTTAATCGCCATGTGAGTTTGCACAAACAAGGAATTCACTATGGCGGGACGGTGCATACATTGAACAAGTAGGAATCTTATCTTATATAAAAGGTATACACTCTAACTATACTAACGTTACAAAGTATAAGTAATACTAAAGGGTTAAAATCTTTAAAATTATGAATAAGTAGACCTTATAAAATGCGAAATGTAAATGTTAATTAGCCATGTACAGCCCAATCCGTTCAAATGCCGTTGAGATATATTGGCAGATGGGCTGAATCACATTTTTTTCATAGAGACAACATGGGAGACGCTGACATGTATGAAACGAGTCACGATCCCATGGAACCGATTTCTCAATTTAAAGTGTCTCCTGGAGCTGAGCGTCAGAGTGGGGAGTCTGATCTTAACACCCACTCCTGGAGCCGAGTCTCAAGACTGATCCTTGCACCTTCCGGTCTCTGATACTAAGACTCCAATCTACCCTGGGTCTCAATCTAGCCTTTAATCCTGAGACACCAATCTACCCTTTTCCACATCTTCGACGAGCACGGCTGGCTTTCTACGGTTCGATAGAAGTTCAACTTAAACGCACAACGCTGCGCCTCAATCCAGTCCTAATCCTAAGACTCTAATCTAAACCTGCGTCTCAAATTCCTGTCTTTGAATCTGCGATACCTCTCTGCAGTTGCACTCGCTGCCTCCACACCGCTCTCCGTAATAGGGCCTCAGAGTGCATTGAAGATACCGCTCACTCACCGTGCTGCACTCGGAGCCGCACCATCGACGTCGTTTGCACGAACCTCCCCTTCCAATAGACCTCGATAGCGTAAAGCCCAGAGAGTCTTCTGGTATTCTGGTGCTTCATGTTCAGTAGCTGAGCTATGTTATCGTCGTCATCATCATCATAGTCATCATTATCATCACGACCATCTATAGTTGACATGCCCGATAGTACACGTTGGGTTAGCTTTGTGGAGAGAGAGATCAAATCCGAAAATTATCTCAAGCCTCCACGTGTACAAATGCGACACCACATTTTGTGCGGATGAAGCTGATTGGTCCACCTGATGTGGGTGAGTCCATGACATATCGCTGATTGCGCAGCCCCAAGACTTCAGATCGCCTCTGGCTTTTGTTGTGTTATTACAGTAGCAGCAGAAGTTGCAACAGGAACTGCCAGTTCTCTTCCTCTGACAAACCCCTTGCTTTTTATGGGATTGCTCCCTAATTGGGCGCCATGGTGCGCTATGAGATGTTAACTACCTTGTCTAGTATGCAGGAGGTCCAAGGGTTTGATCCCGACCCTCATTCCTCCTGTATATTTGGAGTCTGCATCTCTCTTTTATCTCCCGTGGTGGTCACGTGGACTTTTCTCTGGGTCTTCTGGTTATTTCCCCCTCCACATTTAGAATTAACACCACCACGCCTTTAGAAGTATTTGCCTGCTGCTATAAAGTTACACACGATGATGATGATATCAGCTACTTCGTTGAACAGCTATAATTTGTGAAGTCAGGTCCACTTTTGAAAAATAAGTTACATATAGCTCACTGTGCCATACCTGGTAAAATTAAAACTAGTTTAGTCTTAGCATGGGTCTCTATGAGTATGGATTTTCGTGGGTCTGTATGGGTCTCTATGAGTATGGGTTTCTAGCGGTCTCTATGGTTTCATAGATAGTATTGGACACTATGGGTCTCCTCTATGGTTATGTATGTGTGTGACGACGGCGACGGCAGTTGCCCCACAACAGCAGCCTCGAGCCCCGTTCACGCCGGCTTTTATCCCCTCACGACCTGGCCACGCCCCGACTCCCGAACCCTCTCTCCCCGCACCTGGCCCTGTTTGTCTCTGCCCTTATTACAATTTACGACCATTAGGTCACGTGCTTCCCCTCACGTGACCCTGTCAAAGCTTGTCGCATCAATCATTATTAGCAACCGCTTAGGTCCACATTACCCTAATGTAACCCTGTCTGTTCCCGTTACATTAATTAGTAACCATGGCCACGGGAGCCGTACTGTCCCTACATCACCTTGTATTGTCCTTACATGTGTAGAGGAGTAAAATAGGGACATGAAGTCAGGTGTGCCGTTCAATGCGATGACGTCACGTCTCCTATGGTACTTAAGGGATACCCCGTGACGTAAGCGGGGTCACTGTGGGAACGGGTAGAGTAAGCAGGGTGAAGAGGGAACCAGGGTAGAGAGAGGGATCGAATAGGGAGTCTGGGGAGAAGCCAGTGGTAGCCGTAGAGGTGCTTCTCTCTCCGGTCGGTGGAGTTGGCAGAGTCCACAATCCAACACGAGAGAGAGAGACCGGAGCTAGCCGGTAGGGACCCGGACTCCGAGTAGGACCCCTAGCCCTGGGAGTTGTGTACCCTGTGTAATATTGTAACAGCTTTAATAAACCCTGGTGAAAGCCCTTAATTTACCTCCGTCTCCAAGTACGTCCGTCCGAACTTCTCTACAGATGTGTATGGGTTTCTACGGGTTTCCTTTATGGTTCTATAAAAGTATGAGTCTCCTTTATGCTTCCATATGAGTATGGGTTACTATGGGTCTCCTTTCTGGATCTATATGAGAATGGATCTCCTCTATAGTTCCATGTGAGTATGGGTTTCTATGGGTATCCTCTAAGGTCCTACATGAGTGTGGGTCTCTGAATTGTTCTTAATGAGTGTGGGTCTCTGTGTGGTTTTATCTGAGTATGGGTCTCTGTGGAGATCTATTTGAGTATGGGTCTTTGTGTGGTTCTATCTGAGTGTGGGTGTCGGTGTGGTTCTATCTGACTATGGGTATCTGTATAGTTATATTTAAGTATGGGTCTCTGTGTGGTTCTATTTGAGTGTGGGTCTTTGTGTGGTTCTATCTGAGTGTGGGTGTCTGTGTGGTTCTATCTGAGTATGGTATCTGTGTGGTTCTATCTGAGTGTGGGTCTCTGTGTGGTTCTATCTGAGTGTGGGTCTCTGTGTGGTTCTATAAGAGTGTGGGTCTCTGTTTGGTTCTATCTGAGTGCGGGTCTCTGTTTGGTTCTATCTGAGTGTGGGTCTCTGTGTGGTTCGATTTGAGTGTGGGTGTCTGTGTGGTTCTATAGGAGTGTGGGTCTCCTGTAGGTCACTATAACTCACCATAGTAAGCATATAGAAGGCCCACTATCGGGGTCTTACACCTGGTAAAATAAAATAACAAATAGAGTGTCGTTTCCATACTCAGGTTCTTTTTGTAAAGTCACGTCGCTATAAAATAAAATAAATCACGACGTTTCGGCGCAAACAAACGTTCGTCATCATGTGGGAAAGCAAATCAAGATTATAGTTGTTTCCTTTTTAGTTTAGTCCCACCCTATAACTTGACTTAACAAGCGACTCGTAGTGAAAAGGTGGTATCCTCTATGGTTCTGTATAATTTTGGGTCTCTATGGGTCTCCTCTATGGATCAATATGTGTATGAGTCGCTGTGGGTCTCTTCTATGGTTAAATAAAAGTATGGGTCTCCTCTATGTGTCCATGTGATTATTGGTCTCCTCTGTGCTTCTACATAATTATAGGTCTCTATGGGTCTCATCAATGGGTCTATATGGGTCTCTATGGTCTCTGTGGTTCTCTATGGGTCTCCTCTAGTAGCAATTTCGTGGGGTCTTACACCTGGTAAAATGAAATAAAATAGTTGCTGTGTTTTTAGTTTAGTCCCACCTTTAACTTGAATGAACAGGCAACTCGTAGTGCAAGGAGGTGGTGGCTGAGTGAGCGAGTGAGGAGCGGCTCTGGAGTTTGTGCGTTCCAGGGAGTTGTTTGGCACAGTCAGATAGACGCTTCTCTGATCCGTCCACACGTCGTTTTGTCGCCTCCACGCGACCTCCAGGATGTAGAAACCAGCCCCGTGTCCTGCCCCTCCCACCTCCTGCCATGCTTATAGCACACTTTATTACAATGCAATGTTGTTCTTCGTATGATGACAAATAAATTTAACTTTTCAAGTTAAATTCTCAAAGTGAAAAATGCAAGAAGAAAAGTTAATGACATTTCGGTCCTTCTCCCTTTTTGCACCGATCCACTGAAAATCAACTTCCCTTGTAAACGAGCAACACTGCACCATAGACTTAACACTGCACCATAGACTCAACACTGCACCATAGAGTCAACACTGCACAATTAACTCAACACTTCACCATAGACTCAACACTGCACCATAGACTCAACACTGCTCCATAGACTCAACACTGCACAATAGACCCGGCACTGTAACATATACTCAGCACTGCACAATAGACCTGGCACTGTACCATAGACTTGTAACTGCACCATAGACTCCTGTAATAATGTTAAGCAAGAATGTGCAAAATAAAGCTACTTTAAATTATCATTCGAAGTGATTATTCCGGCTTAAAAATGCGTGGAGGTGATCTGATGAGTTATAAAGTGATTTTCCACTAAATGTGAGAAAGTGGTGCCTACTTCCCGTGGTGGGGTTTGTCTACTTCCTGTTGGTGGTGTCTACTTCCTGTTGGTGGTGTTTACTTCCTGGAGGTCGCGTGGAGACCGAGTGGCAAGGAGTGGGTCGAGGTGAAGGGCATCTACCTGACTGTGGGAAACCGTACGCTCCATGGGTTCTCTCAGGAGCCATTGGGACAAACACTGGCTGCTATGTAGTGTATAGTGTAGTGTATAATGTAGTGTATAGTGTAGTGTATAGTGTAGTGTATAGTGTAGTGTTCATGTGAATGTTGAACTTCTTTCACACCGGAGACAGCCAACCATATCAATTCGAGGTTCGTCGAAGGACAACCACTATCCCTACACCTATCACTACCCATATCACGACCCTTATCACTACCCGCATCACTGCCCCTACATCTATCACTACCCCGTTCACGATCACAATCCTATCACTTCACCGACCACTATCACTCCCCATTTCCCTGTCACTACCCCAATCCATATTACTACCCCGATCACAACGCTTTATCACTACCCCTATCACTACCCCTATTACTAACACTATCACTACACCTACCCCTATCACTACCCCCTATGGGCACTAGTGATAGGGGTTGGGGTTATGATAGGGGTATTGTTAGTGGTGTGGGTATTGATAGTGATAGGGGTAGTGATAGTGATAAGGGCAGTGATAGGGTTGTGCTAGACTTAGTGATAGGAGTAGTGATATGAGCAGTGATAGGCGTAGTGATAGGGTTAGTGAGGGGATTTGTATAGAAATTTGACATGAGCAGTGATAGGGTTTGAAGTAGAGATAATAATTGGGGTAGTGATAGGATTCCTCATAGGGGTAGTAATGGGAGTTGTAATAGGGAAAGTGATGGGGATAGTGATACGGGTATTTATAGTGATATTGGTAGTGATGGTGATAGGGGGTAGTTATATGTGTAGTGAACGGGTTTAGTGATTGGGTTAGTGATACGAGGTAGTAATAATATAAGGGGTAGTGATAGGTATAGCGGCTCTGGAGTTTGTGCGTTCCAGGGAGTTTTAGGCACAATCAGATAGACGCCTCTCTGCTCTGTCCACAAGTGGTTTTGTCGTCTCCACGCGACCTCCAGGATGTGGAAACCAGCCCCATGTCTTCCCCCCACCTCCTGCCAGCGTCTAGCACACTTCATTACAATGCAATGTTGTTCTTGGTATGATAACAAAATAAATTTCACATTTCAAGTGAAATTCTCAATTAAAAATGCACAAAGAAAAGTTAATGGTATATCGGTCCTTCCCCCTCCTTGCACCAATCCACTAGAAATCAACTTCCCCTGTAAACGACATGCACTGCATCATAGACTCATCATTACATCATAGACTCAACACTGCCCCATATACTCAACACTGCTCCATCGACTCAACACTGCACCAGAGTCAACACTGCACCATAGACTCGACACTGCACCATAGACTGAACACTGCACCATTGACTCAATACTGCAACATTGACTCAAAACTGCCCCATAGACTCAACACTGCACCATAGACTCAACACTGCACAATAGACCCGGAACTGTAACGTACACTCAGCACTGCACCATAGACCTGCACTGTACCATAACCCCTGCAATAATGTTAAGCAAGAATGTGCAAAAAAGCTACTTTAAATTATGATTAGTAGTGATTATTTGGCTTTAAAAAATGCATGGATGTAATCCGATGAGGTATAGAGTGATTTTTCCAGTAAATGTGAGAAAGTGGTGCCTACATCCGGTGGTGGAGTTTGTCTACTTCCTGTTGGTGGTGTCTACTTCCTGTTGGTGGTGTCTACTTGCTGGGGGTCGCGTGGAGACGGAGTGGCAAGGAGTGGGTCGAGGAGAAGGGCATCTACCTGACTGTGGGAAACCGTAAGCCCCATGGGTTCTCTCAGGAGCCATTTGGACAAACACTGGCTGCTATGTAGTATATAGTGTAGTGTATAGTGTAGTGTGTAGTGTTGTGTATAGTGTAGTGTATGTGTGTAGTGAATGTGTGTAGTGTATGTGTGTAGTGTATAGTGTAGTGTACGTGTGCATGTTGAACTTGTTTCACACCGGAGACAGCCAACCATATCAATTCGAGGTTCGTCGAAAGGACAACCACTATCCCTACACCTATCACTACCCATATCATGACCCTTATATCACTACCCTCATCACTACCCCTAAATCTATCATACCCCGTTCACGATCACAATCTCTATCACTTCACCTACCACTATCACTCTCCATTTCCCTGCCACTACCCCAATCTCTATCCCTACCCCCATCACAGCGCTTTATCACTACCCTCTATCACTACCCCTTTTAGTAACACTATCACTACACCTACCTCTATCACTACCCCTATGGGCACTAGTGATAGGGGTTGTGGTTATGATGGGGTATTGTTAGTGGTGTGGGTATTGATAGCGATAGGGGTAGTGATATTGATAAGGGCAGTGATAGGGTTGTGCTAGACTTAGTGATAAGAGTAGTGATATGAGCAGTGATAGGCGTAGTGATAGGGTTAGTGAGGGGATTTTTATAGAAATAGTGATATGGGCAGTGATAGGGTTTGAAGTAGAGATAATAATAGGGGTAGTGATAGGGTTTCTGATAGGGGGAGTAATGGGAGTAGTAATAGGGGTAGTAATGGGGGATAGTCATACGGGTATTGATAGTGATATGGGTAGTGATAGTGATAGTGGTAGTGATAGTGGGTAGTGATAGGTGTAGTGTCAGGTTTAGTGATTGGGTTAGTGATACAGAGTAGTAATAATAATAGGGGTAGTGATAGTGATAGGAGGTAGTGATAGTGAGTAGTGATAGTGTTGTGTCAGGTTTAGTGATTGGGTTAGTGATACAGGGTAGTATTACTAATAATAGGGTAGTGATAGTGATAGGGGTAGTGGCAGCGGTAGTGATAGGAGGTAGTGATAGTGATAGGTGTAGTGCCAGGTTTAGTGATAGGTGTAGTGATAGGAGATAGTGATAGGTGTAGACATGGCAGGGTGTAGCCGTACGTTGGGTTAGGAAGACCAGACCCAATGTGGTTCAGGTCAACCCATATTGGGGATGGCGCGTGTGCGCCTCAGACTCACTGAGACGCGGGTTGTTGTCGCGAAATTGTATCACGACGACGGTGCGTGTGGTGACGTCACAGACACGTGCACGCTTTTGGAAGATCCGATGCTAANTTTTTTCCGAAGTCCGCCGGAGAAGAAGTGAATGCATGGCGATTGCATTCTGCAGACAACCGCCTCAAATCAAGAAGTTGAGTGAATGCGGGACATCCCAACAACAGGCAGCCGGTGAAATGGACAGAAGTTGCAAGGCAACATCTCTGCGTCTCGTTGATGTTTTTAAGTTTGCCGGCCTCGCTATAACTTATTTCGTTTGTGATGAGTTATCTCGGTAATTCACAGATTTTTTTTTTACTTTGATAAGTGTTCTTGTTTATAACCAATTTATGTTTTGGGGTTTTTGGCCCTGTGCTCGACAACTGTTGAAACATATATATTAACGATTATCTTACGTATATATACATTGTCTATATACATATATAGCGCATACATCCATTCAGAATACATATATACAGGAGCATATAATTGCATGCACACGCATCTGTAAACGTGACCGGCTGCGAGGTCGCGAGAGCCGTGTTCTACAGAGACGACATTCGGCTCGCTACATTCAACGGCTCCTCCTGGGCTCTGAAAGACAGCCTCACCACAGCACCCACCACTCCCTACAGCTCTAACACAGCTCCCACCACTCCATAGCCTCACCAAAACTGCCACAACTCCTACGGCCAAAACGCATCTCCCACCACTCCCTAGCCTCACAACAGCACCCACCACTCCCTAGCCTCACCACAGCACCCACTCCTCCCTAGCCTCACCACAGCTCCCACCACTCCATAGCCTCACCACAGCACCCACCGCTCCCTAGCTCACCACAACTCTTCGACCACTCCTACAGCTTCCCGCAACTCCTCAAGCATCATACCATCACGTGAAGTGGTCGCTCGAGCCCGTCAACACCCAGTGGTAATCACAAAGAAGCCTATGTAAAGTTGTGGGGTCTTTATGTGAGTTTAACGGTCCTATGTGAGTCTATAGGTGTCTATGCCAGTGGGCATGGGGATGTATGTGTAAATGTAGCACCCTGTCCCTTTCCCTCCGGTCGTCAATCCTTGTGAGAGGGGACAGGTCAGCTTAACAAGCAACTACAACGACATCAAAAAATAATGAAGTTCGGAGAGGCCGATGACTTGGAAACTCTGCGTTGCATTCTGCCCTTCCCGACTCCAAAACAGCTGAGCCACAATGGGGGCAGTGGTTTGTGAAACGGCGAAATTTTCTTTCAAAGTCTTCTTCAAAGGGCCGTTGTGTATCTGCGATAGCGGCCCGGCACACATCACCCTCCATGACACAACATCGCAGCTCAATTCCTCAGCACCGAGACAGGCCAAATCTCAATTCTGATAACAACCGCTTAACATCATCTAACAACATTCAACACCCACTTGTTATTTAGCAAGACAGATTTTAACATCTAACATCAAACGTCTGCACAAAGCATCTGCAGTGCCTCCTACATTTTCTACAGTGTCTGATAAAATTCCATAAGCGAAACAATACTCACTTATACAATTAATAATAAAAACTTTAACATCAAATTACATGAATATGTAGATTAATGAATTCATATTTTACTGAAGTAATAGGGGTTGGAGTAGAGATAGGGGTAGTGATAGGAGTAGTGATAGGGGTAGTGATAGGGATAGTGATGGGGTAGTGGTAGGGGTTGGAGCAGTGATAGTGGTCGTGATAGTGGTAGTGATGAGGTAGTGATCGTCGTTGGAGTAGATATAGGGGTAGTGATAGCGGTAGTGATAGGGGCAGTGATAGGGTTGGACTATTGATAGGGGTAGTGATAGGAGTAGTGATAGGGGTACTGATAGGGTAGTGATAAGGGTTGGAGTAGTGATATGGATAGTGATAGGGGCAGTGGCAGTGATATTGGTAGTGATAGAGGTTGGAGTAGTGGTAGGAGTAGTGATAGGGATACTGTGTCGGATAGTGATCGGGGTTGAAGTTGTGATAGGGGTTGGAATAATAATAGGGGTAGTGTTAGTGATAGGTGTAGTGACAGCGGTAGTGATAGTGATAGGTGTAGACATGGCACGGTGTAGCTTCACGTTTGGCTAGTAAGACCAAACCCAATGTGGTTCAGGTCAACCCATATAGGCGATGTTGCCTGTGCCTCAGACTCACTGAGATGCGGGTTGTAGTCATGACGTTTTATCATGACGACGGTGCGTGCGGTGACGTCACAAACACGTGTGCTTTTGCAAAATCCGATGGCAATTTTTTTTTCCGAAGTCCGCCGATGAAGAACTGAATGCGTGGCCATTGCGTCCTGAAGACAACTGCCTCAAATCAAGAAGTTGAGTGAATGCGGGACATCCTAACAACAGGCAGCCGGTGAAATGGACAGAAGTTGCAAGGCAACATCAATGCATCTCATTCAATGTTTTTTTAGTTGCCGGCCTCGCTATTATTTACTTCGTTTGTGATGAGTTACCTCGGCAATTTACAGATACATTTTTTTTACTTTGATAAGTGCTCTTAGATTGTAACCAATTGATGTTTTGGGGTGTTTTGGCCCTGTGCTCGACAACTGTTGAAACATATATATTAACGATTATCTTACGTATATGAATACATTGTCTATATATATGTAGTGGTGATACGCGCTGGGATTAGGGATCGTATGCCAGCGCGTAATGATTGGCTGTGTATGTGGTGACACGCGCTGACGGTGGAGGATCAGGGGTCAGCGCGGGGTCGTGGGTTACGGGGTACTGATTGGCTGTGGGCCGGTGACGCGCTGAGAGGGAGTGACCGGTGCAGCGCGGTGTGATTGGTGGAGTAGTGTTAACACGCGCTGGGGAAAACGGATCGTAGAGAGAGTGCGTCGTGATTGGTTCACTAAGGAGCGATGCTCACGTCGACGTCCGCATCAGCTCCGTTTCTCGTGAGCAGGGGCTATAAAGGGGATGCACACAGGCGTAAGGGCAGTATGTAACCAGCGAAGAATGAAGACGGGGATGAAGACATAGGGCCCTGCGGTACCTAGTCCGCTGTCCTAACGGGACCGGGACTCTGTGTAACCCAGAGGCGAGTGTATTGTGTGTAGCCATAGGCATAGAGTCTACACGAGCCGAATGCATTGTGTGTAGCCAGAGGCATAGGGTCTACACGAGTCAAGTGTGTTGTGTGTAGCCAGAGGCATAGAGTCTACACGAGTCAAGTGTATTGTGTGTAGCCAGAAGCATAGAGTCTACACGAGTTAAGTGGAGTGTATAGTCCAAAGGATAGAGACCACCCGTTGTATTGTGACACGTCAAGATTTAATAAAAGTGTGTTACCCGTCAAGAAGTTCCTGCCGTCAATTCAAATACTTCAACTGGCGTCAGAAGTGAAACGGTCTTCCAAGCATGGATACAAGGAAGACCCGTCGGACCCACGGGATTGACCGCGGGGACAACCTCGACGACTCGGGCCAGCTGGCATCGGGGGGTGAGGACGAGGAATTGCCCACGCTGCAGGATCCGCCGGCGGCGCCGGACGAGCGACGGGGGACCGACGCCGTGCTCCGCGAGGCGCACTCCCGTCTGGCGGAGCTGCTGCTCGCCGCCGCGTCCATCCTGGCGGAGATCAGCTCGTCGGGAGGAGCGGGGACGGCGGCGGACGTTCTACAGGGTCGCCCCGCAGATTCCCGCCAAAATGACTTGGCGATTCCCGCCATTTCATCTGCGCCGACTTTTGGCGGGAACGGCCATCACCACGTGGCAGCGGTTCTCCAAGCGCGCCCGCTTACGTCACCAACGCGCGCTGCGGACCGCCATCAAACACCCGCCACTGGGGCCGCCATCTTACACACCAACGGGGCGGCGGAGAGGAAGCACGAGGAGGAGGACGACTTCATCTTTCAACAGCGCCTTCCCACGTTGTCAGCCTTCAAGGCGGAAGGCGGGGACTGGGCCAATTTCAGCGCAGGTTTTTGGCGCATCAGGAGATGTCCGCCTGGTCCGACGCTACGGCACTGCGGGCACTGCCTGCCATGCTGGACGACAACGCGCTCGCGGCCTTCACGTCCGCACGCAGGTCAGACCGCTCCACGCTCAAGGATGCGCTGGCTCTCATGGCCAAGGTCTATGGTCCTCCCTCGGCGTGTCGCCATCATTTTTATGCAAGACGGAAGGCGGACACGGAGACCGTGCTCGCCTATCGCACGGCGTTGCTGGCTCTCGCCGATGCCGCATTCCCTCATATGGACGAGGAGGGCCAAGATGCGATGGTTTTGGAGCAACTGCTCAAGTTGGCGCAGGACCTGGGGGTCCCCATCAACACGGCCGACGAGACCGATATTTCTTCCTTACGGGTCGCTACGAGCATACAAGCGCACGAGGTCCTTCAACGTAAAACAGGGGGTCGTCTGCAACGCTGCCGTGGCCTCAGCTCCGGGCCCGGTAGTCACCGTGCCCAAGTCGTCAGCCCACGAGAGGAGGCGTTCATCGCGGGACGACCGGGGACTGGAGGTCGGGGGGTCGTTCGCCTCTGCGATCGGCCCGCAAGCTGGAGCAACCGAGATCTCCGACGACTGTCATCACGTGTTATAACTGCGGCCTCCGGGGCCACGTGGCCTCCGGTTGCCGCGCCCCACGTCAGCGCACCATGGGACCTCGGCTGGACGACGAACAAGGCCCCAAGTCATCCCTGCAAACCCCGGCAAGTCGCGGCACCTCACATGCTCGGCCCGCATACTCGACACGCATGGGCCGTCGCGTTGCGGCGGAGGAGAGCCGAGTAGGGTTCGGGGATTCGGTTCGGCGAGGGGGGTTCGGCCGGGACCGGGGAGACATTAAATGGTCGGAGTTGGGGCACAGAATAGTGGCTGCCTCAGCGGGTTCATCCGTCGTTACGGGATCTATTGATGGGGTCGAGGTCAGGGTGTTAGTGGACACGGGGGCATCGGCGACTATTATATCGGACCTCATTTATAACATTCTCCCTGTACAATGTCGTCCGCTTCTTCCGGTGGATGTGCCATTTTACGCCGCTAACGGGGGATCGTTGGGCATTATCGGTCAGATTAGGGCGTCCATTTGCATTGGTGATATCAAATTGTTGGGACCCGTTTTCGTTTCGTCCTCCCTGGCGGTTCCTTGTCTATTGGGCACTGATTTTTTGGCAAAAATGCCCATCAAAATTCTCATTGAGCAGCGTTGCATTGAATTACCATCGGGTCGCCGTATTTCATTTTTGACGAGCCCTACTGAAATTCGGACGGCGTGCGCTACGATACAAGCGTTAGCGACACAGACCGTGCACGTGCCCCCGGTTCACAAATGTTAATTCCCCTCCGGTTGCGGAAACCATGGGTGAGGGAGGCCTCGGAACAAGGCATGCTTTTGGTCCTTCTAATAGGGCTGTTGGAGGTCTCGATTTGTCGGTGGCTCACACTTTGGTTGGGGCTGACAGGGATCCGTTTGTGATGGTTTTAAACGCTGGGTCGCGGCCGGCCGTCATTCAGCAGGGCACCGTGCTAGCTCACGCGGCGCGGGTCCCTGCGGAAGAGCGGCTGGTTGCGCAGGCTGATCCGAGCCCCACGCAAAACGTAAAACCGAAGGAGGACCTCGAATGGGTCGATTCGCTATGCGCGGACTCTGACGATTTGTCAGCGGTACAGTTGGGTGCGCTGCGCGGGTTGCTGATTGAATTTTCGGATGTCTTCAGTAAACATAAGTATGACATTGGGTGCACGGACCTGCTACGCCACCACATTGAAACGGGCGATGTGGCACCGGTCAGGCTAAATCCCTTCCGACTGAGTCCTGCTGAGAAGGAACATGTTCAGTCGGCCGTTAACGATATGCTAGAGGCCGACATTATTTCGCCTTCTTCCAGTCCTTGGGTAGCACCTATTGTGCTCGTTAAAAGCAGGACGGGTCCTTGCGATTTTGCGTCGATTTCCGTCACCTGAATAAGATCTCTGTGGCCGACGCGTATCCGCTCCCCAGGATGGACGAGTCCCTCGACGCATTGTCTGGTGCGCGATACTTTTCGACTCTTGATTTATTATTTGGATTCTGGCAGTTGCCACTCGACGAAGAGTCTAAGCCTAAGACTGCATTTCGGACTCCAGGGGGCCTGTTTCAGTTTAACCGGTTACCCATGGGACTTCACTCCTCTCCTGCGACGTTTCAGCGCCTTATGGAGTTGGTTTTGTCGGGCTTGCAATGGGATGCGTGCCTGATTTACCTTGACGATGTCATTGTTTTCAGTAAAACGTTTGAAGAACACCTCCAGCGATTGAGAGGGGTGTTCTTGCGAATGCGATCGGCTAAATTAAAGTTTAAACCGGCCAAATGCCACCTTTTTCGTAAATCCGTTAGATACTTGGGTCACATTGTCGACTCTTCGGGGATTTCTACCGATCCTGCGAAGACGGACTGTGTCAGTTCGTGGCCGACGCCCACGTCAGTTTCGGACGTGCGCAGCTTCATCGGTTTTGCTTCGTATTATCGCCGATTCGTTGAGCACTTCGCCACCATTGCAAAACCCTTGCACGCTCTAACGGCGAAAGGAGTGAAGTTCCGATGGGGACCGGAGGAGGAGGCTGCATTCTGCTCCCTCCGGACGCCTTGGTAGGGGCCCCACCCTTGCGCTATCCGGACTATGCGAGTCCCTTCTTGCTAGACACGGATGCTAGCAACACGGGCATTGGGGGGTGCTGTCCCAAGTCGTTGAAGGGGTCGAACGGGTGGTCGCCTATGGTAGCAGGGTGTTGTCGCCGGCAGAGCAGCGCAACTGCGTCACCCGTCGCGAGCTGCTTGCCATTGTTTTTTTCGTACAACAATTCAGACATATCTCTATGGTCGTCACTTTACGGTCCGGACGGACCACGCGGCGCTCCAGTATTCATTGCGGGTCGCCCAGCCCTCGGGCCAATTGTCGCGGTGGTTGGAAGTCCTCCAGGACTATCAGTTCACGACTACATACCGTAAGGGGTTGCGACACACAAATGCCGATGCCTGTCGCGGTTGTTGCCTTGTCACAAATGTGCGTGCTTATCGGGATCGGCGCGCTGTAAACCGCCAGTTACGGAAGGTATGGAGGCGTTGGTTGCGACCGCGGGCACACCAATTGGGGATGTTCCCGCTACCCCAGAGGGTCAGGACTCGCTGCTCTCACTGTCGCTGATTGAGTGGGGCCGTCTCCAAATGGCGGACAGCTCCCTGCTAGCATTGCGCCGCAGGACGGGGGGTTCCGAAGGTGACCATGAACGAACTGGCTCCTACGTGCTTAAGCAAGGCCTGTTAATGAGATGGGACAGTTTGTCCCGGCGGCACGCGATTGTGGTGCCTACTGCTGTGAGGGGGAAGGTTGTCTTGGCCGCACACGAACGCCTCTTGCATTTGGAGTTAACAAAACGCTTGCCCTGCTTCAGTGTGACTATTATTGGCCGGGAATGGGGAGTGACGTGGTGAATATTCTGAAGGGTTGTGTTGAGTGCGCCAGACGGAAACCACCGCCCGTGGCAGCTAAATCCACCGCTGAAATCTATTCAGGTCTCGCGCACTAACGAGCTCGTTGCACTCGATATTCTGGGGCCTTTTCCAGTCATGCCTAGGGGTAATAAGTACCTGTTGGTGGGGTCGAATATTTTACCCGGTGGCCTATGGCGTGGCCACTCGCCAACCAGTCGGCGGCGGCTGTGACGGACGCCTTTGTCCAGGGCTACGTCCTGGACAAGGGGGCTCCCGAACGCTTGCTGACCGACCAAGGGAAAAATTTTTCGAGTAAATTACTGCAAGAGGTGTGCGACTGTTGGGTACTAAGAAGGTGCGTACCTCCCCGTACCACCCGCAGACGGACGGGATGGTGGAGAGACTCCACAGGACATTGACTTCTATGCTGTGCCAGCAGGTGTGTGAGGCACATGTTGATTGGGACCTGCAGGTCCCTGGGGTCCTCGCCGCGTATAGAATGGCCCCCCATGCAGCTACGGGATTTTCCCCGTTTTATCTGATGTACGGTCGGGAAGCCGACCCGCCCATGGAACGCAGCTGGGCCTGCCCGCACCACGAACTAATTCGAAATTGGCAGAGCATATTAAATTTAATATTCATAAGCTGACAGAGGCAAGGGAGGCCGCACGGCTTAATTCGCGGGCTCACCAAATGCAAACGAGCGGTTGCGTGCACGGAAGGTGTCCGTGCACAACTGGGAACCAGGTGACAGGGCTTGCTGCATTGCCCTCAGGCACCTTTGGCTACGTCGCCTAAATTGTTGAAGCCATGGCGGGGACCCGTGGAGGTCGTGCGGGTTGCACGCCCCCAGTGCGTTCAGATAAAATGGGGAAAACGCCGTTGGTACGTCCACCCTCCCGACTGAAACCGTTCTCGCCTCCATATGGCCTCCCCTTGTGTCGTGAGGGCCGAGCAATGTGACGTGACGACGACCCTAAGGGGGAAATGTCTTTGCCTGCTCCTCACATGTCTCCGCCTGATCCGCTCCCAGGTGTCTCGGAACTGA